>CATKHU010000117.1:0-76351 GCA_949752735.1 Lumbricus terrestris
CCGGATGACTAGCAGTCACGCGTGCTCATCCACTGACTTGCAATGGCCGTAAAAGCAAAGAACTGGCGAGGTAAGCACGGTTAGATTCGGGTTTTTTCAGACAGAGACAGACAGAGATAGACAAAGCAAGAGACAGAGAGACAGAGAGACAGAGACGGAGAAAAACACAGACAGACAGACAGACAGACAGACAGAGAGAGAGAGAGAGAGAGACGGACCGGCGACTGCAGAAATGGAGAGAATGCATGAGATCCATGTCACGTTTTCATCGAAAACTGTGTAGAATTGTCGAAGTCGGTGTTTCATCATGACGACGACAGGAGTTACGAAAATAAATTATTTGAACACGCGATCTTGCCATAAGACCTATTATAGCGTATTAGTCGTTTAGACTATTATAGGCACAAAATTCTTGTTTTATGTCGTATTGTATCGTTCGCCTGTCAGATGTTTTGTGCTGAAACATGAAGGTTCGTCACAAGGCTTAAAGCGTGCCAGGACGGTCATGGACGGCGTCTAGGCACTTATTTTCGAGGCTGGACGCCGTCCTGCCAATTATTTGGCCAGCACTGCCTGGACGGTCGTCCATGACTGCCTGGACGGCGTCCATGCAGTACTGGACGGGCGTCATGGACGGCCGTCTATAGTTCAAATGGATGGCCGCATGTGCAACATACGTTTCCTGCGACGTAAACAGCATAATAGATTGCTCTTGTTAAATTGAGCCAAGATATATATTATATATAAGACACTTTGCACAGAACGTTTCAGCCTTGGTGCAGATCCAAAATTATATATAGTTTTAACTGAATCTCATTCTGTATCCCTCCGTGTATGTGTGTGTCTCTCTCTCTCTCTCTCTCTCTCTCTCTCTCTCTCTCTCTCTCTCTCTCTCTCTCTCTCTCTCTCTCTCTCTCTCTCTCTCTCTCTCTCTCTCTCTCTCTGTCTCTGCCTCTCCACCATCTGTCTGTTCGAGACTCTCTCTGTTTCTTCCTCTAACCTCTGTCCCTCCTAGATGTCACCGATACTGTGCGCCTGTGTGTGTATGCCAGTCTCTCTCTGTCTGTCTGTCTCTGTCAGTCTGTCTGTCTGACTGTATGTCTGTCTATCTCGGGTCTTGCTCCAATTACCTTAACCCCTTGCAATCACAATGAGTAATTACAGTTGTTTCAGATCCAATGATGCGCTCGCAGTATAATATATATATATATATATATTTAGGCGTCGGTCGGCTAAGGGCATGCATCTATGGAATGCATGAACTGAGTCATAAAAATTAATCGTCAAATGTTTTTCTAATGTTGCTTAATATCGGATTGCAGTCACTCGCCAAGGCGCAAAAATACCAAGATACGCAACTATAGCCTAATAATTATGATGCATTAGCAGGCCTATGTCGTATACCTTCAAGACACAAGAATAGCTTTATATTGGGACTGTTAAAAGCAGCGGCGATAGTCACTATTTTATTCTGTAAGGAAGTAAATTATTATGGTTTTGAAACATGAAAGCATTTGGCTGTCTATCGTATTTGTATGGGCTGTGAATTCATGCCTAGCCTAATTAAAATCGCGAAGGAGAAGAGCTTACATTATATATAGAAGGCTCTGGAGTCGCATACATCCTGAGGATCGAGGGAAGAAAAGGAAAGAATTTCCCTCCCCACTTTGAGCTTGAGGCGGGAACGTGAAGGTATTGCAATCCCCTTCTACTAATCGCTATCAGTGGCGGCGCCAGGATTTCAGTTTTGGGGGGGCTGAATTTGCGGGAGAAAATTTTCCGTTTTCAGTCGCCAAAATTTCTGACGACCTTTTTAGTCATCGGCCAAAATCTCATGAAAATTTTCCATTTTCTTAGTCATTTGGTTGAAATCTTGGAACTCGGTCCTTTTCATATCCGCCAAACTGTCTGGCAAATTAAATCTCGTGCGTACCCCTTTACGGTTCATTTTGGGGGAGGCTAAAGAGGGTTAATTGTCCAAATATTTCATTTTTACATGGAAAAAGAATGGCCTTTTATAGGGGGGCTTAGGCTCCCTCGACCCCCATAGCGCCGCTACTGATCGTTAAGGCGAGAGGCAGAGACACGTCCACACAACTCTGGGTTCATTTTGCTATCAACATATCATTGCTGGTATCTATATAGTGGAAATTTTATACTCTTTATGCCTGACTCAACAAGCAACATAATTATGATAAGTTATAGTCGCTGACAGATATATGCGAAGCCGAAACATGCATGGATGGTGGAGCAGATAATAATGAGAGCGGGGAAGCATGCAGAGAGGCTGCATAGGCATCTATAGATCACTTTTCTCAGGACGAAGCCTATCAACTTAGTGTGCAATGGATTATTTATAATTTTAAATAAGTAACGTAAATAAGCAAAGCACTTTGTCTAATGGAGCGCTTTTGAAAGTATTTGAACAATGTTATCCGTTGTTTTCCATGTCACCAGCTGTGATGGTAAGTTCAACTAAGCAGACTAATAATTCTGTATATAGGCTTATGCGAAAAATTGACAAACAGCATTATAGGTTATATATGAGTGGACAACATTCTGTATATTTAATTTCTTCTACACAAAACACTCGTTTTGGTAGCAGTTTCTTGCTTGTAATCGCAGCTGTGATCTGCAGATTTCTGCAAACGCTCAGTTGCGGGAAAACTAACAAAATAATTATATAAAAACAAAAGTCGACAGACAGCCAAGGCTAACAATCAAATGGTCAACTGTGCTATATTGCATGGTGTTCAGAATTATATCCATTGTTTATTATATATATATATATATATATATATATATATATATATATATATATATATATATATATATATATATAGTTCTATCTGGGGTACCCGGCATTGCACGGGAAATTTAAGATTCCCCCGCTCCTGGCCAGTGGCCAATCCCCAACGTCCCCACCACCCTCATTTCACCCTGTCCCAACTCCTACTCCCCATCCCCACTTAATTTTCCCATCCCCTCACCCAGTGTTTATTATAATATATTATTATACACGGTGCTTGGCTTCAAAGAGATGGATAGAGATAAAGAGAGCTCGCGCGCGCGAGCGAGAGAGAGATGAAGACAGACAGACAGATAGATAGACACACACATCCACACAGACAGACACACAGACAGACACACAGACAGACACACAGACAGACACACAGACAGAGAATAGATAGGATGGTAATTAGTGGCGTCCAGGCACTTCTTTTTTTACACTTTAAGCACTGGTTGGATTGGAACCCGGTCCCGGAAAGTAATGCGAGCCTTCTTTTGACATACCTCACATATCTGGCAATGATGCTTCACATCCTTGATCACAGTAGACCAATAGAAACTTAGTCGTATTCGTTGTCCGGTTCTTTTAGGACCTAAATGACCACCTAATTCATGATCCAGCCTTAGAACTTGAAGCCTTCTGCAGGTTGGTAAACAAAGTTGTGTGAATTCCTGCCCCAGTAACTTCTCACGATGCATCAATAATCCATCTTTATAAAAGAAACCCCCTTTTCCTCTCAAAGCTTGGACCCGTGCACCCCGCAAAGAATCATCATCTTGCTGTTCCTTAAGCAGTTCATCTGCTGAAGCTCGAGTTTTGCCATCAGCAGATGTGACACGGACTGTCACTTCTGGGTTAACATAATCAACTGTATTACTGTTAGTATCAATCAGATGCATAGAACTGACCGTGCTAGTATCAATACTATTCAGATCAACAGGATCAACATCAACAATGTCAGTATCATTCGATCCAATAAGATCACTCATAACAGTGTTGGTATCGTTCAGATCAACAGGATCAAACATAAGAGTTTTAGTTGTTAACTGTTCATTATCCTTGTTATCGTCAACAACTGTGTTGGCACAAGCTGTATTACTCCGATCATGATCAAGATCGAGTTCACCAGTTAGGCCTACATTTTGCATTACAGCATTACACTGATAAGAATATGACTGTAATTGTTCAACATTATTCGCAGTAAGCACCAATGAATCATTTGCTTCTTCACACACAGCACATATAACTGGTATACATTGCTGACACAGATCACAGTTCATACCTCCATCACCTTCATGATCAAGACTGATGTACAATCTGACCAGATCTGCACTTACAGGTGCTCCAACGATGCCACGCAATGTAGTCGAACCAATGTGTTCTACATAACCAAGATTCTCTACAGTACTCAACTTAGCAACAGCCACCGCTGCACCTCCATCGTCTAATGCAGATACAACCTGAAAACAGCCTCCAGGTTCTCCAGCAACACGAACCTTTATATAGTTGAGTCTGGAAAAATCGTACGATTTGTTTACATCACTTCCCAAAGGTAAACAATGAATTTCCCTTTTTGTGACCACCACTTGATTGACAGCTGACGTCATTGCATTCTGTGTAGGCACAGTATTGACAACAGAAACTGGGTCACAGCAATTCACTGCCCCCGGGGTCTCACTGGTTTGTACTGGTTCGGAGGTTTTACTCCCCTCATGAATGTTAACATTTATAAGAGA
This sequence comes from Lumbricus terrestris, assembly GCA_949752735.1. NCBI lineage: Eukaryota > Metazoa > Annelida > Clitellata > Crassiclitellata > Lumbricidae > Lumbricus > Lumbricus terrestris. The sequence continues at coordinate 4,528 of CATKHU010000117.1, forward strand.
ATCAACTGGTTTTCTCTGCCAGCCTCTGTCAGTTGTACAGGCATTTACACGGCGTACACTGTGTGACCCCCTCCTTGCCGGTATTTCTAAATTTATCAGACGAAGCCTGGAGATGCGACAGACTCTCACACCGAAAGCACCCCCTAGGTTTTCTATCAGTCCCCCCCCATGGGTGTATGTGCCGAATATCCACCATGAATTTTGGAAGTAGGCTGACGAGCAGATTGGCTGAATCCACTCCTTCCCTGAGTGCCCTCAAAACGCTGGACTGGTGGTCCAAAAGAAGCAACCTTGGGGCGATCTCCAACATGATTTGCCAAGTGTAGCGTATTAAATCGCTATTATCTATCAAACTAACTTGTCTAGTATTAAGTGTTAATTATAAGTAGAAGTTAAGATAGACAATGTATACTGGCGTTGATTTAGTTAGTTAATTAATTGGCGTTGCTAGAAGAATTAATATTAAATTATACGATCAGCAAACGAAAACATAGAAGCGCTAAAGAAATACAGCGTGGCTGATAGACGTTGGTCGCTATTAGCAACTATATCAACAGAAACGACGTAACGACACGCAAGCTAATTAAAACGTTCAATACCTGCTAAAATAAGCTTATAACTAATGAATAGGTTACACCAAGTAACAATCAATAGTGGACCCCAGTTTACCCGAGTCAACCCACCCAACCTCAGTAGCAGATTCCACTGATAACACATGTCTTAAACACGAATCAGTCAGACAGGTTTCAGCTCGGTCACACACCAACAAATCAATTAACTGCGTTAATGATGTAACACTCAGACTTTCAATGTAATAATGTTAACACAGCATGCAAGCGAGAAAGAAACATGGCAAAAGTTTCTCCCTCACGCTTCGACAAAGTGTTAAACGAGTCTCTGTACATGGCAGGAGATAATTTGTACTCTTTGAGAATCAATGTCTTAATTTCTCGATAAATGGTAGACTTCAATGGATCCATGCGACCCACCAGTTTCTTCGAACGAGTATTCAAGTAAGGTCGGATAAGTGTGCCCCGTAAATCACTTGGCACAGCTAACGAATCAAAAAGGTGCTCAGCATTTCGAAAAAAAGCAATAGTCTCAAAAGGATCCGCCGTTTGAATATTGATGCTATTTTTAATTGCATCCCCAAAATCCTTAATTTTGGCAGCCATGGTGTTATGTCTTTCCATCTCTCGCTCTTTCACTTCCAAGTCAGCCCTAAACTTAGCCTCATTCTGCCTAAGTTCTCTTTCCTTCATCTCAGCAATTTGCTGTAATTCTTTCTTTGAACTCAGCCTCTCGTTTATTTTTCTCGTCTTCCATCCGCACTCTTTCAGCCTCGTGGAAAACCTCTTGTTTATTTTTCTCCTCCTCCACCCTGAGTCTTTCAGCCTCTTGTAAAACCTCCTGTGCCCTAAATTCAGCCTTTTGTTCAAGCTCCTGAGCCTTTAATTCAGCCTCCCGTTTATTTCTCTCCTCTTCCACTCGGAGTCCTTCTGCCTCTTGGAAAACTTCTTGTTTATTTTTCTCTTCTTCCACTCTGAGTCGTTCTGCCTCGTGCTCAGCCTGCCTTTGAAACTCCTTGAGCCTCAAAGCGAGCTCCTGTTCCTTCCGGTCATTTTCCCGTGCCCGTTCAACTCTCTCCTCCTCGTATCGTGCCTTTTCAAACGCCAACTTCTCTCGCTCAAACTCTAAGTCCAAACCACCGGACTTAACAACTTCCAATGCACCAACGAAAACAGGTTTATCGGTGCCAGACGCCACTCGCTCCGCCCACTGACTCAAAAGTTCCGCACGGGCCATTTCCCTAACCAAATCCTCCTCACAACCAGCCGCAATCAATTTAACCCGCGAAGCGTGAGTGGACATTTTCTTCACCCCCTCCAACTGCGCTTTCGACAATTTATCCATCAAAAATGCAAAAAGATGAACACGCAAAAAGAAACGGAATATCGGAAGGACCCAAAACAAAAATCCCGGCAATGTACTGAGACAACAATTGCCCTACTCCCGGCTGGAGCCAGACTAACCTAGAATAAATGGCTAGACGAAGCGACTCACCTCTAGAGAAAACGTGACGACAGTAGAAGTCGACTGCGCCACTGTGACAGGTTCTTTTCTATTTCACAACACAACTCGGTCTTCGTGAATTAAATGCATATATTGCTCGAACATAAATAGCCTTTTCTTAAGGCTTAACAGACAAAAATATGATATCTGTAAATCGTCAAAGTTTAAGTTTAATGTCGCCGTTTCTCTCTTCCATTCACATCAACCGGGTCTCTTCCTGGCTCCACCTCCCCAAGGTACAGTTCCGACCAGACTTGTCGGCGGCGGTCTTCAGACTGACTGGCCACTGGTGTCGCTCTAGCTACCATCAGAAAACACCAGAGCACACCAGTGACCGAAGGATCGTCCGAAGGATCGTCCGAAGGATCGTCCGAAGGATCGTTCGAAGGATCGTCCGAAGGATGGGCGATGCGAACGTGACAATCAGTAAAAAGAATATGATAATATACGATTATAAACAATATCAAAAGTGTATTGGATTTAAATTACTTACAAAAATCCATGTCGTCTGTGAGCTTAAATCTCTCACGCGTTTCCAGTCTCTTCAAAAGTTCAGCAGCGCAGCCTAGGCCTAACCTAATAACTGTACTGCGGTAGCTAATGGCTAGTTTATAAGTGTCTAGAGTTCTTTAACTTGTTTACTTAAAACAACGATCAGTTTCTTGTATCCTGTTCTTCGAATCTCCAATAGTAACAATCGACACAAAATGCACCAACAACGACAAACAATTCAATGTCACGACAGAAACGCCATCTTATTATATTACTCTTTCATCTAACTTCTTCTACACCCGACTGGCACTCCTACCAAAGCCTATCTCACTCTGAGATAGGCTTCCTTCCACATCCTTCTACATCCTTCCTTCAGTCGCTCTGTCCTTCTCTCTGTCTCTCTCTCCGGCGACGGTCGCGCTGCAGCAACTTTCCCGCCACTCAGGAACCTGGCCTACCTCATCTGTACGCTCTTGCATAATAATCAGCTGACCAGTATATGTTATACAAAATTGGCTTACATCGTCCATATTCAGAATACTGTATTTGCCGAAATATTTCGATGCGATCTGAAAATTTCACTTTTCAAGTACGATCAGGATTGTGTTGTATTCGAAGATCCTCTGAAGATTCCAAGTCGAATGAAAAAGTCAGCGATTGGCGAATTTTTATAATAGCAAGCGCGCAGTGATACGCCAAAGTACTCGCTGATAGATTGTGCACCTACTCGCATAAGAATAGTGTGGGGAACTATTTTCTCTTTGCATGCTGCCGGAACTACTTTTTGCACGCTGCACTCTTTTGCACACGCCACCTTTTGCACACGGCTGCCACATCTGTTTAATTATAAAGTACATAGTCTGCGGCAGTTGATTTGTGATGACAGGTCCAAATTTAATTATAAAGTTCTTCACCGGCAGCCGTTGATGGATGTTGACAGGTATAAATTTAATAATGTCACATCTGGCTGTTCAACCCATGGCCACCCGCCGCCGTCCGCCGCAGCTGACCATTGGTCAGGGGTCATAAGCCGCCGCCCGCTGCAGCTTCCCATTGGGCAGGGGTCATAAGCCGCCGGCGCCCGCCGCAGCTTCCCTTCGATCAGGGGGTTTGTAGCCCATGGACGCCCGTCGCCGCCAGCCGAGGCTTTCGATTGGTCCGGGAGTTTATAGCCCATGGGCGCCCGCAAGCCGCTGCCCGTCGCCGCTTCCTATTGGTCATGTGGGGGCCTGTAGCCCATGGGTGCCCACCTCAGCCTTTGGACGATTCCATTTTGGATAGGGGGTGCTTGCATCAGAATTGATTGACCGGTCACGTGACAATTTGGAGGCTTGTCATTGGCTGGGGGCGTGGCTGCGCCACTAACTCAGTGACGTCATAGTTCTATTTTTAGGTGATGTGGAACTGAGGAGGGGGAGGTGGAGTAGAACGAATACTCATTACTGAAGGGAGGTGGAGTAGATCGATAACTCTTACAACTACTTCTGCTGGTACATCGTCATACCCTTCTGTCTGGTTATTTTTCAGTTCTTTTATCGCTGTTCTTACTTCCTCTGCTAGCAGTTCCGGGCCAATATCTTCTTTTGCTTTCCCTATCTGCTCCTCTATCTCTCTTCTCCCATCTTCTTCTGTTCCATTGGCGTTTTCGTCCTTATATAATTCCTCTATGTATTTTTTCCACCGATGTTCGACTTCTCCAATTTCACTTAGCATCTTCCCTTGTTTATTTCCAATCTCCATTCCTGCTCCCATCCCCGTTTTCCTTGATAGATTCTTCACTTTGTTGTATACCATACTATCCATTCCTTTTTGTTGTAGTTCTTCTATCACTCTGCATTGTTACTCCCACCATTTTTCCCTAGTCTCCTCCGTTGTTCTCCTCAATTTGTTGTTTAGTCTTCTATATTCTTTCTTTGCTTCTTCCGTACTTTGGTGCTTCCATTTTCTTCGTTCCTCCATTTCCATTATCATCTCTCCTGTTATCCATGGTTTCCTTGCTGGTGCTGCCTCTTCTATTCCTCTGATGTCATTGGCACTCTTTATGATGGCATCTTTTAATCCTTTCCATCTTTCATCTATTGATGTTCCCTCATTTTCTTTTAGGTTTTCTTCTATTCTCTCTTCTAGTTCTTTGCTCTTTTCTTTCAAGTTCTTCTTATTCCGTCTTTCCTGTTTTTCTTTTTCCTTTTCATGAATTCAAGTTTTACTTGTATATTCATAACGACCAAATTGTGGTCCGTGTCTGCATCCGCTCCGGGCATTGCTATTGAGTTCTTTACACTGTTCCTTTATCTTGATTGCACCAATAGGCCCACTTATTGTCTAGGTGATATCTCGCTGTGTGTCCTGGTGTTCACGTGTGCGGCGCAACCGTCTGTTAGGAGTCGATTATTTTTATGGTGGTTATATAATTGTTTCCAATTTGATTTAAGACAGAATTACAAGAAATGATCGAGGTACTGTATTATAGAGAACGAAATCTCAATTATAATTTAAAAGGTTTGAGTGACGTCTTCCTAATAGCCACGGTCGTTCATCGAACCATTATGCTCTTCAATGTTGTCGTCAAAGACGCGGTTATGATTCTGTCACTTTGAATTCAATGAACATGTCTATCAGGACGTTAGCGCTTCTGGTGTGGGTAGCGCACGTTCCTAGTATTCTCAATTTTGCACACTTATGTATCATTAATCGGCCCGCCAGCCCTCATGATATACAATCCCTCCAGCTACTTTTTCCCCTTGCTCGTGTACTACCCAACTCAACCCAATTTGAGCATTGCATATGCTAATAGTAGCATATGTCGGAACTTGCGTGGCAGACCATTTTCCTCAAATAGTGCACTTAAGTATAACATGTAAAATTATTAATTGTAGCGACTACGGACAGAATGACCATTTTTGACAGGTAAGCACATCTCGAAGACGAGATCTGCGACTGAAGACTCACTTTCCCTCGTACTTATAATAGTTTGAGGGAGGCTGTAAACGTCCGATTGGCTTCAGCAATTTAGAAAACAGTAGCGCCTAGCAACAGTGACGTAGCACGCATTGTGAAGGTTGTAACTCAAATTATGCAGCACATATGTTAGTACGTAAGTGTATTCTTAATTTTCTTAGCGGTTTAACCCTTTCCGTACCATGCCATTTTAGTCCCGCGCTACCGGGGGGTGTCTGGGCATATTTGGCGAGTTTCGTGGACATATAGATTTATGTAACTTCAATTTTGTATAGAAACATTGAAGACTTCAAATAGACTTGCGTAATTTTTCACTTTCTAACATGTTTTGCTTTGCAAATTTATATAATAATTGATCAGTTCAGACTTTCTGGGTAGGTTCTTTAGTCTTAGGCATACTGCTATCAATAGTAATAGGAACTCATTGGTATTCACCGTCTGGCAGTCTGACGGGTGCTGACCTTTTAGTAGGTCTTTTCGCCAACGCTGCTGTAGGCCTAATTTGATAACTATCTGCGTTCACTAAAAGGCTCTTTATCACTACCGTACCAGAAGACTTTAGCAACAGCGGTACACGCCCTCTTCTTTGCTGAACATCGTATTTACACGCTCTACTATCAACCATGAATATGCAATAAAGGTGCTACTTTCGTCAGTATAGAATAATATGCAGAAAAATAATAATATGCGGAGAATAATATTTTATGCAGAGAATAATATGCAGAGAATAATTCTCTCTTGTTTTTACATTCAGTAGGGGTCAAAAACTCAAACAGTAAGCACGCCCTATCAACATAACACGACGTACATGTAGGTTTCTATAATATTCTATGACGTACGCCGTACGTCATAAGGTATACCGTGGGCTTAAAATACTTGACGTACGGCGTACGTCATAAGGGACAGAAGGGTTAATCGCACGTACCTTTGGTTTGCATGAAATTGAATAATTATATTGCTCATTTTTGCTTACGACACTTTCCTCAATATGTTGTTCGCCGGGAGATAATGCGGTTAAATGGTTTGGGATACATATATCTATATCTATAAGAAAGGATGTGCCTCTATTTGTCCCCGATGCACGCTCACAGTTTTGCAGCTACTGACCTGAAACATTGCATTTAGATAAACGTTCACCAAAACCACCCAAGTACGCTATTTTCAGCTATTTAGTCACTTGAACTTTAAAAAAACAGACATTCTAAATTTCGCCATGTTAATGTAGCCTATGCGCTAGCCTATATCGTTGCAATTGCGACGCCGTATTTTAATCGTTTCTCATGCAGTACCGGTAACGGCCTGTTGCCGTTGACGTCAATTTTTCGCCAAGCTTAGTATGAAAACCATACGCTGTCGTACAGCCCTGGGAAAAGATGGGAAATGCCTTTGGCCATGGAGCATATACAAAGAGGAGTCTCAAATATTAGAGATCTTATAACGGCGCTCTGCGTAAAGCTGGTCGTTTCGTAGACTATGCTTGCGTGGAGCCTGATCAAGGTTTAAAAAAATAGCCTATAGAAATAGCTCATCGCACGATGAATTGGCTAAGAAGTTCATTACTAAAGTATTCATCGCAAGAAACTGTTCAGTTACTGAATTTGTAAACAATTGCAAATATTGTTAAAGGAACTAATAAATTATCATAGGCTACGTGTTCTTGTGTTAAATTACCATCTGAGTCTTCATTCGTTTGTTCATTATCGTTGTCTTCAGCTGATGTTCGTTTCTTTGGCAAATGGCCAGCGATCGGGGGGAAGTTTCCGTGACATCAGAGGATCAAACGTCGAGTGCGGAAATAGAAAACCTTTGGCTTGACGCTTGACCCATGCAAGTGTGAGAACAGCTTTCCACTTTATCTACGTTAGATACCCACCTTGAAGTCATTCAAGGGTAGACTCCGCGACTTAGCGCTGTATATTCTTTCCAAAGCGTTTTTGTAGTATCATCATCATCATCATCATCATCATCATCATCATCATCATCATCATCATCATCATCATCATCATCATCATCATCATCATCATCATCATAATCATCATCATCATCATCATCATCATCATCATCGTCATCATCATCGTCATCGTCATCGTCATCGTCGTCGTCGTCGTCGTCGTCGTCGCCGCCGCCGTCGTCGTCGTCGTTGTCGTCATCATTGTCACCACCACCACCACTTAAATATTTAGAGGAGACATTGCATGATTGATGGTCGATTCCACAATTAATCAATTATAATATTAGGGCCCACAGATGCAAACATACACGCATGTATTCTCTTATAAGACTGCTGTGTTCAGTATTGTATTTCCCTTCATTAAGAACTTAAGATATTTTTCGTTGGTCTGACCTACAGACAAGATCTATGCCCAGAAGTATACTCAAAGTTCAAAATTTATACTCAGAGGCGCTTCTGGCTTCAGCGCGGGCACTCAATCCGAGTTTCACGCCGAAACTATGCTTTTATTTCGGTGGACTTTTCCTAGCATTGACCAAAGCTGCTGTTTTAGCGTCATCGTTTGAGTTATACCGTTAAATTCTCTTCCTAACAAACAGTGTGACTGTGTGAGTTAGATCCCATCCCAACTGCTCTCCTAAAAGACTGCGCCTCCGTCCTCATTCCTATAATCACTAAAATTATCAATCTTTCGCTCTCCACTGGCAATTTTCCAATGGTCTTCAAACAATCTCTCGTCACTCCTCTTTTGAAAAAGGCAAATCTTGACAAGGAAAATCTATCAAATTACCGACCCATCTCCAACCTTTCTTTTCTATCGAAATTAACTGAACGAATTGTCCTTGCCCGCCTAAACGCTTACCTCTCTTCCAACTCACTCCTCAATTCCCACAAATCTGGCTTTACTAAACACCACTCCACAGAAACTCTACTCGTCTCTCTCTACAATAAACTGGTCTCGGCCGTCAGTCATCAGCAAGTCTCCTGTCTCTGTCTCCTTGACATTTCCGCTGCATTCGACACCATCGATCAGTCTCCTTCTTAATCGACTTTCTTCTTCTTTTGGCGTTTCTGGCACTGCCCTACTCTGGTTCGAGTCCTACTTGTCTTCCAGATCTTTCTCTGTTAAAGCCTCCAGTCACTGTTCAAAGCCTCTTCCACTATCTTGCGAAGTTCCTCAAGGCTCCGTCCTGGGTCCGCTCCTCTTCATTCTCTACACCACTCCTTTAAGTCATCTCATAAAATCCTCGTCTGTTGACCACCATCTCTATGCAGACGACACCCAACTCTTCATATCCTTTTCCCCAGGCTCTTTCTCCACCCCCATTGCTGAACTTCTCAATGTGGTCAATCTGATCTCTCAATGGATGTCGTCCAACCTCCTCTGCCTCAACCCCTCCAAAACAGAGTTCATTATTCTAGGCCTTCCTGACCAAATCAAGAAAATCCCTGACCCTTCAATACACCTATCGACTAATCAATCAATCAATCAATCAATCACATGAATTTATATAGCGCCCCTTCAAGATCGCTACTCAGAGGCGCTCCCAACCCAGGCCTGGTCAAAGAGAAAGGTCTTGAGAAGACGGTAGGAAGAGCCAGCAGAGTCACGGGGAAGCGAACGGAGAGCCGCAGGGGGCCATTCCAGATAGCTGGACCCACCACGGAAAATGCTCTTCGCTGCATAGTAGCGGCACGACAAAAAGGGACAAGAAAGTGACCGCGGGCAGCTGACCGCAGCGAACGACGGCCCAGAGAAACCGAGACTGGAGTAAAAAGCTCACATAGGTAGGATGGAGCTTGAGACAGAATGCAGCGCCAGGCTATAGACGAAACTCTATAAGCAATGCGTTGCTGCAGTGGGAGCAAGACAGCCGGTGGAGGTCGTCCCTCATGAAGGCAGAAACGTGAGCAAACCGGGAAATGCCACCAACCAAGCGTGCTGCAGATCGAAGGACCCTAACCAAGGAGTTCAGACGGACCTGTGGGAGGCCAACATATAGAGAGGAGCAGTAATCTAAGCGGCTGCAAACAAAGGCATGGACAAGAGTAGAAGATGCAGTGAATGAGAGAGAGCGAGCAACGACGCGCAGCTGTCGAATTTGGTAATAGCAGGCACGTGACAGGGAAGAGATGTGCTTAGAGAAGGGGAGTTCTTGGTCCAAGATGACCCCAAGGTCTCGAACAGAGGTAGATAAGGTTAGAAGGGGAAACTCATGTGCAAGAGCAGCCAAGTCAATCTTGGCCAGCTGCTGGCGAGTTCCCAGCCATATGAACTGTGTCTTCAAAGAGTTGAGTCGCAGTCGATTTGACGAAAGCCAAGAGGTGAGGGTGTCAGAAGCGCAGACCATAAGGCGGACAGTTTTGGCTGCGCCCACAGCAAAGCAATGGGCATATGATTGTACATCATCAGCGTAAGAGTGGCTTCGCAATGAGCAAGAAGCGAGCAAAGAACCAATGTCCGCAGTGAAAAGGATATAGAGCAAGGGCCCTAGAACAGAACCCTGCGGAAGGCCCACTGTAACGGGGATCCAAGGGGAACGGGTGGAGTGAAAGACAGTGGAAGAGGAGCGGTCTGCTAGTGTCACGACCCTAGCCCGATCTGTTGGTTCAGGGCTTTGGCCGTGATGTTACACAGTGCAGAGGACGTTGGTTTTCACAGTTTTATTATTATAATGAAGAAAACATAGCAGTACAATGTCACTCGAAAGGCTCCGCCGGCGATGTTCACAGTTCTAGCACGTCTCTAAAACTTCTTCGTTGTAGTGGTCTATAGTTTCAAATCGTGTCTGCCGGGCCTCTCCTCAATAATGGCCTCCATTGTCTTATATAGTGACGCCGGCCGCCTTAGTGGCCCTGGGCAGCCGGCGTTAACGGTCCATCGCCCAGTCGGGTGGTCGCCTCAAAGCGCCCGTGTCCAATTCGACCACATCTGGTCGTAGGCCCTTCGCCGCCACTTCAAAAGGCGTCCCGTGAGGGTCGTTTGGGTCCACCACAGAGGTGTTGATGGGCTCACGCCCTTCGCCCGTGGACCCGGTGACCCCTTCGCCCCCAGATGCCGACTGTGGCCTCCGCGACCCCCTCGCCTCCAGATGCTGTGACCGTGACATTACTCCATCCTCAAAGACGGAGTCATGGGTTGTCGATCCATTGACGACGTCATCTTCAGCACCACTCGTCAGGTCGACAGCATCCCAGAACATGAAACACAATACCAACAATGTGTAAACAATATGTACATTTAGACAGGATAGGCTTCCCGCCGTGGCTTATCTCCTTCTAACCCCTCCGTCAAATCCGGGCCCAGACATTGGCTGCAAAATTCGGGACAAGCATTGCATTAAGTTATTGCGAATGGACATCAACCAAAAAGTCATGCAATGATATTCGTAAGGACCTGAATCATCGACAAAAGTAATAACCCAAGGAGATTCCTCTTTGATCGGGAACTTCCCATAGCCGCTCTTAGTATTGTAACGGCTGATGAAATCTTGAATAGAAGATGTCGTGTATACTTGCACCAGGGCATCACATATTCCCCTTCCATCCACCGATTGAAGGAAGCTGGTCCTAAGCACCCGAGATAAATTGTCTTCAACGATGACTGATGCCCAATTGAATCTACATGTAGGGTTCAATGTCATTGTGCTGTCCCGAGTCCGTCTCAGTTCACTATCGTCTCGTGTCTCATGCAAGCATAACAGGGGCGGGTTTTGCTCGCCGGCACCGTCGCGGTTACATGGTAAGCTAATTCCTACGTCCAAGTTATCATCACTCTCTCGATTTAATTTCAAACAGGGTTTCAGAGCACTACCTCTGCGCTGTTCTTCTTCTGAAGTATTTACATCTGACACACGATCATTACATAACGGTTGCTCTATGTCCATGAGCGTTGGCTTATCACCATCACCGTCATCATCATCATCGTGATCGTCATCACCAATATCATCATCCGCACGTCGTTCGACTGCCTTCGTTTCGTCTGCCTTGGCATTACCACTCGTGATGATATCTTCGTCAACAGGGGTCGCTTGTATGCTATTGAGATCGTTATCTTGCCCCTACCTTCTCCCGTCGGTGGTCTGGGGTCCTGGGGTGGGAGATACGTTAATCGCCTGCCCCTCCCCTATCTCCGCGTCTGCTTCGTTCATACTAGGTGCCAGTACATTAGAATGCGAGGCTTCCCTTATTACAGCTGTGACGCTGGGTGTTAATATGACCGCCTCATTTAGATCCTTCACCACTGCAAACCTCGGAGCGATGTTTATGACTGAAGGTGTTTTATTACAGACGGGCTTCACATCAAGTCGGATAACATTGACCAACTCAGCCCGACCGTTCATGCCGGCTAGGCGCATCTGCTTGTCGACGGGGAGGTTCAGGTGATCAATTAAGGACTCCCGGATACAACAGACGTCAGAACCACCATCAATTAAGGCGTTCTGAATAGAAAGGTGTTCGATATTCACATGCACGTAAGACCTTACATGAAATTCTGTTTCAATTAAAGCAAAGTGAGCATCTGATGTTTCCTCCCTGCTGCTTAGCTACTCTCGCGCCTTATCTGCCTCAACATCTGGCGATAAGCTGCTTGATGCAACCGCCCTCTGGCGGTCAGATTGAGGCGTACCGCTCCGCTTGGGGGGTTTGAGTGCACATGCATTCACCCGCGCCAGCTTCGGCTCCTCCCCCTGGGGATTATGCCCTTCGCCGCCACTTCAAAAGGCGTCCCGTGAGGGTCGTTTGGGTCCACCACGGAGGTGTTGATGGGCTCACGCCCGTCGCCCGTGGACCCGGTGACCCCTTCGCCCCCAGATGCCGACTGTGGCCTCCGCGACCCCCTCGAATCAAGATGCTGTGACCGTGAATGGACAAGAGTAGAAGATGCAGTGAATGAGAGAGAGAGAGCGAGCAACGACGCGCAGCTGTCGAATTTGGTAATAGCAGGCACGTGACAGGGAAGAGATGTGCTTAGACATGGGCGGAGACCTAGGGGGGGACAGAGGGGACGGTCCCCCCCAAACAAAGTGTTGGGGGGACGGCCCATGCATTTGTCCCCCCCAATGTTTGAGCGTCAAGATTTTTTTTGGCAGCGAAAATAGCAAATTTCGTCGAGATTTTGGCCGGATGACTAAAAAAAAAAAAAAAAAAAAAGGTCGTCAACTTTTTTGGCGGCGAAAATAGAAATTTTCGTCGAGATTTTGGCCGGATGGCTAAAAAAAATTTTTTCCAGAATTCGCCGGTCGTCAGAAATTTTTCGGAAAATGTCGCGTCTTTCCGTCCCCCCCAATTCTCGGCCCAGGTCTCCGCCTATGTGCTTAGAGAAGGAGAGTTCTTGGTCCAAGATGACCCCAAGGTCTCGAACAGAGGTAGAGAAGGTTAGAAGGGGAAACTCATGTGCGAGAGCAGCCAAGTCAATCTTGGCCAGCTGCTGGCGAGTTCCCAGCCATATGAATTGTGTCTTCAAAGAGTTGAGTCGCAGTCGATTTGACGAAAGCCAAGAGGTGAGGGTGTCAGAAGCGCAGACCATAAGTTTAATTAAGATTACTGCATAACTTGTAAATGTAAAGCGCAGTGAGTCTTGCAGGCGTTTAATTAAAGAACAAATATTATTATTATTATTATTATTATTATTATTATTATTATTATTATTATTATTATTATTATTATTATTATTATTATTATTATTATTATTACTATTATTATTATTATTATTATTATTATTATTATTATTATTATTATTATTATTATTATTATTATTATTATTATTATTATTATTATTATTATTATTATTATCATCACATCACCCCCCATCCTCAAGTCTCTTCACTGGTTGAAAATCCCAGAGCGAATTCACTTCAAAGTTCTCTCCTTAACATACAACTCCTTACAGTGCTCCCAGCCCAGACATCTTCGCGAACTGTTCACCATCCAGCCTACCCGTCCTACCCGATCATCCGCCTGCCTTACACTCTCTCGACCACCGGTCACAAGTCATCTCAAGTTCTCCAACCGAGCCATATCCAACTCAGCACCACGCCTTTGGAATGATCTGCCTGCTGAGTTCCGATCCTTTTCAGTTCCTTCTACATTATCACTAATCACACACCATCACCTTCCTCAGGCTCCTCTATCCATCACACCTCGGGCCTTTCACTCGAAATTAAAGACACTCCTTTTCAAGAACTCTTATCCTGTCTCATCTAATCCCCCACCCTCCAATTCCCGGCTCAGACGACACCCACCTTAGTAGCTGTTCCACCCCTCTGATCCTACGGTACCTCGACCCGAACCACCATGGACTACTCTTACGGACAACCCTTTTGACTCAACGCATCTGATCCTGATTCTATGGTAACTCGACCCGGACCACCACGGACTACTCTCACGGACAACCCTTCTAACTCAACGCAGCGCTCGTGAATAAGCCGGTGCCCCGCGCTTGGCTTTCCAGTGGCGCTTTAGAAATTAGGAGATTACGATTTTAAAAAGAACCAATATTTATTGTTCGTTATTGTAGGCTAATAGTAATCTCCAAATTTCTAAAGCGCCAGTCAAAAACGAAGCGCATGGAACCAGATTACTCACAAGCGTTGGCTTATTCACGAGGACTTGTTGAAAGTCTAGCGCGGGTAACCAGCTTATTCACGAGCGCTGCGTCGAGTCAGAGGGGTTGTCCAAAGGGTAGTCCAAGTCTGAGTCGAGTTTTTGGAGGTTCAGTGAATAGACTGCAACGTTGAATCTTGGTTTCTATTCAGGCAGCAGCACTGTTCGCTCAGCAAAAACTTTTCCTGCGTGGAGTTTGAGAGAAGCAATCAGACCTCAACTAAAAACTCATTAGTTTCATTTCTTGCCTTTTATGATTGTCTGCTCCCATTATCTTCTCAAATTCGTTCTTGGCTTTCAACCAGATTCGATCACCTTGAAATTCAACTTCCAACACGATTTTTATTGGTGGTCTAAAGCGTCACTACTGTTGGTAATGCTTTGGAATTTCCATGATTAGGCTAATTGTTGAAAGACTTTTCTATTCTGCAATGGGTTTTTTATTGCCAGAGCCTCGTGCCATTCAAAATTTCAAAACCAACCTCACTTTCGGTCACCAACGATGTTAAAGGGCCAGAATAAGCGTAGTCCTATACAATCTTCAAGAACTAGAACGTATGTAGGCCAGTGGCGTCTACCAATGGGGGGGTTTGGAGAACGTTCTCCCACGGTTTCTGAAAGTGGGGGGGTTGACGTTTTTCGGGTGTAAATTGGGGGGGTTGGTGAATTTCTATTAAATAAAAGCCTGGAATACGAAAATATTATTTGTGCATCATTTATTATCGAAAAACATTATTACCTTGGACTAACGAACCCACGGTTCGCTTGATGTCACTTATATTTGGTAGGGAGCAGGACAACTAATAGACATTAGTGTCAGTCAGGTCCCTGACTCCCTGGCATACAAGGGTGGAACACCCATTCGGGATTGACCTCTTATCACTAATCACGTTTACTGACGGAGCCAAGCCGAAGCCCCACCATTGAAAGCCTCACATCTAAAAGATATGTAAATTGATTGACAGAATCTCTTCTTTATTAATACAAAGAGAGGAATTTATGATTTGACACGGCCAATATAGGCCGTCATCCTGAAAGACTGCAGTGAGAAAGACAGCTAATCATACACACACACCTGTATATATATACATGTATATAATTATATATAGCATATATATACCCGCACTCAAAATAGAAAGCTCCTAAACACCTTTGTGACTCCAAGGTGCACAAACCCTCTCCGCAGTACTTTCCCACCTCTCCGGTCTGCTGATCGGTCTGCTTATTGACTTGACCTTCTAGTTCCTCGGGCAAGGACTTCCATGACCCAACACCGAGCTTTTGCCATTGTACCTTTCTATGTGGAATAACCGCCCTACCTTTATCCATCCCTATTAAGATCTAATTAGAGGGTGACATCTCCAGCCCTTCGCTGTTTCAAGTCCTTCTTATTTCCTCGGGGCTTTCACGCTGAGAGTGCCTCTGAATAGCTAGTAGGCCTACTGTAAAAGGCGCTTTGTAAATTGGCATATAAGTTAACAATACATAGCCTACATACTTGCACTCATGGTTCAAATGCATGCATACATAACAGTATACACAAGTACATAGGCTAATCATAATTGGAAGCGTGTGTTCTCAGATTTGAAAGGAGAAATACTTATAGGCCTACCAGTTCATCCCCCATATTCGACTGAAGGCTTGCAGAGGATTACAAATAAGTTTAAACAAATAAAACTCGTGAATACAGTGCGGTGCGTTATATGATTTAAGATGTCTCATCTCTTTCGTTTTCCAAATGACTTCAAGCAGGATGGTGTGCTGGTAAGTGATACGAAAATAGTGCAAAATGGGCACTGCCTTCTCTATCAAGAACAGCTAGCTTTTCACATAGCCTACATAAACAATTGCCTAAATCTGTGCACCAGAAAAGTGACTAAATATCATTATGATCAGATTCCTGTCATTTTACATGTATATCTTCTATGTATAAGGAATCTGTTTTGGTTGCAGTTTGTATTTGCAATCGCAATCACAATCTCCAGAGTAGGCTGCTTCAGCGCCAACAAAAGCTATAGGTAGCGAGAGCCAGCCTATTTTGCCGATTCCAGTGAATCCAGTCAAAATAAATTCGGCTATTAAAACAATCGATAGGCAAGAGGTGGCAAAGCGACAGAATGATATGATAAAGTATTTGTTGTGAATTATATAAACCTGCAAGTAGGAAGTTATGCATAATTAAAATTAGTTTTCACCTTAAGCCTATAATTGACTAATTCACTCAGCGTTCAGACATGTTTTAACCCCTTGTCAACTCATTGTAGTAGCCTAGATTATAGCTGTGTTGTTGTTTAACTTGACACTGAATACAGAAGCGGGTAACGGGTTAACAGCTCAGTTTACAGTACAAATGAGTTGCTAAAGATGTGTATGGGCCTACTATAAACCATGCAGATGGAGAAGTTAAAATGAAGAGAAATACAAGCCACTAAATAGGCCTAATACTTTCAACTCTTTCGGTTTGGCGAGAGAATCTCTATAGTCAAGGGCGGTTCCAGGGGAGGGGCCAAAATGGCCATGCCCCGCATGTAGAAATTTCTTTATTTTTTACCAGCTATTCTGGCCCGAAAAGTTGACGTCCCCCCCTGAGTCTATAGGTCCGTATGTCCGTCCTGCAGTTTTTTTGGGTGGAGGGCGGATGGAAAAGGTATAATTTTGGGAAATTCGAGGCTGATGACTAAAAAAAGTCATCAGTTTTTTCGGCGGATGGAAAAGGTATCTTTTTGGGAAATTCGAGGCTGATGACTATAGTGTTGTTGTTCCCTGTAGTCCGAACATATTATAAGCTCTCAAAGGTCTCAAACCATGGCTAGGCTAGTATCAGCATGGAAAAATGAGTACCTGTAATTTTATTAAGACGACATGTGCACCTTAAAATGCTGCCATTGCATTGTGGAAATTCAAAAAGTTTCTAATGGGCCACTGAAAAAGTACAGCTATTTTGTTAAGACGGCACCTTAAAATGCTGCCATTGCAATGTGCAAATTCAAAAAGTTTCTAATGGGTCACTGAAAATGTACAGCTATTTTGTTAAGATGACCCCTTAAAATGCTACCATTGCATTGTGGAAATTCAAAAAGTTTCTAATGGGCCACTGAAAAAGTACAGCTATTTTGTTAAGACGACACCTTAAAATGCTGCCATTGCAATGTGCAATTTCAAAAAGTTTCTGATGGGGAGGGGCGCATCCCCTTCCCGTACTCCTGCCCCTCACAGTGCAACGCGCATCACGAGCGTCCTTCGGACGCTCAATTGTCTTCCCCCCCAGAAACCTCAATTCCCCCCCAGAGGAGGGGGACTAGATTAAACACTGTGCATACGTAACATATGAACAGATTCCCATACAATTGTTTTAAGTCGGCGAAAATGGGGGGGTTTGTTCTCCCACTCCAAGTGGGGGGGTTAGACGCCACTGAGATTGTAGGCTATGCATGAGGTGTGTTCTTTGTCACTATGTAATAATTAGAATACGTTTCGCTTTTCAATCCCAGTGTACAGGGTGCGGCCCAAAAAAATACCCCATTACGAAAATTGCGATTTCTCGAAAACCGCTGAATATTTTCTTACAAATATTTTCATTCTTATTCGTAACATATTTTTACATATTATCTGAAAATTTTATGTCATTATCTTTATATTTGTGATCATGACATCAGGCAGAAGAAGGAACTGCATTTTTTCAATTTAACACGACATTCACGAAATAGGAAATCATAATTTTACATAAAAGAGCCTGCAGTGCGCCATAATAAGGTTTTCTTCACCGATTAAAAGATCTTTTACATCAATCCACCCATTAATACTCAAAACAACCGCGTCTGGGTGAAGAAGAAAAAAACCGATATCCATCCAAACCGCCCGTTTGGTCGAGAGAGCCAAGTTCTCTCCCAACATCATGGTTTCTACAGGTGTCAGCTATGAGGGCAAAGGACGCTTGCATTTCATTGACGAGAAGGCCACGTGGAGAATCTTTTCCTAAGCTTGTCGATGACTGTCACTGTCTTGGGAAATCAGTTCACTTTTCGGCAAGATGTTGCGCCCGTTCACGGCGCAAGCTTGCCCAAGATTGGTTAAGAAGTCACTGTCCGAACTTCATCGACAAGGATTCATGGCCGCCAAATTCCCCAGATATGAACCCACTCGACTATGCTGTCTGGGGTGCAATGCTTGAGACTTAAAACAAACTTCCCACAAAGCCAAAGAACATTTCTGAACTGAAAACTACGCTGCAAATCATCTGGAATGACTTGCCACTTGAGACCATTCAGAAGTCTGTTCTGGGTTTTCGTAAACGTCTGCAAGCTTGCATAAAAGTAAACGGTGGTCACTTCGAACATTCATTGCACAAAGCTTAACAGTTTGGCCTAATCCTGTCAATAGCAATAAGTAACCTTGAACCTTGTTACATTAGCCTACTGTTTGCGTCGCTACATTGTTACTTATTGCTGTCCGTAAAAAAGTCTGTTGAAACGAAAATAGCATTGTTTCACTTCAAGGTTGCACCATTTTGGTTTTCATGATTCGAATTTCATTAGATTTAGCCAAACTGTAGATAGATATGTGTGAACTAGACTGGCGAAGTTTTATAGCAAAATATTCAGCGGTTTTTGAGAAATCGCGATTTTCGTAATGGGTTTTTTTTTGGCCGCACCCTGTACTACCTGTAGTTGGTGGATCTCGTCCGTGTTTACTGTTGTTTCTGTGCCATCTTACCCATTTTCCCTCTGCTCCATTTTACTCGATCATGATTTCATTGTGTTAACATGGGATTGTCATTGATGGGTCATCTGTGAAGCGGCGCTACAAAAATTTGCAGTTACTATTGTCAGTGCCGTTACTGCTATTAAGTTAATGATAGTATGGTGGATGTGCTGCATTGGTTTCCTTCCATCCATGCAGCAGCAAATCTCGTACCATCGCTTCCCCTCTGGTGGGTGGTTCTTGTTGGGTATCTATCCGGATTATTTATTTTCGCGATCTGTCTCCCTACCTTCAACACACCGGGTGTTGTCACCCTCTCTATCTCTCTGTCTGTCTGTCTGTCTAGCTATCTATCTATCTATCTCTGTCTGTCTGTCTGTCTGTCTCTCTATTAATCGGGTTATGTTCATCGTCTCTTCTGCCTGCACAGCTATACTAAGCAGATTCGTGTCTTCTCGGTGGCTGGTCATTTAGTGTTATGCATGTTCCCCAGGAGGGTCCACTGACTCTTTTTTGTGTTCATCTCAAAACTGTTCTTTTCAGCGGTGTGGGGTATAGCCTATGGAAGCGCTCCTGAGTAGTATAAGTTGAAGGGGGCGCTACGTAGATCTTCGTTATGAATGATCAAATGAATAATGAAAAACAAGAAAGTTTTGCTTCGTTTTGTATTGCTCGGATTACTACTTCAAAAACCTCCTTTTGGCGGTCTTAACAGCAAAACGTGTAAAGATAATTTTGAAGGAAGCGAAAACGCTCTTCAGTTGAACAAGACGACATAAACAGCGACGACTAGAATATAACATGACTCTAGAGATGTTTGACTAGGAACTACATACTACAGGGTGAGAATTGCCGGGGGTTGGGGGGTTTCGACCCCCCCCCCAGTCTTTCTTAGAGCCCCATGTTAAAGCATGTTTTTTACACCCCAATTCCAAGTGGATAATGGTCCAACCCCCCCAGTTATTTTTCCACAATTCTTACACTGACAAACTACATACTAAATGATCTACAACACTGTACTATTCAGATAAAAATAAATATACGAACATGTTTCAAGATAGTAAAATTATACTTTTGTGCAAGAACTGTTTCCATTAAATGCATCCAGAATATTATTATTATTATTATTATTATTATTATTATTATTAGGCTACATAAATTTATTACGCGCGCAAGGTCACACCAAAGTGTGAATCTGAGGCGCGGATAGTTAGCCGCCAGAGGAAGATGCAGTTAAGGGTCCATGTGCTTGAAAGCCAAAGAGAAATAGTGAGTTTTGAGCCGTTTTTTGAAGGTAGGGAGTGAATTTGAGCAACGAAGAGAGAGTGGAAGTAGATTCCATTCTTTGGGAGCAGAGGCATGGAATGCACGCGAGCCCATAACAGTTCTGCATCGAGGTTCAACTAAAAGACCCATGTTTGATGATCGCAGGCAACGAGGAGGAATATAAGGAGTAAGCAGTGACTGAAGGTAGGGAGGTGTTCCGGTAGAGAGGGATTTGTAGGTTAAACAGGCCAATTTAAATTTAATCCTAAACTCGACAGGAAGCCAATGCAGCTGATGAAGTAAAACTGAGGAACTTGATCGTAGTGGGACACGCAGCACAACCCGAGCTAAAGAATTTTGGATGCGTTGCAGCCTATGTAGCTCGTAGTCTGAAATGCCAACAAAAATCGCATTAGCATAATCAAGGCGAGAGGAGACAAGGGCGCAAGCTAAAGTCTTCGACATATCCTTAGTCAGAGCCGACCTAATGTGGCGTATTGCCCTGATGTGATAAAAGCAAGATCTACAGAGGTTAGTTACATGCATCCGAAAAGTAAGCATACTGTCCAGGGTAACCCCAAGAGTTTTAACAGAATCTGATAACGGTACTGCTGAGCCTGCGAGGTCAATGCTGGAAAGTGAAGGAAAAGAACGCAAGCGTTGTCGTGACCCGAACAAAATTGCCTCAGACTTGTTTGGGTTTATAGCCAGACCATTAAAACAGAACCAGGCATATAAAGATGACAGGCACTCCTCAAGTTTAAGTTTACCGGACTGATCAGTGTGTGACAGAGCAATATAGAGCTGAGTGTCGTCCGCGTACTGCTGTAATTGGACACCAAAATGATTAGCTATGCGATTAATTGGGGAGGTAAAGACGGTGAATAATAGAGGACCAAGGACAGATCCCTGTGGAACTCCAGCAGTGCAAACAGTGGGTTCAGACCGAGCGGTACCGATGCCCACCTGCTGATTCCTGTTACCCAGATAAGACGCTAACCAGTTTAAAGCAGTACCAGAGACACCGAAGCTTTTCGTGAGTCTAGAAAGAAGTAATTGATGGTCTACGGTATCGAAAGCTGCGCTGAGGTCAAGACATACAGAAAGGCAGGCCTTTCCATTGTCAATAGACGAAAAGATGTTGTCCAGCGTGGATGTAAGGGCAGTCTCAGTGGAATAGCCTTCACGATAAGCTGACTGAAAAGGACGGAAGTTGGGAGAGGAAGTGATATGTTTCTTGATGCGAGTAAGAAAGAGACGTTCAAGGATCTTGGAAATGTTATTTAGGTTCGAGATAGGTCTGAAGTTAGACAGATTATTGGAATCTAGGTCAGGTTTTTTAAGCAAAGGAGTAACTAAAGCAGACTTAAAGCATGACGGGAAACATCCTTCAGCAAAAGACAAGTTGGCCAGGTGTGCAATAAGGTGGGAGAAAACATCAGAACAAGAAACAATAAGAGGTGTAGGTATGAAGTCCATAGGGGATGATTTAGGTACCAAGCTTCTGAGAAGATTAGATACTTCCAAGTATGTAACAGGAGGAGGGTCATTAAAGGTAGATTCAGAGAAGTCAGAATCAAGCAGTAGGTCATTCCATACTAAATTGGCAGCGCATCTAGTAATTTTACATTTAAGGTCATCAATTTTGTTAACAAAATATCTGGCAAAGTTAGAGCATAAAGACTGATTCTCAGAGTCTGAGCGCTGGCAGCTGGAAGTCTCCTTTGAGTGCAGAAGTCTTTGGGAGATGCGCCAACGGTCCATCGGATTTTCAGCATTTTCGAGTAGGCTGTGGAAGTAAGTAGTTCGTGAATCGTTAATTAGCTTATTTGTTGTACGGCAGTGGCGACGATAACGTTGTCTGTCCTCTTCGAGCCCGAGTTGCTTCCATTTCCTCTCTAACCGACGACGTTCTCTCTTTGCCTTTATTGCCTCGGTAGAAAGCCATCTTGATATTGGTTTAGAAGGTCGCCGAAGACAGTTGTTAATCGGAGCGACTTTATCCAATGTCTGAGTTACAGTTTTCTTCAGCTGTTCAGCAAACTCATCCGCACTGCTAGCAGGTGCAAAGAAGAGATCAGAGTCGGCGAGCAGCTGGCTGAACTGAACAGGATCTACAGCTTTAATGTTTCGAAAAATGTGCTGAACTGGTTGACGGTCGAAGGAGGTTTTTACTTTGCACAGAAGCATCTTATGATCAGACACGAGACCAGCGTCACTGACCTGTACGTCGTAAATTGTTGTTCTATCGTCAGAAACGAGGACGTCCAGAAGGTTATCGCCACGAGTCGGTACAATGATGGATTGACGGAGGCCATAGATGGTGAAGACATCTGCTAGGTCTTCGCTGATATGACCATCGAACCCAGGACAGTTCAGGTCACCACATAACAGCAGTCTTTCACCAGCTTCAATGTAGATGGACGATATTAGATTCGCAAGGTCGTTGTAGAATTCACCGACTGGACCAGGAGGTCGGTAGACGTTGGCTACTGTGATGGATGATGACAAACTTCCAAACCGAGCGAGTTGAACTTCACATGAGGAAAAAGAAAACATTTCTATCTGAGGATGAACCTTCACGTTTAATGAGGAATTGTAGATGATAGCAAGGCCACCACCAGCCTTTGTGCGACTGGAGGCACCACGACGATGGACGTGAAGAACGGAAAAACCTTCAGGGGCTATGTCTCTTTTTATACAGTCAAGCGTATCGGCACAGATCCAAGTTTCACATAGTGCTAGGATGTCTAGATGTTCGTCTTTTATCAGGTCGTGTATGATTGCAGATCGACGAATAGCCGACCGAATGTTGAAACTACCGAAGTTGATCGATCCTAGTCTCGATGTCGGCTTCTTAACATGGAATTTGCGTGGAGCTGGGCCTGGGTTGGTTTCCACATCTCCTGACAAAAGTAGAAGAAGAGCGATGACTGTAGCGGGAAAGGAACGTCGACGCTGTGGGCGATAAGGCCGACCCGTTCGGGCCCAGAGCAGGGCTCCTCCGACGTTACGCAGAGCAGAATTAACATGGCCAGAAAACGCAGGTCTAAGCAGACAGCATTCGTCAGGCGACAGAAATACCAGCGATCTGTTAGCAGAGTTTAGCATAAAAAACTCTGTCCTACTAACGCTGGAAAGTTTGTAGATCAACGGCCAACGAAAAACTGAGCCGACGATTATTGCACAGACGCCGACTTTGTTGACAACTAAGCGATTTGAATAAACACCCGACTGCGTTTTCCACCGGCTTCAGTCACGTTCTACATTGCTTAACCTCTACTGGGTTATAATATATAATGCCTATGCGCGTTTCTAGCGTGAAGTTTGTTGTATCGATATTCGGCGACTTTTGATGGATGCAGGAACTAATTGGAGGAATCTGAAGAAGAAAAACATTCAGTTGAAATTCATTTGCAAAGCCAAAAAATCTCATTAGACTTATAGAAGAGAAGAGATTATTTTTATCCGACATCCACCTCCCGTTAATTTTAGAAGACGATAGCCAATTATTTAGTTTTGCTTCTGCTGTGCTGTTTTGCTGTTTGTTTTGCTGTGCTGTTTTGCTGGGTGTTTTGCTATGCTGTTTTGCTGTGCTTTTTGCTGTGCTGTTTTGCTGTGATGTTTTGCTGTGCTGTTTTGCTGTGATGTTTTGCTATGCTGTTAATGCAGAACGAAATTCCGTTTGTTTATCAGAGTTCAGACTTTCAGAGCACCAGATATAACCAGCTACTGAGGAGAGCACGTAGCTACATGTAGCCAACAAGGGTTGGTTTATGCATTTGACTGCCTGTGAATATACTAGTTAGTTTTCATACAGTTACGCGAGCACGGTAGGCCTAACTAACTTGCAAATTGCTGTGGTCTCAATGAAGTGTGTGGCCAAGCGTATTGCATATGTGCTAATCTGTATGGGATTCTCGGTGATAGATGATAGGGTAGACTTTGTGGGGAAATGTAATTTTGCATAAGATGAAAAGAGGAGTGACAAAATAAAGATTGGATATACACGGTCCATTTACTTACCTAAAGTAATACTGTTTGTTATAGATAGGCTTTTGCTGGTCTAGTATCTGCGGCTGTCGGACGATGACGACTCTGCAAAAAGAAGACAATGGTTTTTATTTGCATAAGTGGATATATAATTTTATATGTATATACAGGTGGGTGGTCTCACTAAAACTGATATAGCTTTTGTTCTGTTTGAAATATTTTGATGAAATCTGGTCATCATGTGTAAATATGAATTGTCTATAAGACTGTAAAATTTCATTTCGAAATTCCTATTTTTGGACAAGATATTGGCAAAAAATCGTAGGGGTCTTTTTTGGCCCGCCCTGTATATGTCAGTTTTCTTACAGGAACACTTCTAGTCTGCGATTTAAGCGAATGATAAATCCGTGGATTCATGATCCAACAAATACAGCCTACTAATTTCACTCTTAAAAGTAGAGCACGGTAGGTCTATGGGTTTCTTTCCAGATAGCCACACCATTGGCAAAGTGACTGGCTATTTAATATCTAACTGGTCAGAGTGGATGGTCAATCTTGGTGTTATCTATTGCTAGTGTTAACCTGAACGGACAATACATTTTCTAGCTGTGTATTTTTTTTTAGCAGCTCTGTTTTCAACTGGAGAAGGTGTTTCTGTTTCACTCACCAGATGTTCTCGTTTCTTTTATGGTGACGGACTGCAATAAAAAAAATCATCAGACCATTGTAGATACAGCGACAGACTTCAAGTATTCCTCAAGTATTCATCACATAGGACCTAATCGTAATAACCTTTAAATCTTATTTTTTAAACTGTGGGGTGGACTGGGAGCGCCTCCTAGTAGGTTTCTTTGAAGAGGCGCTATATAAATTATCGAAATGAATGAATGAATGAATGAATGAATGAATGAATGAATGAATGAATGAATGAGAATTCTATCCGTTAAATAATTCTACTATCATCAAATGATTGTTTATTTGTCATCTGGGTATTATTCATATCCCATACAGAAACCCGAATAGAAACCGTATTATTTCGTCAGAAGAGCAGCGGTGTGTATGGCCATGCGACAGCTTAAGAGGAGCCAACAAGATTTTTAAAACGTTCCTGGCAGCAATAAAGAACTTTATAGCGGACAACTGCTCAGCTGAATATAGGTCTGAATGTATCCGAATACAAGAAACCATAGCAAGGACCCAGCGTTATGAGCCAAGGACCCAAAGTTATGAGCGTTTGAAATGCAGCACCAAAAAAATGAACTTTCCAACATTGAAAACCTGAAAGGAAGTGAAATTCAGCTATATATGGTGCTCAAAATGTCCTTCTTGTTCACGAACACACGACCGTGGACGTAGCAGTTGTCCAGGGATACACTCGGCTTTATACCACCCAGCTGTGGCCGCCCAGCAATCCAGGCCTCGATCCGGAGTACCAGGTGCATTTACTGGAGGAGCGCGTTTTTCGTTCTCGCGTATTCATCCATGGCATTGACAACCGTATAGGGCATAGGGCGCGTCTGATTGAAGAGTGGCAGATGTTTGACCAGGTGATCATCGACCGGACCATCAAACAGTAGCGTCTGCGTCTACAGTAGTGTGTCCGTGAACAAGAAGGACATTTTGAACACCGGATATAGCTGAATTTCACTTTTTCAGGGTTTCCATGCTGGAAAGTTCAATTTTTGGTGCTGCATTTTAAACGCTCATAAATTTGACAAACTCACGAATATTTCTAATCGGCTTTAGGATCTCGTGTAAATATGGCCACTGTTGCTCTGTTTAAAATTTCAGACAAATCCTAAGAGTTTTGACCGAGTTATTACACTTTTTGTGGGGTCTACTTTTTATCCGGACACAGTGTATATATAGCTACGTGAGAGAAAAACAGAGAGAGGCAAGGCTTCAACTTACTCCCCCTGGTCCTGAGGTCTGGGAAACGGACACAGAGCTACGTTGCTTGGCTCTCAGTCTAGAGATGGCGTTCTCTGCCTGGTCAGCTCTTTCTTCGGTCTCCTCCATGTCATGTTGGACTTTACGGTATTTGGCCAAGTTGATAGCAGCCACTTCCTCCTGTTAAGCAGTCAAAGAAATGCGGTCAGCAAATCAATCAATCAATTCCCTTACTAATTAACTTACTCAAAGAATATACTACTCAAATGACGAATAACAGCTGTTTTACAATTCATAAGACAATAATGGATAGTCGCTTCATATAAAATCGTTAAACAATGAAGTCTTTGAAATAATAAAAATCCTTTACCACAAAATGTAATGAAACCATCGTAAGAGACAACATTTAGCTGTAGAGCATAGGCTAGACTCCGCTAGAGACAGCATGTTTAGACCTAGAGCTCTATGTTAGTATGGCCAAATAAAACTCACGGCTTCCTCGACTTGTCTCTTGAAGGTCTTGATCTTCTGTTGAAGTGCATCGATCTGAGAAGCTGATCTTTCGTGGGCCTTCTTATCCTCATCGGAGGATGCGGCCAATTCCTTCAGACGGCGATCCTGTTTGCGCAAGTTCTTCTCCGTCTCCGTGTAGCGTCTCTGTTCGCTTTCCAGTTCCACCTCCAGTTCGCGAATGCGCTGCTCCAGCTTCTGGATGATCTTCTTTTCCTCCCTTCAGAGCGGAGGCCTCGGCTTCGTCCAGGCGGGCCTGGAGTTCCTAGACCCGATCCTCAAGGGCACGGCGCAGTTTCTCGATGGAGCTCGAGTGTTCCTGTTCGCGACGGTGTTCTTCGGCGATGCGTGCTGCGTCTGCAGCGGCCTTCTTCGATGACTCTTCGGCTGACCTCAGCTCGTTCGACAAGTCATCGAAGTCGGTCTATGATGTAGAAACAAATTAGAATTCTTTACATAACACTCAAAGGATTGCACTTCAGTACTAGGAATTGCGAGAAATGAGGTTCTTCAGACGTCTGCATCAGTGAAATTTAGTAAACCGATATTTTAATCTAGTGCAATGTCGTGTGTAGCCTGTAGGTGATGTACATGTACCTCCTCCGTATCAGACACGACTCATATTGACGAGGTGTGGTTTTTAAACTTTAATGAAGAATACTATCAAGCTGATGATGTTAGTCGCCAGGTGGCCAAGTTGGTCGCAAAAATGTTTTCAGCGCATTTTGTTTTCATTGTTTCTTCCATATTTGCTCGTTTTTTGTTTGTTTTATCGATCATAATATCGATGTATACTTCAACAAACTTGAAGCCACTTCACGACTTGGATAATGAAACGGATTTTAATAGAACTGACTACGGTAACGCAACTTTTAAACACCGCTATTTTCGAGTATAGCCGTTACTTAGTCATTGTACGGCCAGTTTGAATGCAACGTCTATGCTTGTTCAAATAAAAAAATCAAATCATTTTATTGTTTTAACCAATCACTTATTACAGACAGACAAAATTACATGTAACATATACAATTGGGAATGGCCACAAGGATGGGCCCTGAAGGGATCACTGATCCCGCTAATAGGGACACCTACTTAGGCCTACTAGTGAAACAAAAAGCCGACAATAATATTGCCATTAATTAATAGGTGAACTATTACAATTATTACAACTATTCTTCAGATATCTTAACTAAACAAGAGAAAAAAGTAAACTCTTAACTAAATAAGAAAGAGTAAAGATTAGTAAATGCAAAACAAGTAGGCTATGCGCGAGTGGCTTAAATAGACCATCATTATGATAATGATGGAGATTGCCTAACTTCTAGAGGGATTTTATTCCAGATTGAGGGACCAGTGGCTCTAATAGAGAATAGACGGGAATTAGTGCGAGCAAAGATACTTATGTAGTTTGACGAGTTTCTTGTTGAATGAGAATGAATCTGTGAACCAAGATTAAAGAATCCCTTGAAAACAGGAGGGAGCAAACCGTGATCAAAGCGGTACATAAATTCTCCTGATTGATAGAGTTTAATCTACTCAAATTTTAATATGTTAAAAACACAAAGTAATGGGGCAGTATGCGATAAATATGCAGTACCAGCCACTATGCGAATCACCCTTTTTTGGAGTATTATCAGTCTATGCAGTCTAGTAGTGTAGGTATACATGTCCATATTATATTACAGTATGCTAAATATGGATACACAAGCGAATAATATAATTTTACACGGATAGAAGGATGTAAGAGGTAAGCAGTACGTGCTATTATCCCAGTATTTTTAGCAATTTTTGAGGAAATACATTTTATATGATCTACCCATGTTAAATGCTGATCCACATATACTCCCAGAAATTTTGTGGACTCTACCCTAGAGAGAGGAGATCCATTAATACTTAGTAAAGGCAGCTGGGAGGGACAGGGCTTCCTATGAGACCTAAATAGGATATAGTTCGTTTTAGTAAGATTAAGTGTAAGTTTATTGGCACAAAACCAATCTGCTGCTAATGTCAGCTCCGTATTTACTATTTGAAAGAGGGTTTCCATAGAACTATGAGAATAGAAGACATTCGTATCGTCTGCAAACAATATGAAATATAATTTAGAAGAAACATTGGGGAGGTCATTTATATAAATTAGAAATAGTAGGGGGCCCAGGTTAGAACCCTGAGGTACTCCATATTTAATCGCTTTTAGTGCTGAGAAGGAGCCATTGCAAAAGACACATTGCGAACGACTTTCTAAATAACTTTTAAACCACTGAAGTTGAATGCCTCGTATACCATATCTTTCCAATTTGTTTAATAAGATCTCATGATCGACCGTATCAAAGGCCTTAGCCAAGTCAAAAAAATACCTAGTGAGTACTCGTTTCTTTCAATGGCAGCAGAAATTCTATCTTGCATACTTAACAGTGACATAGATGGAGAATGCCCAGCTTGGAAACCGTGTTGGGAAGAAAATATAATTTCGTTCTTTACAAGAAATTTATTGATGCGTTCATACATGATTTTCTCAAAACATTTTGAAAAGTAGAGAAGAACGGAGTGTAATGGCGCTATAACAGTGGGTGAATATAGGCGCTAGAGAAGGATCAAGGAACAAGAGAACACAGGGAGCAACGGAATAAACTGGAGTTAAAACCATTAATATTTTACATTAAATGTCTATAGTTAAAACATTACATTGGCGACGAGGATGGGATAAATTTGAAATTCTACACGTGACATGGCCGACAGTCTGCCTCCGTTTCCAGCCTTTGACCCATCGCCTGAAGCGGGTGACGTTGCGGTGCGTTGGAGAAAGTGGATCGGGCGCTTCCGAAATCTTGTCATCGCTATTAACATTACTGACGATGTGCGACGGAAAGCTCTGTTTTTGCATTATGCCGGTGAACGCGTAAGTGACATTTTTGACACTTTACCAGTCCCAAATCCTACTGAGAACGAGTCCACGACAGACACAGCCATAAACGCGCTGACGGCATTCTTTGCCCCTAAAGAGAACGTGGAGTTTGCAGTTTTTCAGTTTCGTCAGGCCAAGCAGAACCAAATGGAGGATATTGCTTCCTACCTGACCCGTCTTCGTCAATTGGCCGTCACTTGCGATTTCAGCGACGTCAACCGCGAATTGAAAAGTCAAGTCATCCAGGGCTGTCGGTCGAATCGTCTTCGTCGGAAGGCACTCACTGATCCTACGCTCACCCTGGACAAGCTGTTTGAGATCGAACGTGCAGCCGAGCTTGCCGAAGCTCAATCTTCTGCGATGACTGGTGAGCCTGCAACCGAGTCCGTCTGTCAGATAAGGGCAAATCACCGGATTGTCACGAAAAATTCGGTACGTCATGAAACCCACAATGAGCCTAAAGAATACATAACTTGTAGAAACTGCGGGAAAGCTTGGCCACATGCAGGAGGCCGTCAACGCTGTCCAGCTCTTGGCCAATCTTGCAGGGGCTGCGGAAGACTTGGACATTTTTCATCAGTGTGCCGCAGTTCAGGGCCATCGCTGCGCTCAGAGGTGCAGTATGGAGATCGCAGACCAAGACTTAATTGGGTCGCTGCAGACAACCCTAGCTCCAAACCAGCAACAGAGTATGTGTATGCCATCAGTGCACCAGCATGCCGCCGTGATGCGCCCGTCTTTGTTGTCTTGCTGGACGGCATACCTGTTAAACTCACTGCAGATTCTGGAGCAAGCATCAGCATTCTTGATGAGCAAGATTTTTACACGCTTAAGCCCAAGCACAGGCTCAGTCCAACCTCCACCAGAATCATGTCCTATCATGGATCTACTCCACTTCCTGTTCTCGGCAAACTCACTCTGCTGGCCGAACACAACTTCAATCAAGTTCACACTGACTTCTATGTTGTTGCAGGAAGCAGTGGCTCACTTCTCAGCTGGGAGACATCCTGTCAGCTGCGCCTCATTAATGTCGATTATTTGTCACGGCACCCTCGAAAGGGCACAAAGCTAGCGTCGCGCGAGGAGAAAGTGGAAGAAGAATACGTAAACGTTGTTACGAGTAACGCTATTCCAAGGGCCGTGACGCTGGAGGAAGTACAGTCTGAAACAAAACGTGACGTCACCCTGCAGGCTGTCAAGGCTGCAATACAGTCTGGTCGGTGGGTCCACTCGGTGCAGGAGGACGGTTTTGATCCTATTGTCTATGATGCATTTGCAGGGGTTAAGACTGACCTTACCTATGATTTCTACAACGAAGTTATTCTACGTCACAATCGCCTGGTAGTACCTCAGTCCCTCCAGGAGCGTTCAGTGTGGTTGGCTCATGAAGGACACCAGGGAATATCCAAAACAAAGGCCCTGTTGAAAGAAAAAATATGGTTTCCAGGCATTGATAGACTGGTTGAATCACAGGTGCGGTCCTGTATACCTTGTGCTGCCACTGTGCCAATGGAAAATCGTGAACCGCTGATGATGCCTGAACTGCTGGCGGGTCCATGGCAACATGTCAGCATTGACTTTGCCACTGTACATGACCACTATTTGATGGTTATGTATGATGAGTATTCCCGGTTTCCAGTGGTAGATATAATATCATCTCTCACTGCCACGACAGTCATCCCAAGAATTGACAAGGTCTTCTCAGAATATGGTGTACCAAAGACACTCGAATCGGACAACGGGCCACCCTTCAACGGCAGGGAATTTGAGATGTTCAGTTCAAACCTAGGTTTTAAACATCGCAAGATTACACCTTATTGGCCCCGAGCTAGTGGGGAGGTTGAGCAATTCATGAGAACTGCTAAGAAGGTGATCAAGACAGCACACGTGGAAGGCAGAAACTGGAAGCAGGAATTATATGGATTCCTTCGCAACTACAGGGCCACCCCACACTCCACGACAGGAGCTGCACCGGCCACACTGTTGTTTGGCCGTCCTTTGGCTGTGAAACTGCCACAGCTGGTGAGGAAAGAAGAGGACGACAATCTTCGCTGCCGTGATGCTCGTCAGAAAGATGCAATGAAGGTGCATGCAGATCGTGGATGTCATGCGCAGTCCTCATCTTTGGCTGTTGGTGATTCAGAGCTGCTAAAGTCACCAACGACATATTCTAAAAGCAACCTTCCCTTTGAACCTCTGCCCTATGAGGTCGTCAGCCGAAAGGGTTCAATGATTTCTGTGAGGAGGGGAGAGCGACAAGTATCTCGCAACTCTTCGTTCTTCAAACCACCCGATACCGAAGTTGTCCATGACAACCCAGTCGATACCGAAGTCGTCCATGACAACCCAGTCGATACCGATGTCGTCCATGCCAACCCAGTTGACACCGAAGCGGAGGTTCTGCAGGATGCATCTGTTGAGCCTGCCACAGTTGTGGAGCCTCCCCACACGGGTCTTGAACTTTCAGTTGAGGCATCTGGACAAGGAACAATGTTGAGACGATCGAACCGTGAGAAAAGGGCTCCACCATGGCTGATAGACTTCACCCCATGAAACATGAACCATTGACGGGGTGTTTGGACAAGAATCTGTACATTGATTCATTGTAATTAAGACGGGAGGAAAATAATTAAGAGGGGAAGGGATGTAATGGCGCTATAACAGTGGGTGAATATAGGCGCTAGAGAAGGATCAAGGAACAAGAGAACACAGGGAGCAACGGAATAAACTGGAGTTAAAACCATTAATATTTTACATTAAATGTCTATAGTTAAAACATTACACGGAGATGGGCCTGTAATTAGTAAAATTGTCTCTGGCACCCTGTTTAAAAATTGGCACAATTTTAGCTGTTTTCAGAGCTTGGGGAAAAATGCCATAAGTGAAAGAACAATTTATGATTTCAGCCAATGGTTGAGCAACCATAGCTAAATATTTGCTAGCTATGCATGGGTCAATATCATCTATCCCCTTACTATGTGTGAGACGGATTGAATGAGTTAAATTCAAAACCTCCTCTGGGGAGGTTGGAAGAAGGCCAAATGATTCTGAGAGTGGGTTTTTCAAAAATTTAGTAAAGGAACTTGAAGAATTTGGTATTTCATCAGCAAGGGATTTAGCAATATTGGCAAAATACTCGTTAAATTTATTTGCCATTTTATCAGCATCATTAGTCTTGGTTCCATCAATGATTAATCCCTCAATGGAGGAATCAAGATTTCCAATTTTTACTATTGATTTAATCAACCTCCAGGTCTGTTTTAGATCATTATTGCATTTGCAAAATTCAGCAGCATAATAATTTCGCTCAGCCTTCATTCTCACAGTTTTAAATTTATTTCGATACTTTTCGAATTTGTTCTTATTGTTCAATGTGGGTTTCTTAATATATTTTAGGTAAAGCGATGCCTTTTTAAAGCAGATTTTAACAATCCATTGGTCATCCAGGGCTGTTTAAATTCTTGTCTATTCTTTGTTGACGTCGCCTTTGAATTTTTAGTAACTTCTCTCGATCAAAGTCAGTCCTCAAATCTGTCAACTTATGCTGTTATCGATAGCCATTGTCAGCCGGTATCGGTGTATCAACTAAGCCTACTGAAAATATTTACACTACGTATTAGCCCTGCTCTACGTCATATCACAGGAATGCTACTGTGGTCACGAACGGGCCGGCCTTTTCGCCCTCGTCGTTGCCGTTCTCTCTCATCTGCTGTGGTCGCTCTTCTCCTGTTGCTGTCAGGTGACATCGAAATTAACCCTGGACCACCCTCTGGCAAAGCCCAGCATAATAATAATATAATTTATCTTCAAAGCCATCAGCCATTAACGTTGGCAGTTTTAATATCCGTTCAGCCATCCGTCGCTCTGCGATTATACATGATCTAATGAAAGACGAGCGGTTGGACATACTTGCTCTGTGTGAAACATGGATATGCCCAGATACATCTGATTGCATTAAACGTGACATTGCACCGGAGGGATTCTCCGCTCTACACGTTCATCGAAGTGGAACGGCTGCTGGTCGATCAGTAGCTGGCGGGGGTCTAGCTGTTATATACAGATCCACGTTAGATGTCAGCATCCACCCTCAATCAGAAAGACTCTGTACCTCTACATGTGAAGTTCAGCTCGTGCGACTAGGCAAAGAATCATCTTCGATAACCGTGGCTAACATCTACCGTCCACCTGGTCCAATCGGTGACTTCTACGATGACCTTGCCACCCTCATTTCGTCCATCTGTGTCGAGGCTGATGAAAGATTTATCCTCTGTGGTGACCTGAACTGCCCAGGTTCTGAAGGTCGCATCAACGACATGCTGTCCGACACATTCAACATCTTCGGTCTTCATCAGTACGTTGAAGTCCCGACTCGAGGAGAAAATATGTTAGATGTCCTTGCTGCTGATGACCGTACAACAGTGTTCGATGTTCAGGTGAGTGATGCTGGTCTTGTATCTGACCATAAACTCATACTAGCTGTGGAAAATGATGACTTCTTGCACCGCCAACCAGTACGACACATATTCCGTAACATCAAAGCAGTCGACCCCTTACATTTCAGTGACTTGCTCATCGAATCTGATCTGTTCACTGCTCCTGCAACTAACGCGGAAGATTTTTCTGAACAACTCAAGCGAACCGTATCATGTACTTTAAACAAACTCGCTCCTATTCAGACTCGTGATAGACGTCCATCTAAACCAATCACAAGATGGCTCTCATCCAAGGTGGTCCAATCTAAGAAGGATCGTCGAAGATTAGAACGGAAATGGAAAAGTTCTGGGTTTGACAGGACAGACAACGCTACCGTCGCCACTTCCATGTAACTAACAAACTTATAAACGAGTCAAGAACTCCGTTTTTCCATAATCAACTAGAAAGCGCTGATAATCCTCGTGATCGATGGCGCATCTCGCAACGTCTTCTGCACTCGAAGGATACTGCCGACTGCCAACGATCAGACTCTGAGAATCAGATTCTGTGCTCTAGTTTTCCTGCATTTTTTGTCAACAAGATTAGCAATTTAAAATGTAAAATTGCTAGATATACTACTAAATTATTGTGGAATGACCTGCTGCTTGACTCCGATTTCTCTGGATCTAGCTTTTCTGACTTGCCTTCTGTCACCTACTTTGAAGTCTACAATCTTCTCAAACACATGGCTCCTAAATCGTCCCAAATGGATTTCAAACCAACATCACTTATACCTTCCTGCTCTGATGTTTTCTCCCACCTTATTGCGCGCTTGGCCAACCTGTCTTTTGCTGAAGGGCGTTTTCCGTCATGCTTCAAATCTGCTCTAGTCACACCCTTGCTTAAAAAACCTAACCTAGACTCCAGCAACCTTTCAAACTTCAGACCTATCTCCAACCTTAATGACATTTCTAAGATCTTGGAACGTCTCTTTCTCACTCGCATTAAGAAACACATCACTTCCTGTCCTAACTTTAGTCCTTATCAGTCAGCTTACCGCGAAGGCTTTTCCACTGAGACTGCCCTCGTCTCTACACTTGATAACATATTCTCGTCTATTGGCAACGGGAAAGCCTGCCTCTCAGTATGTCTTGACCTCAGTGCAGCATTTGACACTGTTGACCATCAGTTACTCCTTTCAAGACTTGCCAATAGCTTCGGTGTCTCTGGGACAGCCCTAAACTGGTTAGCTTCTTACCTGCGTGACCGCAATTAGCTGGTCGGCATTGGGACCGCTCGGTCTGAGCCTACTGTTTGCACTGCTGGAGTTCCACAAGGATCTGTCCTTGGCCCCTTACTATTTACTGTCTTTACTTCCCCAATCAGTCGCATTGCTAATCACTTTGGAATCCAATTACAACAGTGTGCGGATGATACCCTACTCCATATTGCTTTATCACACACTGATCAGTCTGCCAAACTTAAACTTGAAGATTGCCTTTCATCTATGTATTCCTGGTTTTGTTTCAATGGTTTGGCCATAAACCCTGACAAGTCTGAGGCAATTTTGTTTGGGTCACGCCAGCGCCTGCGCTCTTTTCCTCCACTTTCTAATATTGACCTTGCCGGCACTGCTGTTCATCTGTCAGATACTGTAAAAACACTTGGAGTAACCCTAGACAATAAGCTCACATTTCGACCTCACATAACTAGCATTTGTAAATCTTGTTTCTATCACATTCGGGCAATACGTCACATCAGATCGGCCCTGACTATGGATATGTCTCAAACCATTGCCTGTACTCTTGTCTCTTCTCGCCTTGACTATGCTAACGTCGTTTTTGTCGGTCTCTCAGTCACTGAGCTCAGAAGGCTACAACATATCCAAAACTCCTTAGCGCGTGTTGTGCTGCGCGTCCCAATACAAACTAGTTCCTCAGTCCTACTCCATCAACTGCATTGGCTTCCTGTTCAGTACAGGATAAAATTCAAATTGGCATGTCTGACCTACAAATCTCTAAGCACCAACGCACCTTCCTACCTTCAGTCACTACTAACTCCTTACATTCCTCCTCGTTGCTTGTGTTCATCAGGCACAAGTCTTTTATCTGAACCTCGATGCAAAACAGTTATGGGCTTGCGTGCATTCCATGCCTCTGCACCCAGGGAATGGAATCGGCTTCCGCTCTCTCTTCGGAACTCAATTTCACTTCCTTCCTTCAAAAAGCGGCTAAAAACTTACTATTTCTTCTTGGCTTTCAAGCATATGGATCTTTAATTGCATCTTCCTCTGGCGGCTGACTATCCGCGCCTCAGATTCACATTTCGGTGTGACATTGCGCGCGTTACAAATTTATTTAATAATAATAATATCCAGTTTCTTTAACCAGGTATCTGTAAATTGCCTAGCATACTGAGTACCTGCACATAATTATGAAAACTACACTAACCAGGTTCTGGAAGTCACGACACTGTTCAAAGTTGAAATTCATATCGGCCTAGGCATTTGTATGGATCTCGGCATTTATGCAGTAGCAGACTAGCAGTCTCTGAAGCAATTGTATATTCTCATTGTGCTATGACTAGGAATGTAGTGAGAAAAGTGCTTGTGCAAGACTTGTTTTGTTGAAGTGTGTGGTTTTGTATTCTATGTTAAGCTCCAATTATTATAGTAAAGTGGAACACTATATAGACCCTAACAGTGGTATCTTTTTTCCTCTCACTTCCATCAGATAGGCTACGTACCAACAATGAGGCTATTACAAAATACTGATAGTCCCATGTCTTTCTGTCTAACAATGTCCAGGACTTTTAAATTGTATCAGGTAGTTGACATCTTTTTCTGTTGGGAAAAGATGCGTTCACCAAAAGAGGTGAGTTGATGAGAGGAGGGCAAAGATCTAAAGAAGAAACTTGTCAAAGTACTGGTATGGAACGTGGTACTGTACGGGTCGGAGACATGGACCATCAGGAAAGAGGATAGCAAGAGACTTGAAGCCTTCGAGATGTGGATATGGAGAAGGATGGAAAAGGTGAACTGGACAGAGAAAGTGACAAATGAAGAGGTGCTGCAAAGAGTAGGAGAAAAAAGATCATTGATGACAACTTTAAGAGAAAGGCAAAACAACTGGATTGGGCGCATACTAAGAGGAGACTCCCTCCTGAGAGAAATCATAGAAGGGAGATTGGAGGGGAAAAGAAATAGATGAAGACCGAGGCAGATGATGCTGGCATGGGCGCCCGCAGCATAGGTCAAGGGGGTCGCGTGACCCCTCTGGAAATCCTGACAAAATATTAATAATGCCACTTTTTGGAATAAATGTCAGTGGGCAGTGGTAAAACAGGACAGGGTGCCAACCACGCGGTCATTGTGCTCTTTTAGGCTACTTCACTATAGCTTTGGCATAGGCCAATATATCTTTTGGTTATCTCTACATACTGGGTACTAGTGGAATTCGTTACTCAGTCATATCAGAGACGTCAGTGGGGGGGGATCAGTCTGCCGTGTGAACTAAATCCTTTAGCCTGTTGGATATACGATACACAGGGTCACAGACGGATGTGTGGCTGCTCTGGCATTGTAATTAGAGACGACTTGGGGTGCTTGGAGATATCTTGGGAAGAGGTAAGCGGGGCAGTGCTGGCGATGAACTGGGGCGAGTGAAGGAGATGCGTTGACCGTTGAGCAGACCTGCAAGGGAAGGGCTGTAGTAAGGCAGTGTACGTGTGCCCAGTTAAGCAATGACCTGTCACCTCTGGATTATTAATACTCAAGAGACGTACAGGCTATTTTCACCCTCTCAGTATGATATTTATATATAATGCACAAGTCAGTATAGTTTAAAGTTATCTATAATTATGTATGTAAATATACATAGATCTATGGTCCGTAGCCTATGAACCGTTTACCCGTGGACACCATAATAGAAGCGCGAACGTCGTACCGCGGATTAGGTGGGCTACCCCATCCACCGTCTGACATGGAGCAGAGCGCATAAATTACAGGCACAGTGGAATCGTCTGTCGTTCTGTCGTGTCCGCCCCCTGGTAGGAGGTCGTCGTCACCGTCGGGTCTGGCACTACTAAGGAGGGTCCCTCGCCCAATACTGACTTCTCTGGGCCTATCGACAGCTGGATATCCCCCTGTCGTTACCTCATTCCTCCTCTCCTCCTCCTCCATTCCCGAACTCACTCCACCGACGACACCACCAGAGGGTTTGCCCCCACTGGACACGGTTGCAGTTCTGGCACTGGCCAAGAAGGTCGCTACTGCTCCTTGTTTCCCCACCAATCCAGAAGGCGTTAACGGGGCCGTCTCTCTCATGAACTCCCTATCCTCTTCCGTAGCCATCATATCCATGACTGCAGAAGGAAAGTCAGTCTGGGAGCGAAGGAAACCAAGTCGGTTCAAGTCAGAGTAATTAGGCCTAGGCTTTCCTAGAAGTCTGGCGCTAAATCTACTACCCCGCCGACTTGTCCTATTTCCTTCTCCTTCTCTTCCCTCATTTGACCAAGGTAAACGAGTGTTATTTAGCGCGACAGAAGTACATTCTGTAATTGTATTTATTTCTCAACCAGGGTTCGTATTCCTCTCTCTCTCTCTCCAATCCCGGACAACTCCTTCCTGGTTCTCCTGTCCATCTGTCCAATGTACCCTTCCTTCTCCTAACAAGTCATCAGTGGAAGTAGCAGTCGCATGCATTCTCAAACGCTCTCCATGCATCTCTTCATGATCACCAGGCATCATCATCATCCGCAGTTCAATCTGTTCATTCATCACATCATTCATTTGTTCATTTATTCGTTCCATCATATCACTCACACGTTCATTAGTTTCTCTCTGTTTAGTCTCCATACTTCTTTGTCTATGGTCAATACTTTGTTGTCTATTGTCAATGCTTTGCTGTCTACTATCAATACTGGATAGAGTCGTACTCATCTGCAACATAATTTCTTCCATGGTTGATCTAGGCCTATTCAGCGGCGAAGACCCTCGACTTTCTCCTAGTCCTAACATTTCTTCTCCTCCTTCTTCGTCAATAGCAGTGTCTATTCTATTCAATGATGAAAGAGACATAATGCGGGTTAATATAGCATCCGCTACTTTTCTTGTTAAAAACACAAAAGCAATCTAATAACAGTAGTTTGAATAATAGCAAGATCTCTTAGAGTTTAAAGAACAACATCTGATTATTATATTATTATCAACTGAGTTCACTTTCGCTTTCAGCCTAATTATAATACTTTCATTCATACAGCACACAACACACGCGCATCCGTCGCAGCCTAAGAAACGTGCGGTAACAATAGGGAATTTTATAGATGTGGGTTTTTCCCAGATTAAGCTAGCTATTTATAAAGTACTCAGCTGATCAGTTGCCCAAGTCGACTCGTAAACACTCTCTACAATTCTCCACGCAGTTCACATACTCCAGATTTCCAGTGTGAATCCTTTTCCCTCGTTTGTAGAACTTACGATAAGAATTCCGTCTTTTTAACGAAAGCAACGTACTCCTTGCTTCCGGACTCAGCCTAAACTTCCACAACTTCCGATGCCCTACAGAACAAGTCACGTCGTACGTAATCTGCGTTCCTTTTCCGCACAAGCTTCCAACATCCCTTACTCCGCGCATCTGGCGTCCGTCCGCTGACCCGATCGTCCTCGTCTGTTGAATCGTCTTCACCGGCTGAGCAACGACTGAAGTTGCCGGGGCTTTTTATGGGAAGTAATCTGCAAGTCACCCTTACACGCATTTTCCTCAGCCATCGTCGGTAGTTGAAATGCACAGTCACTATTACTCGCAGTTCCTTCAGCAAGCGTTGGTAGTTGAAATGCACTGTCACTGTTGCTTGCAAAATTCCAAAGTATACCTCCCAGCTCTTACCCTTCCCCATATCCTAACTCCACATCAACAACCCACACATACCTACATATACGCACAGTCACACACACTTACACACACACAGTTATATGCAACTGCTAAAGAGAAAAATATCGCAGAAGCGTCGTTAAACAATGAAGAACATCAAGTTCCTTACAGTTCCCCCAACACCGGCGACCTGTGAGGGCAAATGTCGGAAGAAGATGAGAGAAATTCTTAATGGAGAGAGGTGAAAGATGGGAAACACAGGACTGACTGCGACGAATGAGGGGAGGGCAATAAAATTGGGTCACAGAGGAGCGGACATTAGCAGTGGCTTGCCACTGGCTTCTATCCCTATACAGGGCGGCCACAACTTGAGCCAAGTGAAAAACGGGGGAGGGGTCGTCAGAAATATGCCAAGCTCACTTCGGAGGGGAAGGTCGGCCTGAGAGTGGAAGACCAGCTCATGAGGGTGAGGGGAGGAGAGGGATCGAGTCCGATTGTTTAGGAGGGATATATTAGCCTATGATATGATGACTAGAATTCCTTCAGAGCTGACTGCTGGAGAGTGGATGATGTAAGAGAAAAGATGACCGAGGACATGGGGAGTCCAGTTCATATAGCCGGTCGGAATGTTAATCGTTACGAGGTCCGCATGATCTAACGACAGCGGAGCAGTACCCGAAATGACACACTGTGAGTTTACAGACAATATCTTGAACTGGTACTGCAGATTGCAGAATGCTACGCCAGTCGTCGCCCTCCAACCGCACACCACTCCATCACTGCTCCACGGTAGGCCAGAACTAAATTATGTGACGTCTATTGAATTGGAATTCACACTTATAGTGATTAGTTTTTTAATGTGATGATTGGGTATAGACTTTACTTGCTGGACATGCATGTCCTAAACTATCATAACTATGACCAATTTCTTTTATTTGAACATGGTTTCTTCCTGGTGGATATGAGTTCACCCATCATCATCCGCTTGCTTTTTCCAACTCAAGTCCTTTCTGTTTAATATGATTAAATACGGGCCAGATAGGTTGCATATCGACCCATATCAGTTGAATCTTCATAATTCAAATTCAGTCTCTGATAAAAGTGATGGCGCACAGTGACAATAGACAGTTGGTTGACAAAAGTTCCATTTTGTTGCATATCAGTTTACAAATATTGCTTGGCAGACTGTGTACTATGGATATATGTATATTGTATAATTATACCGGTATAATTATATAAGTATGATTATATATGGTTAAGGATATGTTACGAATTATGCTATGCCTGACATAGTTAGAGTCTTACCCCAACAGCAAGACCATATCCCTGACATATCTAAATTACACATCCATTTTGCCCATATAGGCTTTTTATCTGAAACAGATGGTGCAGACATATGGCGTGTGTCCCATGCATACCATACAAATACTGCATGGTGTTATGCATAGGCGGAGACCTGGTCCGAGAATTGGGGGGGACGGAAAGACGCGAGATTTTCAGAAAATTTCTGACGACCGGCGAAATCTCGGAACAAAAAAAGTTATTTTCGCCGCCAAAAAAGTTGATGACCTTTTTTTTTAGTCATCCGGCCAAAATCTCGACGAAATTGTCTATTTTCGCCGCCCAAAAAAGTCTTGACGCTCAAACATTGGGGGGGACAAATGCATGGGCCGTCCCCCCAACACTTTCATTGGGGGGACCGTCCCCCCTATCCCCCACTAGGTCTACGCCCATGGTGTTATGCATTCAAAACTTGCGAGAAAATCGTCAGAGTGTGAAGTCCGACAGGTCTACAGAAGTTGTTGCAAATGAGGGGATAAAAACCAAAAAACTTCTGAGTAGCCATTGTCTAAGGCAACATTAAACAGGCGCAAGTAATTATTT
This sequence comes from Lumbricus terrestris, assembly GCA_949752735.1. Lineage (NCBI taxonomy): Eukaryota > Metazoa > Annelida > Clitellata > Crassiclitellata > Lumbricidae > Lumbricus > Lumbricus terrestris. Next base: position 46,037 of record CATKHU010000117.1, read on the forward strand.
CCGACTCTGACATTATTGTAGAGACTTGCCGAGACGGTCCAAGCGATAGTTAATTAGCCACCTCTCAATGTCGGGCCACACATACGAGCGCCAACGCGCGCACACCTACGCACACGTCCACTCGCACGCATGCAAGTACACATCTTAGACCGGTAGTGCTGACAGGCAGTTTAACTTTATTGCAAGACATTGGCACTTTGGTAGCCTACAATGCATGCTTGACTGCAGCGCACTTTCAATGTTACTGCAAGGTGCGTAGATTGACGATCATTTGCTTGCACTTCCCCAATAATTATGGAGTTATAGTCCCACGCCTGTTGAAGGTGCTTACGTACGGATCGTACCAGCCCAAACAGCCGTATGAAATAACCACAGGATCTGAGATGTTCGTTAATGTGTGCACAACGGTTCATACACACCACAATATTATTAGTGTACTTGTGCGTGTGTATTTAAACAGCTCACCTACGCCGTATACAATAGCCAGATAAAGATCACACACAGTTGACCACAACTTCCATGTCACATAGATTCAAGTTAGTTTACCAATACGTATTTATTTCATATGGAAGGCAAATTTGTTAACCATCCAAATGACATAAAGTATCCATATGTGTGCTCTATGTTATTAGCATATCTAGACCATTTGCATTCCATGTGATTCTAAGATGTTCTACCAATACGTACTTCATACAGAAGGCAGATATGCTGACCATCAAGATGCCATATGCCATGCATACGGCCTCTCAGAGAGACAGAGTATCATTGCTTGAAGCTGTTTGAGAGAGGAGAGAGAGAGAGAGAGAGAGAGAGAGAGAGAGAGAGGGAGGGAGGGAGAGAGGGAGAGAGGGAGAGGGACAGAGACAGAGAGAGAGAGACAGAGAGAGAGAGACAGAGAGTGAGACAGAGAGTGAAAGACAGAGAGAGAGAGACAGAGAGAGAGACACAGAGAGAGACAGAGAGAGAGACAGACAGAGAGACAGACAGAGAGACAGACAGAGACAGAGATAGAGACAGAGAGCGAGACAGAGAGACAGACCCTGTCCCTGCTGTCCATCTCCCTCCCTTTCCCAGTCCCTGTCCGTGTCCGTCTCCTTTCCCAGGCCGTGTCCCTGCTCCTACAATGTCCCTGTCAGTGTCCCTGTCCCTGTCCTTCTCCGTCTCCCTTTCCCAGTTGCTGTCCCTATTTATATCTCTGTCTCTCTCTGTCTCTGTGTCTGTGTCTGCTCCTGTCACTGTCGCTGTCATTGTCCCTCTCCGTCTACCTGTCCCTGATCTTTTCCCTGTTCCTGTCCCTGTCACTCTCCGTATCTCTTTCCCAGTTCCTGTCCCTGTCTCTGTCTTTCTCTGTCTCTTCTCGGTCTCTGTGTCTGTCCCTGTCTCTATCGCTGTCCGTGTTCCTCTCCGTTCTCCATGCACTTGTCCTTGTTCATGCATGCCTCTGCCCCTGTCCCTCTCCGTCTCTCTTTCCAGGTTCCTGTCCCTGTCCCTCTGCGTCTCTCTTTCCCAGTTCCTCTCCCTGTCTCTGTCCGTCTCTAACCCTGTCCCTGTCGCCGTCCCTGTCCCTCTCCGTCTCCCTGCAATTGTCCCTGTTCCTGTCCCTGCCTTTGTCCCTCTCCGTCTCTCTTTCCCGGTTCCTGTCTCTGTCTCTGTCTGTCACCATCCCTGTCGCTGTCGCTGTTCCTGTCCCTCTTCGTCTCCCTTTCCCAGTTCCTGTCTCTGTCTCTGTCCCTGTCGCTGTCTCTCTCTCTGTCTCTGGCTCTGTGTCTGTCCCTTCTCTGTCCTTGTCGCTGCACGCGTCCCCTCTCCGTCTCCCTGCACTTGTCCCTGTTCCTGTCCCTGCCCCTGTCCGTCTCCCTCCCGACTCCTTTTTCCAGTTCCTGTCCCTGTCTTTGTCGCTGTCACTGTCCCTGTCCCTCTTCGTCTCCCTTTTTCAGTTCCTGTCCCTGTTTTTCTCTATCTCTGTCTGTCTCTGTCTCTGTGTCTGTACGTTCTCTGTCGCTGTCGCTGCCCTTTTGTTCCTCTCCGTCTCCCTGCACTTGTCTCTGTTCCTGTCCCTTCCCTGTCTGTGTCTTTCTCCGACTCCCTTTTCCAGTTCCTGTCCCTGTCTTTGTCCCTGTCCCTGTCGCTGTCCCTGCACCTCTTCGTCTCCGTTTCCAAGTTCCTGTCCCTGTCCCTGTCTCTCTGTATATCTGTCTCTATCTCTGTCTCTATATCTGTCTCTGTGTCTGTCCCTGTCGCTATTCTAGTCCCTCACCGTCTCCCTGTACTAGTCCCTGCCCCTGCCCCGTCCGTGGCCCTCTCCGACTCCCTTTCCCAGTTCCTGTGCTTGTCCCTGTCTCTGTCCCTGTCCCTCTCCGTCTCCCCGTCCCCGTCCCTGTCTCTGTCGCCTCCGGTCTCCCTGGCGCTGTCCATGTCCCTTTTCTTTCACCTCCCGTTTCTCTTCCTCCACTTCTTCATTGTCTTTGTTCTTGTTCTTGTCCTCTCGTCCTCCTCCCACTCGTCATTCTCTTCCTCTTGATTGCCCTTGCTCCTCGTCCTTGACGTCCACGTCCTCGTATTCCTCGTCCACCTCCTCCTCCTCCTCCTTTTCCTCCTTTTATTTTCCTCTTCCACGTCCTCGTCCTCTTCAAGATAGAGCAGATACGCACTCGCTTACACTCGCAACTCACCCAAACAAACACCTACACAAACACACACCTACACACTGTAGTTCACAGACACATAAGCACGCAAACATGCACACACACACACACACACCTACATGTATATGCACCCTCACCTATATAAACACTCGCCTAAACAGACACAAACGAGTCACATAAGCAAGCAAACATGCACACACATATTCACAAACACACACACGCATACACCCACACAGACACCTATGCACACCTATACAAACACGCACCTACACAGGCACACGAGCAAGGAAACATGCACACACCCATTTAAGCATCTGTTCACATACCCATTTATTCACACAAACACACACGCACACATAATCTATGCATTCATGTGTATAGATAGCTTACGGTGTAGATTTATAACGTCGTTCTAATAATTATTTTATACACCGAATAGATTAAAATATGTCTTTGGATGATGGCTTTGTCAGAGATGTTGATTCTTAATGACCCATAGCTCGACAGCTGCTACAGTCGGCTGACCGCACAGCGGCTGAACCACAGGGACTCTGTGGCATGTATCACCCTCAACACGGATCCCTTTATAGAAGCGCTTTTATAAGGGTGTCTTTGCCCTGAATACCATTAAGTGTTCAGCAGGAAACAGATGACTGCACAAGGTGGGGGTAAATGCACCAATGATGCACGCACACACACACACACACACACACAAGAAGAGAAGAGAAAAAGGAGGAGGAAGCGGAAGAGGAGGAAGAAGAGGACGAAGAGGAAGAGGACGAGGACGAGTACCAGGAGAAGGACAAGGAGGAGGACGAAGAGGAGGACGAGGAGAGGAAGAGGAGCGGAAGAGAAAGATGAGGAGGAGAAGGAGGAGGAGGAGGAGAAGGAGGAAGAGGACGAGGAAGAGGAGTACCAGGAGAAGGACAAGGAGGAGGACGAAGAGGAGGACGAGGAGACGAAGAGGAGCGGAAGAGAAAGATGAGGAGGAGAAGGAGGAGGAGAAGGAGGAAGAGGACGAGGAAGAGGAGTACCAGGAGAAGGACAAGGAAGAGGACGAAGAGGAGGACGAGGAGAGGAAGAGGAGCGGAAGAGAAAGATGAGGAGGAGAAGGAGGAGGAGAAGGAGGAAGAGGACGAGGAAGAGGAGTACCAGGAGAAGGACAAGGAAGAGGACGAAGAGGAGGACGAGGAGAGGAAGAGGAGCGGAAGAGAAAGATGAGGAGGAGGATGAGAAGGAGGAAGAGGACGAGGAAGAGGAGTACCAGGACGAGGAGGAGAGGCAAAGGAGAGTAAGATGAGGATGAAGAGGGAAGGAAGAAGAATTGGAGGAGTAAGAGTAGGACGAGGAGGACGACGAGGTGGAGAACCAGGAGGTGAACGATGATGAAGGCGAGGAGGAGGAAGAGGAGAGAGACGAAGAGGAGGAAGAGGACGATGCGGAGGAGGAAGACGAAGAGGACTATTAGGAAGAGGACGAGGAGTAGGACAAGGAGGAGGTAGGGGATGAGGAAGATGTGGAGGAAGAGGAAGAAGAGGAGGAAGGGAGGAAGACCAGAGTAGTACGTAGAGGATAAGAAGGAGGATGAAGTAGACGAGAAAGAGGAGAAAGTATAGAAATAGGATGAATAGAAATAGCAGGAGGAAGAGGGAGGGCAGAAGGAGGAAGAGGGAGGGCAGAAGGAGGAAGAGAGAGGAGGACAAATAGAAGGTCGAGGAGGAGAACCATGCAGGAGGAAGAGGAAAAAGAGGAGGAACAGGAGGACGAGGAGGGAAAGGGCGAGAAGGAGGATGAGAAAGACGAGAAAGAGGAGGAGAATGAGATGGATGGATTGATTGATTAATGGATGGATGGATGGATGGATGGATGAATGGATGGATGGATGGATAGATGGATTAGCTGATGGATGAATTAATGAATGGGATGGGATGAGTTGGTGGATGTGTATGCTTGTTTGGTTGGTTGGATGTATGGATGGATGGATGGATGAATGGATGGATGGATGAATGGATGGACGGACGGGCGGATGAATAGATAGATGGATTGATGGATAATGGCAGTGGCGTAGCTAGCTTTTCGTGGACCCGTGTGCAGAGGTCCCGCATGGGCCACTTCCTGACCTTGTAAGGAAGGTATCTTTGCGTTCTTGGCTTTATTTGCAATCAAAATCACCAAAACAAATCAATGTTATTTGCTATTAACACATGCAGAAGAAAAATCCTTTGCTGTGAGAATGAGATAAATTACAATGTCAGAGTCAGCGTGATTTCTTAATGAATTCCTGTGGCGTAGACAAGGGGTTCGGGGGTTAAACCCCCCCCCATTGACCTAGGAAAAAGTTTTGTTAAAGGTTATTTATCCGCTTAAAAAAGAAAAACAAAACATTTGCTTGTAGCCTAGTAACAATTGTTTTTCTTACTTCATTCCCTTTATTTTTTTGGTTACTTTATTCCCTTTTTATGGACTGTAATACTGTTGGGTTGGTTTCAGAAAAGGTACCGGCCAGGCAAAAAAACCAACCCCTCATGAAAAATTCCTCTCTACGCCACTGATGAATTCAAACCTATCACGTGGCAGACTTATTATTTATAGTGTTTTTACTTAAGACAATGTCTTGGCATTATAATTTTCTTTCTAGCCTTTGTTCATCAAATTTGTCAATCGTTTGCTAATCGATATGATTGTGTTTTTGTGGTGTGCAAATTACAGACTATGATCATAGTCCATGATCTGCAATTTGCACACAAAAAGACGCAGTCATCGATTTTTCGTATTAAGTTAGGTTTAACCACATTTCCTGCTAGTGTAGTAAGATGCAAATAGGCTACGTAATTCCCTTGGACCTTGATCCTCTATGCAAATAGGCTACATAATTCCCTAATACCTAGATCCACTCATGCACTGCCTCAATTTTGTTTCTACCTGATTTTGAGTTCAGACTCAGTATTGTTTTGCCTGCCAACAGCACGGCGGCTAACAGGAGTCAGTAAAAGTAACGAAGTAAACCTAATGCAAATATGTTCATAAAAACTACATTTGTTAAAAAATGCGAATTACTAATTAAGATATATAAATAATTTAACCATTTCCGTGGGCCCTGGAGGTCGTGGGCCCGTGTACTTTGCACGCATTGCACACATGGTAGCTACGCCACTGGACAATGGGATGAATAGTTCAGGTGAGTTGGTTGGATGTGTAGATAGATTGATGTGTAGACTAGTAGAAGTATAGGCAGAGACAAATTGACAGACCGAGAATGACAGTTAGAAACAGGGAGAGACGGTGGGACAAAGACAAGCAGACGGACAATCAGACAGACAGACAGAGAAAGAGAGGAGCGGAAAGAAAGGTACAGTAAGACAGACAGCGACAAACAGAAACAGACAGGCAGAGACCGACAACCTGAGAAGGACAGACGAGACAGACATACAGAGACAGACAAATAGACAAAACGACTGTCCAGACAGCAACATGCGGACAGAGACAGACAGACAGGCAAAACAGACTGAGGCAGACATAGACAGAGAGTGACAGACCGAGAGACAAAAAGACATATAGTAAGACAGACGGAGACAGACAGAGGCGGATAGACAGACGTGCAGAAAGTGATGGGCTGACCAAGACAGAGAGACGCAGACGGAGAGTCAGAGATGGACAGACAAAGAGAGAGAGAGACTGAAAGACAGATGAAGTAAGACAGGCAGCGGCAGACATAGGAACAATCAAATATGGACTGGTAGAAACAGACATATACAGAGACAGAAAGATAGAGACAGAAAGGGACACGCCGACAGATAGAGAAAGACAGGCAACGACAGATATAAACAGACGCACTGCCAGAGACAGAAAGATAGAGGCAGAAGGGACACAAGGGACAGGTAGAGAAATAAAGACAGACACTTGCGGACAGAGACAGTAGATAGTGATTAGTTATGTATATATACAGACAAACACACTTAGACATAATCAGAGACAAACAGAGAAACATACATAGTTAGACAGACAGAAGCTGGCAGAGACAAAATACAAAGACCGACCACGAGACACATACAGGCATGCAGACACAAGTAGACCGACAGAGATACAGCCTAGCAAATGTAGAGAGAACGAGAAGGAAAGACAGGCAGTGACATAAATAGCCGGGCATGCAGAAAAGACAGAGATGACCAACATGCACAGACATACATAAACAGACAATCAAAATCAGACAGATAGACAACAGACAGAGGTAGACAGACAGTGGCATACATGCATGCGTACATACATGCATGCATACGGACATGCATACATACATACATACATACATATATACATGCATACATGCATGCATACATACATACATACATACATACATACATACATACATACATACATACATACATACATGCATGCATACATACATACATACAGTCATACATACATACATACATACATACATACATACATACATACATACATACATACATACATACATACATACATACATACATACATACATACATACATACATACATACATACATACATACATACATACATACATACATACATACATACATACATACAGGCGTGCATGCAACCTCAGAGTCTACGCATTCTAGCATCATAGATGACCCCCTATCACCCTTATTCGGCCGATAGCTATGGTTCAGTGGAGTCTTAATTACGACCTCCAGCTGTTGGAATGCAGGATATGGGGGGAGGGCGGTGGGTAGTGCTAGTTGTAAAGCCTGACCGTCAGCCCAGGGGTCGGTAGAAGCCATAGTGGACGTTCTCGGGTGACGCCTGCCAGATAATTAAGAACAAAGAGAGAACTGATCTCTTCCTTGGGGTCGGGGATTAAGACCCCGTTATCATTACCAGACGGTCGTGATCCGATTCACGGGCAGACGCCGTGTGGTGACTCATTATATTGGAGCGACGCCGATTTGTTCGACCGACGATGAAAGGGACAAGTGCCTGCCGTCTTGGAATCTGTCCAGATTCGTTCTGCTGCCTAATCGACTACGGTATGTACCATGCAGTTGCTTATTCATTCATCCACTCACTAATTCATTCAGTCATTAATTCATTCAGTCATTCATTCATTTATTCATTCAGTCAGTCAGTCAGTTAGACTAATCAGTCAGTCGGTCAGTCAATGAATTTGTATAGCGCCTGTTCAAGGGGACTGCTCAGAAGCGTTCCCAACCTCAGTGCGGCCAAATAAAACTGTCTTAAGATGAGGGAGGAATGAAAGCCTGATAAGGGCAGATTTTAGGAAAGAAGCGGAGTATTAAAGGGAGGTCATTCCAGGTTGAGAATCTTACCACCGAAAAGCACGGCTATAATTATTCCTAAATATTCCGAAAGTCGGATTGGGAGCGCGCGGCTCTGATTGGTCTGCATTGCCTTATTAATTTACAGGTGCAAAAAATACAATAAGTTAAGCTTTCAGTTTGAAGAATAGATAGGCTAAAAATAATGAAAATAGTAGTTTTGGATTTTCTAGTTTTCTTTCATGCTCATTCAACTAGAAAGTCTCCGTTCATTCTATTTTAATATGCAATGGTCATTGCGTCTAGTGGGTGTAGGCTACCATGCCTTACAGGAGTCTCAAACTTATGGGAAGGTTGCACTTATCTGTATAAATAAAGGGAAGCCTCTGTGTGTTTGACCGGAATGCATTTACACAGTTTTTTTTAGCTTTTCATTCCAAACCTTCACTACTGTGTCCGTCTCGGCATGGGACACAAAGTGGAGGGTTCGCGAATCTCTGCCACCATCGGGGCCAGGGTGGGGAAGACCCTCATTTTCGCTACCTTTTCTGCCTGCATATTTTCACACTTATTCACCTGAAACGTTACAGCTAGACAAATTTTTGCGCGGACCACCTCGCTTCCACCCACCACACACCTCGGCCCACAGGGACAGGATGGGAGCGGGTGGTGGGGAGGAGAAAATTTTCGCGAAAACCTAAATTTCACTCTGTCTAGCTGCAACGTTTCAGGTCAATAGCTGTGAAACTATGATGACGGAATGGAAAAAGCGAAAGTTTATGTTTTCGTCCCATGGGAGTGAGGTGTGTGTGTGCTGGGTGGGGCTAAATGGCTCCTGTACCACTCTTCTCTATGCTGTGCCTGCTTGGTGGGGCTTCACTAAAGCTGAGGACAAGTCACGGCTTATCAAATTTCTACAAAGAACCAGGCGAATGGGCTATCTACCAGACAATACGCCAGACGTCTCGGACATGGTTCGCAAAGCTGATGACAAGCTGCTTGCGTCTGTCTGCAGTAATCCATTCCATGTCCTGCGTAGTTTGTTTCCGCCTGTAATAAAGCGTCGCTGCGGTCTGCGCCTGAGATCTCATAATTTTGAATTGCCAACTAAAGATGATAAGAATTTCATACCTAGTAACCTAGAGTACTTTACAAAAGCTTAAAGCAAATGATAAAAATAAGAGATTAGTTTAAATTAATAAATAATGCAACTCTTGAACAATGTAGGCCTACAAACATTTAATTTTTTTTAAATTTTTCATATTCAACTATTTTTCTGTTCACCTTGTAACTGTGTTGCGGCTTGTCAACTTGATTTCTGATTAAACGAATATATATATATATATATTCTATAGCTGTCTAGTTGCAACGTTTCACGTGAAAAACTGTGAAAGTATGGCAATGGAATGGAAATGTACAGCAAAAATTAGGGTTTTCGCCCCCTCCTCTCTGGCTCCATGGTGGTAGAGATTCGCCAATCCCTCTACGGGGTGGGGTGTCCCATGCCACCGACACAGTAGTGAAGGTTTGGAGTGAAAAGCTCAAAACCTTTGGAAATGCATCCCGGTCAAACAGACAGACAGACAGAAAGACAGACACAATCTTCTCTTTATTTATTATTTTTATAGATTAAATAAAAGTGCACTGCTTAAACACACAGACACACACACACACACACACACTCTCTCTCTCTCTCTCTCTCTCTCTCTCTCTCTCTCTCTCTCTCTCTCTCTCTCTCACACACACACACACACACACGCACTGTTTCATGTAATCATAGGCGTACGAGGCGGGGGTCCAGAGGGGGCAAATGACCCCCAAATTTCGGGCAAATGTGTTTTTCGGGCAAAAGAGGCACGGACGGGCAAAACAAAATTCAGAAATTTGTTCGGGCAAATCAGGTACGAGAGGATTTTTTCGGGCACGCATAGGGTTAAAAAAAGGTCGTCAGATTTTTGGATGGAAAAACCCTAAGAATTTTGGGCGGATGGCTAAAAAAAGGTCGTCTCAGATTTTTCGGACGGAAAAATGCTTAGAATTTTGGGTGGATGAAAAAAAGTCGTCAGATTTTTCGGACGGGAAAATGCGAATTTTGGGTAGATGACTAAAAAAAGTCGTCAGATTTTTCCGGCAAAATTTTTTTTTGCCCCCCCGCTGTCGAAATGTCCCGTACGCCTATGCATGTAATGATTATATGTCATGTATGATATTAATTGTCCATTTATTCATGAAGGGGATTGTATTGCACTTTTTCAAGGGGACTACTCAGAGACGCTTCAAACCTCATCACGGCCAAATAACACGGTCTTATAAAAATGAGAGAGGGATGGCCGAGAAGGAGTTCTAGGACGGTAATGTAGCTCCTATGGGAGGCCGTTCCAGATCAAGAGGTCAACTGTTCTGGGTAGTGGAAGCCTTGGAAGGTGTCAGTAAATAAGAAAGCAGACCATATTTATGCGAGCAAACGGTGTGCAAATGAGGAGGGCTAACAGCATGGCTACAGAGCCTGCTATGGTAGACAGGAGCCGAGGCCTAGTAGGTAGTGCCAAACTAGTGCAATTGATCAAAATTATTTTTACTGAACTAGAAGTGGGATTTATGGAAACTATAATGACCTGCCCAATTTGTTCTTGACCTGGGGAAATTCTTTGTAATTTGATGTAGGCCATAAATCTTTTCTTCAGCGTGCTGAATAACTCCCACGACCCTCAGGCGACCTCTTGGGATTGATTGTTGACAAGGCCGAAGCTACGGTGGTGTTTTTGGTGTTTGAACACCCCCTCGAATAAATAACGCTACACTCTTAAAAGAGTTCAGGTGGAGTGTCTGAAATTTCAGGCGATACACGTGAACTCGTTCAGGTCCAGATGGGACAGTTGAATATTCAGGTACATTGCCTGAAGTTCAGGAAGCTTCCTGAACTAGTTCATGTCCAAATGAGACAGTCAAATGTTCAGGTACCGTGCCTGAAGTTCGGGAATCTCCCTGAACTAGTTAAGGTCCAACTAAAACAGTAAAATGTTCGGGTACCGTTCATGAAGTTCAGGAAAAGTTCCCATCTATTCAGGCATGGTTTCTTACCAGAACAGATATGGGATTTTCCTGAACTTCATGTCATGTCCACTCCATCTCTAACTCCAATTGGCAGCACGCTGATGAAACTGGAGCATATAGAAACATTAAGATGGTCAAGCCATATGCATGGTGACGAAAATTTCATCAGCTTATTTAAAAAAAACAGTTTCCTTTGGCATTGGTGACTCTGCCGTCCTCTGGCTTACTTCTTTCCTCTCTGATCGCTCTGTATCCGTGATCTTTGGGCCCACAAGTTCCTTCTGGACCTTTTCCCGAACGGTCTGCCCCAAGGCTCGGTCCTGGCGCCGCTTCTATACATCCTTTAAACTGCATTGCATGGGCCTATTATCCTGCAAGAGTGCCTCTGCTCACCAATACGCTGATGATACTCAAGGATTTGTCCACGGTTCTCCCAGTGCAGCCTCTTCACTAGTTGCAACTATCCTTGACGCCACTATGGCACTGGACCAATGAATGTCTTCTAACCGCGTCTCCGCCTTAACTCTGATAAAAACCCAATGCATCTGGCTTGGTGGTAGAGCCCAGAATGACAAAATTGACATGACACTCCTCTGCACCTTATTCCCTGTAACGGATTGCTAAGACCACACTATGGCTCGATTGTTTGGGTGGTATTATATTCCAGATCTCAGAGCTGAGATCATGTTACTCATTTGCATACTATAATCCTATTCGCTGCAATGTGGGTTATTGCCCTATATGTCAACAAATCAACACGTCGAGTGTTTAATATAAAAATAATATTAGCATATGAATAATAATATATGTCAACATGTACAGCACACAAATCTTTCCTCTAAGGGTTTGGGATAATGTCTGATTTAACACAATCTTCTATTAAATAGCCTTACTTAACCAGTACTGATTAAAGTAATTTTAAGGGATATAACTTTAATATCTACCCTCCCGCGTTGAATTCTTTAGCTCTTGTAGTTTTTCACCACCGGCCAGTCTTCATCGTATTCTCGTCAATGGCTGATCTCCAGGCTGTAAACTTCATTTCTCCGTTGCGGATAATTGTCGGACTTTTCTTCTCAAATGCCGAATATCTTTGCCGTCGCTGTTTACGGTTTGAACAGTTCTTGTTCAATGTAGAATTTACAAACTGTTGCGACTTTCATTTACCGTCCAAAGTGACCTTTGTAGATTATTTATCACTTCGCAATGTCACGAGGCGTAACCTTGTAGATCTAAGGTATACGCAGTAAACTGCAACGCATACACGCTCTTACCGGTAAGTAAAGCGTTCTACCGATCGTTCGTTACGCTCTTCGACCTTCAATGTAGTCCACACTTTAGGACACTAATCGTTCGTTACTCCGGCTTCCAATCGTTCCGAATGTCACGAAACCACACGATAATATCCGACAATAATTATCAACAACTTGCGACCGTTCAAACTTCGGCCATTACATTCTTCCTTTCGAGACTGAAGATGCTCAACGCGCAGGCGCAGCAGCCGATCCTTTTATCCGCATCTCATTGGCTGATGCCGTGATTGATCATTGTTATATTCCGCAATGTTTACCCCTATTTAATATATATTTTGCCCCTAAGTACTGGTTATAGCACTGGTCAATTAATTAAACAGAGCAATGTGAAATTTCTCAATCAAATTATTAATTAATCATTAACTAGGGCCTCTGCCTAACTTAACATGTGCAATTAACTTTCAACAATATATATAGCAGGGTAAGAACGTATGGGTGGGATCAAGGATATCACTACATTCCCAGATATCCATTTTTCTCCAACTGTTCGTGATTTTGGATTTACTCTGGATCCAGTCCTTTCTCTTTCTGCAGGGCTGTTTTTAAGGAATTTTTAGAACTGCACAATTCCTTCTTTCCTTTCCCAACATCCATGATAAATTACTAGCAATCGGAGAACAATGACCGTTTTTGCTAGTTTTAACTGTACAGAAATGTTTCCTCAACTGCACAAATCCATTTAGAACGGCGCATTTTGTGCACAACTGCACGTTAAAAAGCCCTGTCTTTCTGATCATGTGAACCGAGTCTCTCGAACATGATTCTATCACCTGCGATAATTGCGTACTATCCGCCACTCCGTCTGTCTCTTCAAGCGCTCAAGGCGCTTGTCCATGCACTGATTTGCTATAGCGTTGACTTCGGAAACTCTGCATATGCTGGCCTCTCCTCTCTTAACCTCTCTAAACTTCAGTCAATACTCAAAGCCCGCCTAATTGCTGGTCTTCCCAAATTCTCTCACGTATCTGATTTCATTCGGGACACCCTTCATTGGCTTCCTGTACCTCAGCGCATTGAGTTCAAGATTCTGACACTTATGCGCAACTCTCTTCTTGGGGTCGCCCCTTCATATCTTCGGGCATTGTGTAATCTGGTCTCCACTCTTCCTGGTCGGTCTGCCATCCGCTCGGCTGCCAATGGCCTTCTTGTTGTTCCTCGCATGCGTGGAGCTACGGCTCAGCCTATGTTGGCCCTTCTTGTTGGAATCGTCTTCCTCACAAGCTACGTCTTGAACTCCTTGGTCTTTCTCTTCCTCTGTTTCGTAAACGCCTGAAGACTATACTATTTGTTAGCGGAAGCGCTAATTTGGGTCGGGAGCGCTACTGAATCTGTGAGCGGCGCTTTATAATGTTCAATTACAATTACAATTACCGCTGAGAAATTTCATGTTGCTGGTGCCTGCGAATATTGTGCCTAATAGCAAGAACCTTATCGTCCGAATTCTCCCAAAGGATTGCAGCTAGGTTATATCCCTCTGGCTGGTTGTCAGGAATTTTCCGTTGACGTTCATGCTTAGTTATTGCATCTCTCTGCGAGCAACAGAGAAAGTCCATAGTCCTTAACATAAGGAATATCACCTTCAGAAACCAGTTACCCCTAGCACTTTCGACTGCATCATTCTCTAACATTGAAAAGCACGTGTTTACATCCTACATGTACATGTAGCTGATCTTATTTATTAGGCCTACAGAGCTGGCCTTGTATCTAATTCGAAACATCTGTAATTAGCGTCATTAACTTTACAAAGGCAACCACTGTCCGAAGACTGGGGTATACAACACAGCGAGACGTGTCTATGCTGTCTAATGAACCTTGGCCATCCTGATCATTTGTGGTCTCCATCACCTGCCACGGCTCGACCTCGACTTGACTTCGTCGGCAGGTGTGACCTGAAGTGATAAGAGGTCCACCACTGATGTCCCTTTGAGTTGGCAGTCACTTCAAGCGAACCTTGGATTCTTTGGTCAGAAATACCACACTAGAAATCTACATTCTACAACACACCAGTTTACGTCCAAAAACATCAAATCTCATTTCTAGAAACCGTAGGAGAACGTTCTTCCAACCCCCAACCACCATTGGTAGACGCCATGGCTTATTTGTGCATTTGCATTCAAAAAAATAATCCTGTCAATTGGATTTTTCATTATATGTATTAATTATTAAATAAAATTGCACTGCATAAACACGCACACACCCGTCGGACACAATGTTTATATAATGATTATATGTCATGTATGACATTTATTGTGGATTTATATTGCACTTTTACAAAGGGACTACTGAGAGGCGCTCCAAACCTCAGCATGGCCAAATAACACTGTCTTGAGATGAGATAGGATTAACTGAGTTCTAGGAAGGTAGCGTAGCGTCTACGGAAGGCTGTTCCAGACTCAAGGGGAAAATAGTTCGGATTAGTGGGGGTGTCAGCAAATTAGAAAGCAGACCTTGCTCAACCGAGCAAAGGGTGCGCAAATGAGAAGCACTAAAAGCATGGCTACATAGCTTTCTATGGTAGACAGGTGCCGAGATCTAGCACTGGCAAACTAGTGCAGCGATCCTATACTCGAGGGTAGCCAGTGGAGAACATCACTCATATAGCTGGAGATGTGGGTGAACGCTACATGCTTATATAATATACAGAGTGGGGCCCGGTGGGCCGTAAAAAGTAATCCTCTGTGAGTTTTTGCGGATATTTAGGCAAAAAGCATGAATTTGTAAATAGTATTTTATGAGCTTAAAAGTATTTAATATTTTATGCTTAATGGCCAAATCTCACCAAAATATTTCGATCAGAACAGGAGCTACAGCACTTTTGGTTAGATCATTCACTGTTTTATGGACGATCCAAAAACATAATGGAACAAAAGGGATTTCATTAAGTCACATCTCAAATTATTGTTATCAAATAACCTTAATATTGCCAGACTATCATTATTATTATTTAGTAAAGCAACAGGGTTCCAGCGTAGTTGCACACCACTGTGAAGTCGCTTAGCAAGAAGACGATCAAGTTGATAAATTATAAAGAATCTGTTAGATTAATAATTTTATTGTTAAAGTAATGATATTCAAATTTCTAAAAACTGAAAATGACCAGGGTGTCAATAACAGAAGAAAAAACAGGCTGAGTTTCCTGTCCTTCGATCGCACACCTCTATTAGGTTTATGAAGTGGGATCGTCCGTTGACTAAGGTGGTCGCTTTTCTCGCCTCGTTGTCATCACGGCGGATTATTATGTCTTAAGCGGCGCACGCTCGATAGTCGTTGCACATTCGGATGTACGCTATGGCCGGGATTTTGTACGGAACTTTTCTCGTCTGTCCGTTTTGGAAATTAGTATATTGACGGTGTTTTTGACTTGATATTTTCCGGAACTTTTCCTCTTCTTTCGAGGCCGCCATTGGACGAATTCATTTTGTTCTATCTGCAAGGGACGTCAGGTCATTCAGTATATCAACAATTCAACCTTCTGCCTCCTACCGAATGCCGTTAAACATAATCTTAAGACTCATTGCTTCTTATCAGGCCAGTCGTATCATCTTCTCTGTCACCTGGCGAATGCTGCTTAACGCATTTCAGGACTTTTTCGAGACGCTGGTCTGTTTCAGTCGCAACTTCATCTCTGCCACCTGGCGAATGCCGTTCAACATAAACAAGGATATGTGACGAGAGAAGTCTGGCAATACTGTATCAATACTCCAACACCATCTTGATGCAACCTAACCGCGGAACTCTTGAATGAAGACAACTTTCACCCACAGACTAGAATCTGATGACTGGACTCTGCGTGTTTTGCGATAGAGTTCTGTTTTCAGTGACTCTTCTGTTTGGGACGGTCGTTGCTGTAGACTTAAATGTAGATCTGTCGTGATGATAACTCTAACATCAGAGGCTTTAGTTTTGGCGGATGTTTCCCACTGGGGGGAGGGGGGGTAATAGCCGACCTGCGTGTCGTGCTAAGCGGGCCGTATTTTGTATAACTTGTTTTCTGTAATCATTCTGCGGTCTGTCAGTTTGAATTCTATTAAAACGAATATACAACAATTATGCAGTGACGTGCCTTTTCTGTTGCTGGCCCTGCGACCTGGATTGGGCTTCATGTGGAACTACACCTAATGCATAGAGCCTTTGAGACTATGTTCTATTCTCCTCTTAAGGCTGTTTTCTTCACCCGTGGTTGGGTTGGGATCACTTCTGAGTAGTGACTCTTTAAGTGATGCTATATAAATGTCTGAAATGAATGAATGAACAAAATGCATAGTCAGACACTTCATGAATATGGTCTTGAAGATAAAGCCATTGTTTAATTATCGCTTAGTCTTCTGATAAACAGTGAAGGATGAGTAGGCTTAGCCTACCTTTAAGAAATATGTAATTGATAAAAAGGTGATTGGCTCAATGTCATGTGTCCTGGTTTCATTGAGAAGAAACAATTGCCCAAAAATCTTAGGATTTGAACTCGATGGATTATCACGTGGGGTAGCTATGCTAGAGAAATATCACATTCTCTGGCAAAAAACAATGGCGACAAGATAATTGAAGTTCGCATTGGAGTTGGTATGGCAAGGTGTACCCTAGAACCCATCAAAAAAGCCTTCAAGGACTTTACAGAGAGACACAGAGCAAGTGTGGGCTCTGGTGGTGGACACATTGAACATAAGTTGTAAGACAGCATAATGTTTCCATGTTAAAATTCATTTGAGATGTAGCCTAGCTTAATAAAATCTCTCCACACATTACTTTTGGAATTACTTTTGTAATGTTGCATTACGTTCCTGGATCGTCAAAAACAGTGGGTGGTCTCACTATAAGGGCTCTAACTTTTGTTCTGTTTGAAATATTTTTGTGAAATTTGGCCATTGTACATAATAGGAATTCCCTTTAGTCCTGTAAAATTCTATTTCAAAGTCCATGTATTTGGCCAAAAGATAATCAAAAATCCTGTATATGTTTGTTCAACAGAATTGAACTAATTAATAAATATTACGTCATAAAAAGTTAAATTCTCTGCCCTGTATTCAACTTGATAAACTTTTCCTTTCTTTGTTTGATATAACATCATCTTTCGATGGCAGTATTCGTACACCTCCTCTGAAAAATTGCATAATTTGATGTTTCGTGTTCAATATATCCGGCAATTATTAGGTTCTTGTTGTACGACGCATGTTATTTTTGATTTGTTAAAATCTTTTTGCCATTGCAGGAGCCGAAGGGACCTTCAAGCCATCTATGTCGTGGAGGTCATCCTGGTCTGTTGCAGCGGAGCCTTACTCGCACTCAGAATTCTTACATCAGACGGTCTTCCTAGTGGCACCTCTGCCAGGTTGAGGCAACGGTTGTCTCTTGAGTGATTATACTTCCCCGACCTGGTGTCAAGGGACCAAGAAAGCAAGGGACCAAGACAGACTCGAGAGACTAGTGTTAAAAAATAAGGAACACCGGATACCTTCCGTCCTAACGCCGTGGTTGATCAGCTGGTGCATTGTACTTATGCTAGCCTGCTGGAAGTTGTGTTAATGAACAAGTTCCTTATTCTGTGTAATCTGTTCCCTCCAAAACTTATTCAACTTTATTATCTGCAACAGTGTTTTTCATAATTTCACCTTGCTGGCCAGGAACGATGAAACGTTCATTAGCTGAACAGTCATTTTCTATTGCTACTGACCTAGGTCTTAAATCCCTAAAAAACCTCATTGTCTACCAACATGAATATTTTTCATCGTTCTGACTCGACGGCGGATTTTGTTTGTTGTTGTGTTTGTGTCAACGAGTGTCTTGACTAAAGAAGTGGTAGTAGTAGTAGAATTACACAGTTTGTCTGTCACTGACAATGAAGTTTAACTACAATTTGCTTTACTTTTTTTTACAAAATCTATCACAAAAAATGTTTAAAGATGTTAACTGAGTCTGAAATGTGATATTGATGTCATAGGACACAACAACTGTTGTTTATATAGTTAGATATATTTGCTCTTCTTGCTATTTTTTCAACATAATATTATTGCTTTGTGGATATTATTTTGGAGACAAGAACACTTTGGTGTCAAGTCACAGCATTATCAATCAATCAGAATTTTATAGAGCCTCTTCAAGATAGCTACTCAAAGGCGCTCCCGGCCGAGATCTTGAAAGCGAAAAATCTTGTGAAATTTGTGAAATTGAGAATTTGAAAGGTGTTGCATAGCCGAGGGAAGCCCATTATGCTGATGATGCTCTGCTTTGTAACCAAGGGAAGAGTCCATCAAATGCTTGTAGTGCTTCTCTTAACTGCCTGCATGGTTCTGCTTCAAATCTGGAAATGGGCCTGATCCTCATTCAACTTGAACTTTAATAATCTTAGTCTAATCTAAACCTATAGTCTGCATCAAACAGATTTGGCTCATGCCAGTGACAGCACACCTTCCAATATTAGTCTAACTTTGCTTTGCTGGCACTGTTCCTCCATGCGACGATGAAACCTTAAAATACTTGTGGTCACTTAAACCTTTGCAAATCGTGTTTTTTATCACCTCAAGGCAATGCATCACATGATGACTGCTCTTCCCAAACATGTCAAAGACCAAAGCCTAAATTGTTGTCTGTTCTTGCCTTGATTATGCCAACTTAAAGTCATCAGGCTTTGACGCATCCAAATTCTTTGGCTTTCATGATGCTGGGTACATATAATTAAAACTACTCGGTGCTGCTCTGTCCGCTACAATGGCTATGAGGATCAGATTCAAACTAACCTGTTGAAACCCTTGCAATGAGCACTTCTATCTACCTTTAAGCACTGGTTTCTCCTTACTTATTTCCGTCTTTAGTAATGCGTTTTCTGGTTGAGCCTTGATAAGCACAGTCGTGTGTTTTTATGCATTCAATGTTGCTACAACTAGGATATGGAATTGACTACCATTATTCGTTATCTGTTGCTTGAATTTATTTTCTCTTTCAAGAAGTGTCTGGTAACTCCCATTTCAGCTGGACATATAACTGCAACAGCAGCATCCAATTTGAATTGCTGTGTAAAGAAAATATGTTTGTACTAACAATTGTTCTTGTGGAAAATAAAAATGTTTTATCAATCATATAGTAGCAACTACTATCATAAAGCACTTTGTTCTATTGCTGCACAGTTGTTTCATGTGTGCCTTTATTTAGCTGTGTGGCTGTTATATGTATTGGTCTTACCTTCAGTCAGGATTTAAGAAGAACACTGGTTATGTAATTTATATTGTTGGTTATATTTATCTAGCATGCATGTTTTGCAGATAAGTCAGTTACATATAAGAACAATATAGGCTTCATATGGAACACAAATGGATTAATCATCTGTAATCTATCTAACACACATACGTTGCAGATAAGTCAGTTACATATAGGAACGATATAGGTTTCATATGGAATGCAGATGGATAAATCATCTCTAATCTATCTAGAATACATGTGTTGAAGATAAGTCAGTTACTTGTAGGAACAATATAGGTTTAATATGGAACGCAGATGAATAAATCATATCTAATCTATCTAGCACACATGTGTTGAAGATCAGTCAGTTGCATATAGGAACAATATAGGTTTAATATGGAATGCAGATGGATAAATCATCTGTAATCTGTCTAGCATACATGTGTTGAAGATAAGTTAGTTACATATAGGAACAATATAGGTTTCATATGGAACGCAGATGGATAAATCATCTCTAATCTATCTGGCATAGATGTGTTGAAGATAAGTCAGTTACATGTAGGAACAATATAGGTTTCACATGGAACGCAGATGGATAAATCATCTGTAATCTATCTAGCATAAATGTGTTGAAGATAAGTCAGTTGCATATAGGAACAATATGGATTTCATATGGAACGCATATTGATGAAGCATATGTTATCTATACGGAATACATATGGTATAGATATCCTTGTACCATATTGAATGCATATCTATATAAATAAAGAGAAGATTCCGTCTGTTTGACCGGAATGCATTTCCACAGTTTTTGAGCTTTTCACTCCAAACCTTCACTACTGTGTCCGTCTCGGCTTCCGACGCGTAGAGAAGGGGTTCGCAAATCTCTGCCACCACGGGGGCCAGAGTGGGGGGCCAAAAACACTCATTTTCCCTGTTGGACTCTGCCCTTTCAAGCTTACAACAGCACTTTTCTTTCGGCTCCTATACGTAATACGTATAAAAGCAGCCGTTCGACAGCGTTTAGAGAACAGCGCCTTTGCCAGTCCGGAATTCACGGGTCGCGTACGGGTGGAGGTCGGTGGTGGAGGTGGGTGGGGGGTGTGGGAGGGGGGTGTGGGAGGGTGTGAGAGGGGTGGGGGGGTGGTGGTGGGGCGAGGGGATGGAGTAGGGGTCGTGGGTGGAGGAGTGGAGGCGGTGGTAGGGGGTGGAGTTGGTGGGGGAGCGAAGGGGTGGGGTGTGTGGGGGTGGTGGGTAGGGGCCAGGGTGGGTTTTCCCAGGGTTTCTCCAATATTTCCCAAAAACAAAATTTCACGGGTGGCGTACTGGTGGAGATCGGAGTTAGTGATGGCGTGTTGTGGGGGGTGGAAGAGGTGGGGTGGGTGGAAGAGGGACGGGGGAACTTTGGGGGGGAGGAATTTTCTCCCCCAAAATTTCCCGAAAACCAAAATTTCACGGTGGCGTACCGGTGGAGATCGGAGTTAGTGGTGGCGTGTTGTGGGGGGGGGGGGGTGGAAGAGGTGGGGTGGAAGAGGGGCGAAGGAAATTTTGGGGGAAACATTTTCCACCCAAATTTCCAGAAAATCAAAATTTCACGGGTGGCGTACCGGTGGAGATCGGAGTTAGTGGTGGCGTGTTGTGGGGGGGTGGAAGAGGTGGGGGATGGAAGAGGGGTGGGGGAAACTTTGAGAAGGAAATTTTTTGCTCAAAATTTCCCGATTTTTTTTTCACGAGTGGCATACCGATGGAGATCGGATTTAGTGGTGGCGTGTTGTCGGGGGTGGGTGGAAGAGGTGGGGTGGGTGGAAGAGGGGTGGGGGTAATTTGGGAGAGAAATGTTTTCCCCCAAAATTTCCCGAAAACCAAAATTTCACGGATGGCGTACCGGTGGAGATCGGAGTTAGAGGTGGCGTGTTGTGGGGGTGGAAGAGGTGGGGGTGGAAGAGGGGTGAGGGGACATTTGGGGGAAATATTTTCCCCAAAAAATTTACCGAAAAGCAAAATTTCACGGGTGGCGTACCGGTGGAGGTGGGAGTTAGTGGTGGCCTGTTGTGGGGGTGGGTAGGAGGTGGGGGAAATTTTCGGGGGAAAATTTTTCTCCGAAAACCAAAATTTCACAGGTGGCGTACCGGTGGAGATCGGAGTTAGTGGTGGTGTGTTGTGGGGGGATGGAGGAGGTGGGGGGGTGGAAGAGGGGTGGGTGGAAAATTTCCTGCATGGCGCACCGGTGGAGGTCGGAGTGGTGGGGTGTGGTGTGGTGGGGTTGTGGCCGGAGCGGGTCGAATCCTAAATTTCCCGGGCAACGCCGGGTACCCCAGCTAGTTGATTATATATGAGGCCCTTATGGTTTTGTCATATGAAAAAGATATGGGCTGTCGGGTGCAAACCACATGAATCTAGATATCTTTACCACATGGGGTCCAATATGACACCCATATGGGCTCAATATGACAATGTTGTCAGGGTAGAGATCATATAACTAGGGGCTTTCAACATAAATAATAATAATAGCCAAATAATAATTATTGCACGCCTGGTGCAAACAGCATGCAATATGTTGCTCTATTAGCTGTTGTTAATAATAATTAATAATAATAATAATAATAATAATAATAATAATCTTTTCTTTAATTGAGCGCCTGCAAACGCACTGCGCTTTACATTTACAAGTTATGCAGTAATCTTAATTAAACTTAACTACTAACTGAACAGACAGCTTTGCAATTACAACGGCGCTAATAGCAGCCTACAAAGCATATCCGCCCAACGGGGGCTCGAACCTGCTACCTCTCGCACTCTTGGCCAGCGTGTTAACCACTACTCTACCGTGATAGCATTTAAAATAGTATTTTAAATACTGTAGTGTTTAAAATATTTCCCATAACTGAATCAAACATAGTAAGAAATAAATAAAACAAGAAGAAAACATGTTTGATCGTTAACCGCAGTTTCTTGCACATGTAGAAATTTTTGTTTAACAATTAAGATAGCCAAGTTTTGCCTCCTGAAATATTTTCTGTGCCCTGGAAAAACGAAATGACGTTCCTTAGACCATTGCTAGTGTTATAGCTTTCTACAATGAATGTGTACATGAATAATATATGCCATGCATGATTGCATGTATTGCACGAGTTATAGCCGAAAATGTTGAAAGTTGTTTGTCTCATTGCAAAAGACTCATAAATAGTACCCTAGTAGGCCTACGCTATATTGCGACAATGTAACTGTGTGAGTTGCTGAGTCTTTAATGATATTTTATATCTTAACTCTACTGGTCATGACTGACCCCCCTGCAAAAAATCCTGCGGGCACCCATGGATGCTGGGATGGATGATGTCTGAAGTATACAGCGCACTAAAGAGGAAAGCACAGCGAAGAGAAGAATGGCGTCATTGGAAGTTGGAACGTCGGGCAGAGAACATAAAGAAGAAGAGGTAGTTATAAAGCATCACCTGGAATCGGAGGCATTCCTGACCCAACTTGATTCTGCACTGGTCTTATTCGCTGCGTAACTGGTCAGAGGAACGAGAGAGAAGAAGTCTGCCCTAAGACACCGAGGCAGTCGGTTTCAGCTGTAGGGTCCCACAATAGCGAAATTCGGAGATACAGAAGTAGGGGTCTAAGTGACTACGGGCCGAGGACTGAAGCACGAAGGGGAACGACTAGGTCGAGAAGAGACAATTAAGTAGGCTTACATGGGTCCTGTGATAGAGTGAAGCAGAGCCAACAGGCAGCGTTTCTGTCCTTGTTTTTCTGCAAGATCGTATCACGTCTTCTTTCTACCCATGTCCCTTATTGTCTCCTTCAACTCCAACACGTCCTTTACACACATCCATGATCCATGAACGCTTTTATTTGCAATATTTACACGACGAGCAGACTATAAGATTGAGTGAATGGCACTGATAATTCACTGGCAGCTTGGTTTGATGACGTCATTATTCAGCATGGTGCTCAAACAATATATACTCCACATGTCAAGTTTCAAAAAGGCAGTGCAGCAGATTGCAGTACAGCCAGTGATGCCACAGCTGGGTTTTTCCACTAGATCTGGGTTTTTTCGCCTTCGTCTGGGTTTCTGGGGGTTTTTTTGGCCAAAATCTGGGTTTATTTTGGTGAGTTGACATTTTGCACTTACAACACATGAATATTCGGTGAAATTCAATGTAAAATGGTTGTGATACATAATTTTTTCCACTAATTTTAATTTTAAACTCCACAATCAAAATTTCATGTTGTCAATTCACAAATAATTTATAACCTGAAGAATAGTTCTGCACAGAAATAAACCATTTTGACATTTCAAAATAGGTCAGGTCAATCGTCTCTTTCCTTGTTAAGCCGTATTACATCTATAACACGCATATACAGTTATACATTGAAGGTCAGTCAGGTCAATACTCTAGTGGTATAATAGCCAAGTTGTTGCAGAGTATTAATGTTCGAGGTGGTTAAAACGTTGGATTGTGAGTGTATTAAGAAAATTTGGCTGGAAACCTCGGACAACTTTAAAACTGTGTAAACTTAAGCCACGTACGTGTGTTATGTGCTTGCAATTTTGGTAGACTCGACCCGCTGCGCATGCGCACACAAATATATTGATTAAGCTTATTGTCAGTATGGATCTCGAGTCTATGACAACTTTGACAATTAATATTTTTAAAGTTGTAATTACATATTATTCGACTCTTTTGAAGAAGCATTTAGTTAATCCTCAAGCGAACAAGCGAAAAACCAACTGAATTTGAACAAAAGGGGTCTAAAATAGCTTATATGAATAGTCTGGGTTTTTCTGAATTTTTTTGGAAGGAAGTCTGGGTTTATTTCAGAAACCTCAGTGGCAACACTGAGTACAGCGGTCTAATAAGCCGAACGAAAGACCTTTGGTACAAAACCACACGATATTTAATTGAATTACATTCCGTTTATTTTAAATTATATGTCGCTTTTTTAGGCGATTGGTCCTGTGATTTCGGAAGGTAATAACCGATTGTCTTTGTTCACGTTTTGGTTATCAGGCGAGTGTGGCGACGTTTACGTGTTTGCTCTGTACGCTTGTAACAACTGCACGCCGGA
Organism: Lumbricus terrestris; assembly: GCA_949752735.1. Taxonomy (NCBI): domain Eukaryota; kingdom Metazoa; phylum Annelida; class Clitellata; order Crassiclitellata; family Lumbricidae; genus Lumbricus; species Lumbricus terrestris. Next base: position 70,552 of record CATKHU010000117.1, read on the forward strand.
AAATAAAAAGGCGGACGTCTATGATCAGATAGAAAGCACTAATAAAAACGAACGTTGTCAGTTTATGACCGGTAATAACCCGATGTAGCTGAATTACTGATCGCTAAACAAGATTACAAGGACAGGTGTGGGCAGAAAAACCGGTGTGATACACGCAATATTGCTGAATGATTTATTCTAATGAAATTTAATTAATATTTATCTGTTGAATCGATAGTTGTTGAGGTAAACACGCACACTAGATACCCGTACTCCAAGCAATATGGCTGCCAACGAATGCTATAAAGTTAGAGCGCAGCGACCTATCCTATCGATGCATCGCAACATGCAAAGCGCTCAACAGAATGACTGCACTAACCCTAAAACTAACCCTAACCGACCCTCACGGCGCCTAACCTGAGCCCTAACCGACCCTCACCGCGATAAATAGTCGCTGCGCTGTAATTATATAATAGTCGCTGCGCTCTAATTTATGGCATTCGTTGGCAGCCATATTGTTTGGAGTACGGGTATCTAGTGTGCGTATTTACCCCTTAGTATTACCAATAATTCATGGTAGTGCTACGCAAACCTAAATTCCTTTGTGTCAACTGACACGCAGAAAATAATCAACAACGGTAAATACGCACACTAGATACCCGTACTCCAAACAATATGGCTGCCAACGAATGCCATAAATTAGAGCGCAGCGACTATTATATAATTACAGCGCAGCGACTATTTATCGCGGTGAGGGTCGGTTAGGGCTCAGGTTAGGCGCCGTGAGGGTCGGTTAGGGTTAGTTTTAGGGTTAGTGCAGTCATTCTGTTGAGCGCTTTGCATGTTGCGATGCATCGATAGGATAGGTCGCTGCGCTCTAACTTTATAGCATTCGTTGGCAGCCATATTGCTTGGAGTACGGGTATCTAGTGTGCGTGTTTACCTACTAAGGCATGTGATTCAGCTTTCCATAACACTGTTTTAGATTATAATTTACGAAGGCATGTGATTCAGCTTTCCATATAGGGCATCTGACTCAGGTTTGCATTTACACAACGTTTTTTGCTCCCAGTACCAGTGTTCAAAGACTGAGTTGATAGCAATGAACAATTGCTTAAATATTAAAGTATATACTACATAGATTAATCAACTGATATCCTGAATATGAATTATAGATATATCTTGAAATGTTTAATGGGCGCTACCCAAATTCGTATCGCTTAGAAAATATTGTTCTTAGTGGAGCCAATACAAGTTCAGTGTGGGGAATTGAGGTTTTGAGAACTCGATATGCTTCCTTGTCAGATCAGAGGCTAGGGCAGAAAATTTAAGAATTGTGCAAATTTTAAAGTTCTGTCTGACTTCATTCATATCTTAGCGATATCATATTTCACGATCATATTTCGCGATAAAAAAGTATTCATCTGAGGATTTATTGCATTCTTGTCAATATTGGAGGTTTTAATTGATTATTTTCATTGCTTGAAGTTGAATAAAGATATCTTTCATGTTGCATTACTTGCAGAACTAATGCAATCTACCCTTTTTTAAATGTAACCTCTACATACGGGCACTGTAGCCTACAGATGAGCTCAGATGATGCATGACCGAGATGATATGACTCAGTGCTGGAATACTGTTCCATCACCTGTCTGCTGTCTTTTAACATGTAATGGAATATCTAGAAGAAGAACAGAGCTGGGTGTCGGGTGTCAGATTCATGGCCAATGCACTTTCAATGTAGAGTGCTTGTTGATGCAACATGCAACATATCTGGGCAGTAAAGTCCAAAGGTCTGGGCCATGCTCTGAAGGCCATGTAGCGCTTGATGCTGTTGTGATGTATTCATGAGGCAGTGCAAGAGTCTGTTGACAAGCATTTTTTGTTTGGTATGAGGGTGAATATGGACCCTGATTTAAATGTTTTAATTTTGGGGGTCACAGCCTCAGGCTTTCTGGTATTATTAATTAATTAATTAATTAATTAATTAACATTTGTGATGCACAAACATTCACACCAAAATGTAACTTAGAGGCTCAGATAGCTATCGTTTGTCCACTCCCAAGAGAAGATGCTGAGCTAATTATCTAATTGCTTTTAAGCCAAAAACAAATAGTGAAGATTGAGTTACTTTTGCAATAAGGAAGGAAATTATATCACCATCAGAATCCTTGGACCAAATGTCCATAGGTGTCCACTGCTTTGTTTATGACTTTTTCTAGATTCCTCGATTTTGTGCTGCTTTTTTAAAGCTTTGAAGCCCATGATGTCATCAATCCATTCTCTGTTCGGTCTTCCCCTCCATGCATTCCCATCATCACTCAGTGGCGTAGCAAGGTCTTGGGGGGCCCTTGTGCAGAGCTTAGGTGGTGGGCCCTTAAATGCTTGAGACCCCATTCGATTTCAAACAACAAAACTGTGCAAAACGCCTGGTTCCTTTACAAAATTTGCTTATTTAACACCAAAGTTAAATGAAAATAAACTAGCCACATTTTCACTATTTTAACAAATTTGTCTAATGAAACATATTCTTCTCCATATCAGCAGAGAAAAATTGAACTAGAATACCATACTAAAGTAATCACACAAATTGCTTCATCTCCTGAAGTAGGCCTATTAGTCATCAATCACCCATAGACCATACTTAAATTCTTCAAGCCTACTTAAATTCTTAAAGCTGTTGGGTTCGTAACCGTTTGTCGACTAAAAGAGCGGGAAAATGTAACGAATTTGGCAAGTGTGAAATGACTCAATCAAGTCTACGGCTAACCTACTACGTATACGGGGGTCTAAATCCGAAATGCTAAAATGCTCGTTTGCGCATCTTCCCTTGTGCAAAAATATCTACCAGTTTTGAGGTGTCAAGCCTGCCTGAATCCATTGGTGATGTAACTGCTACCATAGCCTCTGAAGTTCGTGGCCTACTCGGCTCAGTGTCAGTATCCATGCCAACCACCATCTCTGCACTGATCAGACCGGAATTCGATTCTGCCCCCATGTCTGATGTAGTCATCGGTGCAAGCTCGCTCTCCACAGGCATCATAAATGCGGAAATCTTTTGCATTTTGGCGGTCTTCCTTACACGTTCTTCTCGTGCTTGTCGCTTAGCAGCGCCACTTAAATAAGACTTAGGCATAACTAGGGGGACAGAAAGTGAGTTCCGTACGAGAATTAAAAAATATACAATTTTCAAGTAAATGTACTATGCAGCTATCTTTTACAAAGTTCACATTTTACTACAAAGATAATAAATTTCAAACACATCTGCGTAGACCATGACACAATTATGCTTATACATCAGTACAATTACTTCCGACCAAAGACTGCAAAGAGCAAATTTGATATTTGTAACAAGGTAGCCTAATCATGGACATTCTGACTGAAACCCAAAAAAATACTTGGTGTGTATACGCTGTACAGTGTACATGTAGGTTTGAATACATTCTGAATATTACTTAAAGTAAAAAATTGACTCTGACCCCGGGGACCCCTGACAGCCGGGGGCCCTCGTGCACTGCACAGGTTGCACGCCCTATTGCTACGCCACTGTCATCACTGTTTTTATTTTTCTATTGTCATCCACTCTGCATTTATGCACTGCTTGCATTGGGTCTTCCTTTATATTTACTCTGGTTTCGTATCCCCAGATTTGTCAAATTCATTGTCCAATTCAAGTGTAATATGTTATCCTTGTAGAACATTACATTTCAAAAGCCAGTATTTTGTCTTTGTCCACCTTTTTAATTATATTGTATTCTATTGTATTTAAACATTTATAAAGAGCCTCTAGTAGGGTGAACTGTTCAGAGGCGCTCACAGTGTGTGAGGCGCATGAGAAGAAGCGGGTTTTGAGAAGAGACAAGGCAGGAATCTAGGGATCAAGTCTGTTGGATGAACGAAGTGGATGGTTGGAGGAAGCTGAGTGAGGACAAAGTTATGACATCAGTCAGATATTTAGGGCAAGACTCCGCTGAGCATTAAGGATCAAATTAAGGATTTTAATTACTCTTATACTATCATATACAATGCACTAGATTAGAAATTTGAATAGCCTCTAAGGTAATTGTTCTTTGTCAACTTTTGTGTGTAGATTTACTGCATAGTAATGGACAAAGGAACGCCACGAGAAAGAGTTCGGACTGATTCGGTAAATGGAATCCAATGTCAGCCGTCGCTGAACGACGACCTCGAAAAGAAAATGGACCAGCGCAGAACGCGAAAATCGCTCGTCTTATGGTGGAGCCCTTTATGGACGATCTACTATTTCGTATTAGAACTGCTCTTTCAGATGCGAAGCCTCATTTCTAGGTATGGCATGTGTAATACTTTGTGTTTGAGGCGCCCTTGTAACGGCATGTGCTGTGTTACGGCGCCATAGAAATTGTCGTTATTATTATCATTATTATTATGGAACCAAATAATAATGATATTTGGTTATTAATAATTATTAGGGCTGTATAGAACGTTCACTTCGGGGCCGAGCAGCAGGTCAGATAGCCATTCAATCATTTCGAGAATTTATATAGCGCCTCTTCAAGAAACCTACTCAGAGGCGCTCCCAGCCCAGCCACAGCTAAAAAAGTAGGATTTGAGATACTTAAAAAATGCAGGAGAATTTAGCCTAGGCAGGCATAAGTTGCAAGGTTAGTGGGAGGCCATTCCAGGTAGCGGGTATTTCAGCTGGTATTTGATCATATTGTAGCGGTTGGACCGAATACAAATAGTGGCCACGTTACAGCGGTCCCTGCATATGTGGCTGCTTTAGTGAGTTTACTGGAGTAACTCTTTCATTAATAGCATAATATATGCTGTAGTTGCCTTGTCTACTGCCTGAACCGTGGTATCGCAGTGTCAGTAGTCTTATTCTTTATATACAGTAAATGAATGTTGTCAGTGGACCTATTTTGTACACTATTCGTGTTCGTTTTTGACCAAATGGTTGGTCCAGTTATTCGTATTCAGCCGTTCGGTACAGTCCTGATTCAAACTAACTAAGTACACAGTAAGGTTACATATTGGCGGACGCAGTGGTGTGGTGTTGGGTTGGGTACCTTGGAACCTTGAATTTCCAGGTTTGAATCCACTTCAAGCCGCCACATAGGGGCCCTGAGGAAATCCTTCACTCGCAATTTGCTCGTGCGCTTCAGCATTAAACTCCGATGCAGTGTCTGCTCTGTAGTTGGGAGCACCTGTAGGTAGTGAACTTGAAGGGTGCTAATATCAAATGTGAGAAATAAAAAGTAGCAAATGACGTCACGTTTAACATGAGGTGAATTTGACTGTATGCTAGCCTTGAGGTGCCCATCCATCCTGCTGCTCATTTCGCAGTCACCTGTATTACAGGGGTGTAAAAGCACCAGCCCGCTGTCCATGTCTGGCTTGCCATCAATGTTTTTTTGGCCCAGGGAGCCTTGCTAAACGTGTTTAGCAAAACTGCAAATTTGTAAGCTGAATTGCATGCTAAGCAATGCATGATTTTAGATTTCATTTCACAGATAAATTCCCTCTCAAACCCCCTGCCAGAATTTTTGCCGAGATGCACATGCTGGAAAAGTTTGCCACCATCCAACCATTAAAAGGGTTTGGCGTCTCTGCTTAGGGATTTTCCTATTGTGTCATTCCATGTCATCAACTAGACCTTCCCGCCTTCAACTTTAGATTTTGCTGAAAATTTTACCCTCTGTTTGCCACACAAATTCTGAGCACAAAAATAAGATTTCTAAAAATTTGAATTAGATGTGCCGTTTTAAAATGAGGTTGGTGGTCGAAAATTTGCATCCGATTTCGTGAATATTGATTTTGAGGTGTGTAGAATATTTCG
>CATKHU010000118.1:0-41462 GCA_949752735.1 Lumbricus terrestris
GTGTATTATAATATCAGATCCCAGTCGGAAGTATAAAGTAAAGTAAAGGTGTAGAACACAACATTCTGTGTTAGAGACGTTCGGACAGTGGATTCGCTTCCAACGCTGGTTTATCTCAGATGCCTAAACTTCAGATTAGAACACGATCTCTGCATAGAAGCCACACGATTGAAGAGTGACGGTCATGTCATTGATGTTGGCTGCCTGAGGGGAAACAAGTGCTTTGTTTGCTGGAAAAACTCCAGAAAAGTCATCACAAGCAGTCAGACGGAATTGTGAGCTAAATTACGTTTACTTAATTTTTCTCCTGCTGCTAACAAATTGTCCAAAAATGTGTTTTGGGGTCCTTGCAGTCGCAATATGTAGTTAATCATTTAAATTCTGTCATATAAGATTTTTTCAGTTTAGACACCTTTTAATCGGTTTCTTTTAACCATTTTAAAGTTTTAATTTGGTCAGTTGTTATTTATTGTGAGTATCCACTTCATAAGCAATGAAACCATTGTTGCAACTCTCAATACTATTATGTCAAAGATGAACAATCAAAATATATTCCTGGTCTGTGTTGGAACAAAAGCCCATCCGGAGAATTACTGCGACAGGGTTGCACTCTGCCAGTGCCAGGGCTCGCTAATGGTCTTTGTTGTCATACAGTGACGTCAATACTGCAACTAATTCTACTTACACGCTGGTGTAAAGAGCGGACATGCTGTGTGTACCTTTATTGGCGATGTGTATCGTATTGCAGGCTGTCTGTTCAGCTAGTGTAGTTAAGTTTGATGTCACTTAAGATCACTGCATATAGCTTGTACAATGTCATGTAAAGCGTTTGAGGGCGCTCAATAAAATAAAAATTATTATTATTACAATTTAAGTTTTAATTTTCCTCGCTATGTATAAGAGCAATTTAACGCAACCTTTATCATCCACTGTTTGATTGCAAGGTGCTGTGCCAGAGGTTACAGGAACAGCAACAAAGATTGCGCGTTCCTGCCTGAAAGAAATGCGAGCGTTATAATTATGGTACAAGAAGTTCACCATAATTATGCACTGTGTTGTGCAGAGAATGGATCATCCTGTGTAGAGCAGCAAAACTCCATGAGGCAAACTATTGCTGTAATCCTATAAAATGTTCGCTTTGGAAGTGGTTGCCAGTCTCTCTCTCTGCTCTCTCTCTCTCTCTCTCTCTCTCTCTACTCTCTCCTCTCTCTCTCTCTCTCTCTCTCTCTCTCTCTCTCTCTCTCTCTCTCTCTCTCTCATCTCTCTCTCTTCTCTCTCTCTCTCTCTCTCTCTCTCTCTCTCTCTCTTCTCTCTCTCATCTCTCTCTCTCTCTCTCTCTCTCTCTCTCTATATATATATATATATATATATATACATATATATTACCTCAAAATTGTAAAAATCCATAATATCCATAGAGAAACTTTGGGACTTAATGCGCCGGTCTTTCATCGCAGATCTACCGTGGCACTGACACCTTCATATATTCAAACCAATAACCTGGATGCTTTCCTGCCAAAAAATGTCGCTAAGCTATCGATCCATCCAGTCGCTCTAAAATCACCGAACGTAAAGTACGGTAATAGGTCACTATGATTTTTTGTCGACATTCGAAGAACTTTTCCCTCAAATAATTCGTTGTATGCGAAAAAAATCCGTGATAATTTTAAGGATGTGCTTCCACCTTGTTGTTTATACTAATATTAATAATAATGACAACGATCTTTTGTTTGACAGAATTTGTCTAATTTCTAAAGTGTCCTAGTTCACTTACACCAAACATCTACGTCAACAATGTCATGTTGCATGTTCATGATGTCGTCAAAAACTTCAGTGGTATGGGTTATTTGTGGCGTAATTAAACACCTTTAAGTTAAAATTAATGACGCTATTTATAGGACGCAATTTGCAGAACGCTATGCTAACTTTGTGGAGAGGGAAATTATAAGTTAAAGATGATAATTCGAATATTGAACATTTGTAAAGTAATTTTAAAATAATCATAGCCACCTGTATTGTCATAAGACCCTGATCTCTGGATTAAATGTTAGTATATGCAATTGCTATAACGCCACTCCGCTCTCTTTACTCAGAGCCTCTCCCGACTGCAGCGCGGGACACTGAATCTGAATCTCACGCCGAAGCGCAGAGCAATTGCGAGTGAAAGACTTGCCCAAGGTCCCTACGTGACAACTTGAGGTGGATTCGAACGTGTACCCTTCAGCTGCAAGGCAAGTAACATACCCACTACACCACAGCGCCCCACAATTAAAGTCATTATCGTTTTGAACAAACACCGAGGTCCAAAACATCGAGAGCTATTCGGAATTCGATTCGAAAAATTCTCTATCTCATTAGAATGTAAAAACCTTTCCATTTGACATAAAAGACTTTTGATATAAAAAAAATGTGTCCAATTTCCATCCAATCACTGGCAATTGTTGGTTGGTCTTGCACGCAGTAAGTTTACATCACCACAAATCACCTTCAAACGCATGTTATCCATCTAGTGTACGTTCATAAAAATCTAAGTCGCATTTTCCTTTAATCGGGATCCGTTTATCTCTGCAATCTTGTTTATCTGTCTTTTTAATTAAAATCATCCAAAGTTCCTCGCATCCGCAAGATGTCGCTAACACTTTTATCCACCCACACGAAACATTTCCGAATTTCTGTTTTGATTCGGCGGTGAGGGTTTTATCTCCTTTTTACTTCCACCACGCACTCCAGCTCCGCTGCTCTCTCCGCTCAGCTGCACAAGCGGAACTATTGCTCCACGCTCACGGACTGCAATCAGGCAGCACCGTGCTTTCTGCGACCAGGAATGTGCTCCTTGTTATTTTTCATCAAGTACCTATTGGTCATTCCGTTTCACTTCTCACTGTTCTTAAGACTGTCTTATTCGACCGATGTTGGACTGGGAGTGCTCCTGCATAGTTACCTTGATGGGGCGGTATATAAAATTGCAGCTGAATAAATAAATAAATTTCGGCAAAACCTTAGTTTCACTTCATAAAAGCTGTTATGTACACGCAAAGTCGTAGCTAAATGGCTTGGGTTAAAATCAAAACCTTTAAAATATAGCATAGAATTGGTGACAACTGTAACTGCTGGAAAGACCTCTAACATCAATTGCCAAAAAACATTGCAGCAATCGCGTAATAATATTCAATAGACTTGTTGAGAGAAAGTTGCTGAGAGAAACCAGGATTTCCTTCGATAATTTTTTTTATCTGCTATTTTTACCACTCTATTAACTGAAGAACATCCTAAACATACCCGTGCAGACCAAGAATTCAACATACTCAACTGATACAGAAAGCTCTTTTGAAATCGTAAAAGCCGGTGATAGCCATAAGATGTCGTTAAAATTTTGTAATAATCTTTCAAAGCGCTCGAAAAGATCCTCTTACACACCTTTTAAAACATTGAAACTGATGATATATTTTCTTAATAATGACAACTTTAGTAGTCATCTCCGCCGTGCTGCAATAATAAGAAGATATCGTTATAACTTATGTCTAAAACTACAGCATATACAAATATACGAAAGTTTGTTGGTATGTTTGTGTGTGCACTTGATATTGCGCCCCTTCAGGATTCCTACTCAGAAGCGCTCCGGACAACAGCGCGGCCACTGAATCATAGTCTCACACCGATGCACTAATCAATTGCATGTGAAGGATTTGCCCAAGGTCTCCGCGAGGCGGCTTGAGGTGGATCCATCCATCCAAGCAAATGGTACGAAAACAGCAATACAATGTCTCGTCGAAAAAGAAAGTGGATGTTAAAGCTGAGTCACATAAATAGATCCGCCATTTTTATTCTCGCTATTATGTCACCAAATTTCAAGGTTTGGTGGCATGGGGTATATTGTAATTATTCTAGAGTATATTTATTATTATGCAAGTTGAATTAGATTAGTGATTCAAAGCACGCCGTCGTCGTAAGACATCAACGGTTATTGCTAACAACGAAGAAGGTTTTCAAAGCAGAAAACGAAAATTATGGCGTCCGAACATAGGAATCAAAAGCTGTGTAAGCGAATCTTCTCAATCTCTGCATAGACATTTTAATGATTCGATTTTTTTAGTGACACGATGCATTATTAGTTCTCTAACATACACTTCGGTTCGCATTTCCTATGATTTTTTGGTGTAAGTTTAAACTAGCATTTGAACGAAAACGAGACTTATACATTGGAATGAATCTCAGATTTAAAGGTGTGTAATCAATAAACTAAATATATATATAATTCGCATAATAAAGATATTTTTGACAACAGCTGATCTTTGCTAATAGAACGTTAATACGTCAACGTTGAGCCCAGAAGGGAGAGTTCAGACCTGTCGACAGCAGGATAGATTTTAGAGAAAAGAGAGAGAAAAGCAGTTTCCGTTGAGTGATGGACCCTGAAGCCTGATTGATTTGGGGAAAGAAGACCAGACTGTTCAAGATAGTGGAGGAGCTGGAGGGAAACTAGGCGCTCAAGAGTCTTGGATAAGAAGGATAGATTGGGGATAGGTCGATAGTTTTGACAGAGGTTAGTATCAGGGTTAGCCTTATTGGGTGAAGAAAAGACAAGAACACGTTTCTGAGAGGGTGGGATACAGCCTTCAGTAAGTGATCTATAAAAGAGATAAATCAAAAAAGGAGCAAGGTCATCTAACATATCACTTATATTTCCTCTTGAAGAGAAATGCACTGTTTTGAACGGTGTTTTATTAAGAGAATAAGATGAAACGATCGAAAAGATTAAGAGACTTTAGAACCATTTAATGGGTAAGCTTACCGGTATAGGGAAATTGATCGAACCTTCGAAAGGCGACCGATTGCTAATTCGACAGCGTATTAATACATGAGCTAAATTTAAATAACGCCTAGACACCTTTAATTTAATGAGCAAAGTTTATATAATATTATGGACGCCATCTGCACAATTAAATCATCCTCTCCTTTCCGGATCGCAAACAGAATCCTCCACTCGTCGCAGTCCACTGCAAACTCTCTACAAAAAAACACACATAATATTTGGGGTATTTACAAAAATATTAGAATTCCGATCTTGTAATGTAATGTAATGTAATTAGTAATTTATATAGCGCCGCTCACAACCAAGGCCATTCAGTAGCGCTCCCAGTGCGATAACCCCTAGAGAAAAAAATAGGTCTTAAGAAGAGAGAGAGATGTAGATAACGATCCTGAAAGTAGAGTCCCACGCAGAGTGGAGGGAAGAGAATTCCACAATGAGGGCCCAATGATGGTTAAGGATCGAGTTTGAGCAATAGTGGTCCTAGCTCGTGGAACAAACAAGTCAGCCCTAGCCCTGTCCAGAGAACGGAGAGGTCGATGAGAAGATGCTGATAGAGGAGAACGAATGAGATCACTGAGATACATCGGTGCAAGACCCAGTTTAGATTTGAGTACCAGAGAAAGGACTTTATATTGTATGCGGGCAGAGAGAGGAAGCCAGTGTAGTTCGTTAATCAGGAACGATGATATATGAGAGTACTTAGGAAGGCGCGCAATTAATCGAGCAGCAGCATTAAGGACAGATTGAATGGGAGATAGGCGGACCTTTGGAAGACCAATAAGAAGGGAGTTTCAGTAATCAATTCTGGAACAGACAAAAGCATGGACTATTGATGTCATGGTTGAAAGGGAGACAGATCTGCGAATGGACCTGAGACGACGGAGGTGAAAGTAAGAGGAGCGCGTAAGGTTGGTTACATGTGTTGAGAATGTCAGCGAGCAGTCAAGAGTGACACCTAGGTCACGAACAGAAGTTGAAAATGTAAATTGAGGAAAGGTCTGAGATAGAAGCAAAAAGTCATTTTTTTTAATTTGCTGGGGAGTACCAAGCCAGATGAGTTGAGTTTTGTTGGAATTGAGTGAAAGGCGATTTGAAGACATCCACAGGTGCAAATCATGAGAAAGTGAATCAATACGGCGAACTAGTATGAGTTGAGTAGAGGGAGAACCATGAACATAGGCTTGAACGTCATCAGCAAAGAGGTGACCAGTAGCAGAGTGACTTGGAAACAGAGAAGTAACATCAGCCGTGTGCAGAATGAAGAGTAGGGGTCCAATGAATGATCCCTGTGGAACTCCTAAAAATACCGGCACCCAGTTAGATCTGGAATTACCAGCTATAACCATTTGGGTACGACCAGCAAGTAAGATTGAAGCCATAGGAGAGGGACACCTTTAATACCATAGGAGGATTCAAGGCGCTGGAGCAAAATTTTGTGATCGACCATGTCAAAGGCTGCTGATACATCAAAAAGTGCAAGAAGGGAAACCTGAGCCTTATCAATAGCTGCATAGATGTCATCTAACATGGAGAGTAGGGCTGTTTCAGTTGAATGGAAAGCCCGAAAACCAGATTGGCGAGAGGGGAGAAGACCTGATGATTCAAGGTAAGGAAGAATCTGAATGGAAACCAGACGCTCAAGGGTTTTAGAAAGAAAAGACAGGTTGGAAATAGGCCGATAATTTTGACAGTGGCTAGGGTCAAGATTAGTTTTCTTAAGTGAAGGAAAAACCAAAGCACGTTTTTGAGAAGCAGGAATAGAGCCCTCAGCATGTGATCTATTGAAGAGACAGAGAAAAAAAGGAGCAAGATCATCAAGCATGTCAATAATAATAAATGGAGGAAGGGGGTCAAGTTCACATGACCTAAGATTAACTCCTGAAAAAACCGTTCGTAGCTCAGCATCTGTAATGGGCTTAAAGCCATCAAAAACAGAAGACGTGGTTGTGAACTCAGGTGGTGTTGAGTCAGCTGTAGCAGCACGAAGAGAGTTTGTCTTTGTGTTGAGCATGTCGGTGAAATCATCAGCAGAGAAGGCTGGAGTCTCAAGCGGACGAGACGGACGACCAAGAAGTCCAGAGATGAAAGACCAGAGACGTCGTGGGTTCTTCTCATTACGCGAGACAAGGTTCTCCCAGTAGGCAGCCTCTTTGTAATGGTATAGCTTGTGAAGGGAACGAAGTTGCTTTATCCATATCAACCGATCACTGGGATCTTTGGTCTTACGGTACCGTCGCTCAGTACAGCGAGCACGGCGACGAAACTGATGGCATTCTTTGTCGAACCATACAGCTAGTGGACGGTAACGGGTCTTGACCTTGCGTGGAGGTAGCATCTTGTCAAGAAGATCTGTTGTAGTTGAAGAGAAGAGGTCAAAGATCTGAGAGACTGTTAGTTCATCCAGCGATTCAGCCGAAGCGAAGAGTTTCGTGGTACGAAGAGCAGAACAAAAGGCCTGAGTATTGAGGGACTTCCATCCACGTAGCTGGCGAATTGTGTGAATTGGTTGAAGATACAGGGAGGGAAGAGTGAACTGAATCAGTGAATGGTCAGAGAGAGACGGAGGAAAGACTTGAAGTTCATCAATTAGTTGATCGTCTAATGTGATAACATGATCAATGTATCCACCTATCTTAAGCCAATGTATGTCATTAAAAGCTTTATGTTAATTATATACGAGACAATCATTTTTAGAGTGCGCCTAAACGACTTCAGCATCTAATATTAATAATAATAGGCGCCAACAACACTAAAAAATCTATTCTCTCCTTCGATTATTGTCTGCCTTGACTATTTAACTCATCGTCGATGTCAATGCAACAGACCACAAGACACAATACTATACTATACAATGCTATGCTATGCTATGCTATACTATACTATACTATACTATACTATACTATACTATACTATACTATACTATACTATACTATACTATACTATACTATACTATACTATACTTCTTTTCGTGCTCTGCCCTTAGGCAGGTTCGAATGTTTGACGTAAGCTTCTATATGTGGATTCGTCATTCATTTAACCCTCATGCGACCAACATATTTTGCTCCTTAATATGACCAACTGGGGTCCTGTGGGACCCCAATAATTAATAACGCGTTCATTGCTTGATGCGTCAATATTGTCAAAGGTAACATATGTAAAATGCTTAAAAAAGCAATGTCAGTTGTTTCTATGAGTTAGTAATAATAATAACAATAATCAGGACAATTTATATAGCGCAGTAACACAGACATCCCGTTACAACGACGCCTTACAAAGCAGCTAACATGCGGGATAAGCCATAGCGAGGAAGTAGGACTATGTTTTTGGCATGGATTTAAAAGTGGTATAGGACATTACCCTGCTGGCCCATGACCCCCTGCCATCACCCCACCATTACCCCGTAGGACATTACCCTCGCCATTACCCCCCTCTGTTTGCATGTAAGTCCAGTGCATGTATGTAGGTATGTACATAAATACATGCATACATGCAAGCTTTCATACATGCATAAACACACACATGCACACAAGTATGCATGTATGTATGAATTTATGTACATATATATATATATACATTTATACACTGGACCTAAATGTAAACAAACAGAGGCTGGAAGTAATGGCAGAGGGTAATGGGCGGGGTTGTATTGTTCGGATCCCCTTGATATCAAAGCTTGCAGGTTTGGATTTTATGTACTGCCTGAAGTTACACCTGTCACGGTAACCTCATCCATTCACAGATTTGCACCAACAAAAAAAGCTTTTTCAATTGAACAGAAAACACTTTTCTGATGTCACGGAAAGCAGTAACTTCGTCGTTGTTCAGTCTTTTCGTGATTATATGAAAAGTGTTTTATGCTCATTGCTCAATTGCCTTGATGTAAAATCTCATGTACCGGTACTTCATGATGCACAAAATTGTGTCCTGGACATGGTCGTTATTCGTTATTTTCCAACGTCTATCTATTCCAGAATTATCTGTATTGATTCTTTTCCACTAAATTGTACTGGACCAATTCTCACTGTCATGATATCTTTGCGTAAAATAGCGTTCGGTTCCATAGGAAATATCATCATAAAGCTGCGGTCCTGCGGTACCCCACTAGATATTTCATATTTAAAAAATAACCGTAAAAGTTAAACCGGATTTAATTATACGTAAACAGTGAGCGATGTCCATGTGACAAATTCATAAAACGTCGTAAAAAAATATTGGATAGCAAAAAAGTGACACGAGTCGAAACGGTGCTGGGGTCCCCTGGGACCCCAGTTGGTCATTTGAGGGTTAACTTGGGAATTTTAGAGAGATGGTTTCCCGTTGCCTTTCTCCCGGTGTTTTTAAGGAGACACCATCTCCCAGCGTCGATATCTTCTATCGTCCGTCCTTCGGTTTCTTCGCCCATGTGGGCATCGCATATACCGGCGATTGCTCGGTCGCCCACCACGCCCTTTGTTAAAACAGGGGGGACCTCGTGAAGGTGGCGCGGTTGGACATTTGGGTAGCAGAGGCTATTTGAGACGCTTGCTTGCCCCATTCCCCCCCATACTATACTATACTATACTATACTATACTATACTATACTATACTATACTATACTATACTATACTATACTATACTATACTATACTATACTATACTATACTATACTATACTATACTATACTATACTATACTATACTATACTATACTATACTATACTATACTATACTATGCTATGCTATGCTATGCTATGCTATGCTATGCTATGCTATGCTATGCTATGCTATGCTATGCTATGCTGTGCTGTGCTGTGCTGTGCTATGCTATGCTATGCTACGCTACGCTACGCTACGCTACGCTACGCTACGCTACGCTACGCTACACTACACTACACTACACTACACTACACTATACTATACTATACTATACTATACTATACTATACTATACTATACTATACTATACTATACTATACTATACTATACTATACTGTTCATTCATTCATTCATTCAAGAATTTATATAGCGCTTCTTCAAGATGACTACTCAGAAGAGCTCCCGACTCTATATAGCACGGCAAAAAAGTACAGTTTTGAGTTTAGTAAAAAATGTTTCAGTAATAATCCCAGCATGTAGACGTAGCTCCTGTGGGAGCCCATTCCAGACAACTGGGCCAATCACAGAAAATGCCCTATGCTGCATCGTTGCAGTTCGTGCAAAAGGGACCAATAGCAATCCCTTCTGCGCTATGCTATACTATGCTATGCTATGCTATGCTATACTATGCTATGCTATGCTATGCTATACTATACTATGCTATGCTATGCTATGCTATGCTATGCTATGCTATGCTATGCAATGCTATGCTATGCTATGCTATGCTATGCTATGCTATGCTATGCTATGCTACGCTACGCTATGCTATGCTATGCTATGCTATGCTATACTATACTATACTATACTATACTATACTATACTATACTATACTATACTATACTATACTATACTATACTATACTATACTATACTATACTATACTATACTATACTATACTATACTATACTATACTATACTATACTATACTATACTATACTATACTATACTATACTATACTGCAGTACAATATAGTATAGTAGAGTATAGTACAGTATAGTACAGTAACTGTACTATACTGTACTATACTGTGCTATACTATAAAATACTATTTTAATATCTATAAAGCGCCTCTCACAGTGCAACCTGGTCAGAGGCGCTCCTAGTGCGAAGATCCCCTGTGAAAATAATAGTTTTAAGGAAATGCGTAGGAACATTAGTATATGCAGATAAGATCTGAGTCCGCGTTATATTAGGGAGGCCATTCCACAGCAAAGCGCCAAAGATGGTGTTAAGCACAGACTATTAATTCATCCTCTCCTTGTAAAATAAACCGAATTATTAACCGAACTCACTGAAATAGCAAAGGCAAACAATTAATTATAAGTTCATGTTTAATGACGTTGATTCTCAAGATGGAATTGAAAGCTTGACGCTAATACAAGAAGCTATTTATAGCACGCTCGCTTAAACACCTTGAATTCAGTGCATTTCTTTTGATAATAATGGCCAACTAAGTTACGTTAATTTACTAGATGAGCTGTTGCCCTAAACCTGCTGTCGATGTAAATGTCACAGACCATTGTGAGTCATCATGAACAAGAAATTATTACATATTTTCATTTTTAAAAAAAATCACACTCATATTCGAACACACTGAAACAACAATTATGATTAAACTTGCAATAATTCATGCTTAATGCCGTTGAATCATATCAAAGATTGCCGTCCAGAATATTTTCTAAATGAAGGCTAGGGGAAAGGTCTGCAACCTGGGCCCCTAAGAAACGTCTCGTATATTGCAGTGCAGAAGCAATAAAGCGTGCAGTTTCTTACTCCATGCATTACTTACCGGAATTTGTGATCAGATGTGAAGGATTTATGCTTCATTCTGCCAAAAAATTGTTTAATAAAGTCTTTGACTTGACATGCTTCTCAGAAGCGGACTCAGAGCAACACAGGTCGAGTTTCTTTGCCATATTATCATAACGATCTGATCTGAAATGATGTGATGTAAATTTCCAATATTTCTCAGAACCACACAAAAAAGTAAAGAAAACCAGTATATAAGAATGGGCGCTATGCGACGGTATGTCTTGAACTAGATAGCAAATCCGGAGTTCAGTCCAGTGAGCGCATGACAATGCAATGCAATGTCAATCTCTGAGGATTCTTCCTCGTCCATCGGTTTCAAAGGCATGTGTATTACTACCTCTCACTTAAATATACATGTATGGGCCTATATACATAAGAGGTCGATTGCAACAGCAGCAACAATTTTTCGTTGAACGCTATTATTATTGTTGTACACCTTTAATTCGTTTTTCAAGTCTATATATAAATATCATGTTTTAAAAAACAGTTAATAGTAAATGCCTGAACCAAAAAATAACTTCGGAAAAGTAACTTATCAACGTATCATTGCAGGCATGTAATAATTGCAGTAGTAAATGGGATGCGTTTTGGAAATTGAAATTTTCTAATTGAAATCAACGACCTCTAATGAAAGCAATGTTTTTCGAGTCCTATAGTCACTACCAGTTTAGTGTAGGCCCTCTGGTTCTTATGCCCAATTAACAAGGCAGAAATTATTGAAGATTTTTGAGCCGTTTAACCAATAATTCAGCTTTGATGAGTAAATTGACCTTCGCAGTCGGTGGGAGGCTCTGAAGGCAATGCGCCGTTTGAAGTCTTCTCTGACCAGAAACATGTCATAGAAAATATATTTCTCTGTCGCCTTGTTAATTATTGCAACTCCAAGTACGCAGGTCCTTCCGATCTTGAATTTAGTCACCACTACTCAAAACATTAAAAAAAAGAAATTAGTTGGACCACGGCAAGAGCAACGAGATGTCGTTAAGCGCTGTAAAAATGCATATGTAACACTGATAATTATCATTGATAATTATGATTTCGTATTTTGTTTCCATGGTTTTTTTATTTGTAAAGTGTCGTTGACAGTTACTTAATTCTCTTACACTGAATATATCGATGTCAACACTTTTAGTAGATGAATGATGTCGCCAATAACTTTAGTGGTATGGATTATTTGCTACGACGGCAAACACCTTTATTTAATAAATCATTTATATATAAATTATTTATATATAAATATCGCAATATATATACAGGGTGGGCCAGCATAAATGTCCCGACTTTGCAGGCGTATAACTTCGCCAATTTTTAACATTTATTTATACTTGATGCATCAAATTAAAGGTATTTCACTCTAGTATTAACTCTAAAAAAGTCGAACTGATAGTAGTTTAGGTTTTAATTATATACTTGGATCAGCGCTAGCTACCGTTTTTTGTCATTACTGACGCATTATGACGCCGTTTCCCGGGAAAATTCTATCGTTTTTTGCTAAAACGCGCGTAGACACGATCATTTTGAGTGTTTGTAGGGTCCCTACCATGAATATATTCTAATCGCAAAACCGCGTCCTTTCAATTTTGCCAACAGCCGTGCACTGCCATGCGCTACTTCAGACGCTTGCACGCTGCCAGTCGTTTCTTTGCGTAAGAGCTGGAGAGTTCGTGGGACTTCTCGTCGACAAATTACTTTAACTTTAGGTCTATAATCTTTTCCAATACGCTATTCAGTGCTTCTAAGACGGCCTGTTTTGCGCTGAATTTGCATGCAGGGCCTGCCCTGGTCATTGTCTTGACTGCAAATGTACGCGGACACACGAGCAATGTTAGCGGATGTGAGCGCCGTGCGCTCCGATTCCCATGGTTTGCAAGTAGAAAGTCCTGTTTTTATTAATTTTCCGTAGCAGATAATACAAGGTATTGTTTATTCCATCCTCTGTTAGAATATTCGTTAATCATTTCAAACGAATTAAATCCCTTACCAGTTCGTAAAATTAAGATCGAAACGCGATCATCGTCTGTCAACGGCGCCAGGTTGCGACACAAATGACAGCAAAATATGGTAGCTAGCGCTGTTCCGGGCATATAATTAAAACCGAGACTAGTATCAGTTCGACCTTTTTAGAGATAATACTAGAGTGAAATACCTTTAATTTGATGCATAAAGTATAAATAAATGTTAAAAATTGGCGAAGTTATACGCGTGCAAAGTCGGGACATTTATGCTGGCCCACCCTGTATATATATATATCGCAATTTTAAAGAAAGTTTATATTTTTGCTCTGAAGAGTCGCGTGTGTATTCATTTAGAGATTATAATTGGATATTGAAAAGTCCTTTCACTAGATATTAACATGTTAATGTAAGTCGCATGCGGCTCTATTCAGTGGCGCAAAAAACAAGTCGTCAAATACCGGTGGCCTAACTATGAATGCTTAGTTTTAAAACGCACAACTTAGACTTTTCATTCGATTTGTTCCGTGTATCGCTGAGCCACAGTTGCCTTCAATCGGCAGCTTGCAGCGCAATGTAATGCCAGGGAAGTTTTAGCGCGCTTTAGTCAGACAGGTCTTGCACTTGAACGTATACAATAAGTCTATTTCAATGACGCTCTAAATGAAGCGTGTCCAAATTAATTACGTTTACTGCTTTGAACCTTCAAAATAGGAAAACCCGGCTACTGAAACATAGAGAAAGAATGAGAGGGTGAGGTCAATCGTCAATACTATGACATGTTGTCGTTAAACACCATCCATCGATCCATCCAACAATCAATCCATCCATCCAACCAGCGTGCCAGCCATCCATCCAACCAGCGTGCCAGCCATCCATCCAACCAACGAGCCATCCATCCATCCAACCAACAAGCCATCTATCCAACCAACGAGCCATCCATCCATCCAACCAACAATAATCTCAATTCAGGATAATATCTGCCAACATCGAATGTCGTTCTTACCGTTAGATGTCGATAAAGTGAGATCCATCCAATCGCATAAAAGAATTTTAAAGAAACAACTGCGTCTCTGTTTTCGTCAAATCTCCGGTTAAACACCATTATATCGATGATAACTCAACTTACAAAAATAAAATCCTGTTGAACGTTAAATTGGATATGCAACACACGTTGAGGAGGGTCTTCATTCATAATTATAATAGAATAACCCTATAATAATGCATAGGGAATGATGCGAAGCACGATGTGCTATTTACCCTACCCCATTTTTATTGGAGAGTGCCGGGACCAACTTTGAAACCCTAGCTCATCAGAAGCGTCCTGACTCATAAAATTACTGAAGATCTTTGTCTCCATGACTATTAATTGGCGACGATTTTAGCAGCATCTGATATCGAGCAGAAACGGCGCTATAACAATTTCTTAACTAACGCACAAACTGTTCCCATGGATGCTAATCATATCAAGATGATTATAGAATAAGAATATTCTTTAATAGACCAATAACTAATGATTTCATCATTTTGGTGTACAGTGTACAATCACCTAAGTTCCGCTGTTCTACATACATGTAACTTCTCGAAGGTAATGTTATTTTCACTTAGGGGTGTGGTACAGTCGGATCAAACAAACGGTCCAACATGCCTGCAGTCTACCGCGATACTGCTGACCCGCAAATTCAATTCATGTCGGGACCGCATAAGACATGCAAAGGGCCACAGTGGGCATCCTATCAACGCCGTGCAGGCTTGGTTCCGTGAGACCGTGCGCAGTTCGCATGGCGTAAAGCGACTGTCTTGTCTGGACGCACAATGCGCTTTGTTACAATACAGTGACCTGCGTTCTGCCGAAGACTGGCCCATCGATTCAAACTGTATTCCAAAACACATATTATACTGACCCTCAGAGTAATTTTTTCTTGCTGTGCTAAATGACTCACAGACAGTCAAAACTATGATTGATTTGGGGCACCGCCATTGCGCATTGCCAATAAGTGATTGATTCCAGTTGCGAATGGAACTGGTCCAAATCGACACTTTCGCACAAACAAACTATAATTTATAATAAAACATTCATTTGTAAGTATAAATTTTTGTTCCAAGTGGAAAATTTTCTTACCCCACCCCTTAGCTACCCCACTACTGGTGTGGTGCGGGGGAGGAGTGGGTAGGGGTTGGGTGTGTAGGGGTGGGGAAGAAAATTTTTCCAGAACACCCAAATTTCACAGGTCGCGTACCGGTGGAGGTCGGAGTGTGGTGGGGTATCGTGGGGTGGGGTGGGGTGGGGTTGGGTGGGGAAAAGGTGGGATGGGCAGTAGGAGTGCGAATGGGGTCAAGTGGGGGTAGGGAAGTAGGAGATTGACCGGAAGCGGGGCGAATCCTAAATTTCCCGGGAAACGCCGAGTACCCCAGCTAGTAGATAACCTAGAGGATTATGTCCGAGCACTGATCCAGGGGTACATCAAACCAAGCTCTGACCCACTAGGATATGTAGTCAAAAAGGTTATTGTACAGTTATTCTTGTAGACGTTATCAGAAACGACCTATTTCTTTTTTAATGTCATTCTGTCTATCTGCGTCAGGATACAAGAAGATGCTCGGGCTGCAACATCTGGCTGAGCTCGACACCTTTCTTTCGATTATGCTGACTTTATATAAATGTCCTTAACCATTCTTGCGGTATAATGCTACTAAAAGAGCATAATTATCAGCAAAACGAGGCATTAAAAATTATTTTAATTTTAAGTTTAGGTTATCGTGACAATGGATGTTTATACAGCGTTCATTCATAGGCGCGAAGTCATCTCTGTTCTGAGATCTAATAATATTTTATAATATTTTATAACATTTTAAACTAAATAAGTCAGTATGATTACGATCAAATCAATTCTTTCTATTGCAACTAGAATAACTCATTAATGACAGCAATTTTTCAGATCATAAAATTATGATCGCATTGTTGACAAAGAGAGGCCTTAAGGGATGCGTATATTTTGCTCGGGAGGGTCACTTAGATCAAAACTTCCCAGCATTAATAAACCAAGATAGCCGATCAAACAAAACTGAATCAGGTTGAAACACAATTCGGCAAACGGATAGATGGATCCAGTGCTTAACGTCAGCTTAGTCTATCGCAACAAATCACGAAATTTCTACAGCGCCCAAATAGTGATATCACGGGAACCAGCTTATTCGCACAATTGCAATAGACTTTGGTATATCATCCTTCAGTATTTTGTGTTCCCGAAATGAATGTCCAGTGCAAGACAAAATTGTAGCAATGCTAAGTGACTTTTGATACATAGCCGATGATAGACACCATTAAATTTGTTTTTTATATATAATTTATATAAACGATAAATTTACGCGTTAAGATTATAGATCAATTCTACAAGTACAAAGGTCTGTACCGCGAATTAGCACATCAATGTCTTGCATCAATAATTATGTGTTCGTTGTGAAATATTTTTCTAAATTTGATCAATTAAATATATAATATATTCGCTTAATTTCAAAGTAAGGCAATCAGGGTGACATAACGCACAAAATTACAGGTCAGAGATGTAAAATAATACAAAGACGTAATAATAAAGTTAAGCAATAATAATGAAATAAAGTTGCGGCAGCCATGGGCAGGTACCCGTCCGTCACGTTGTTGATGTTAAAATAGTCAGTTGATGTTGAATTACTGTCATTGAAAGATGTGATTTTAGTTGTTAACGCCGTTTAATTTCTAGTTTACTGGAGATCAAAATTCTTGGTCGCATGTTCAAACTCCAAATAGGGAGGAAACTCCTCCAAACACTTCGCTTCACGTGCGTCATCTAGCCGACTCAGCTATGACGATTACACTCATCGAAGTCGCTTGGAAGCTCAGACGGCAATTCATCACAATTATTCGTCAAGTTGCGAGAAATCGATTTACGCTCTAAAAACAATGCACCATGTAAGTTCTTGTCTAAACAGAGAGATTGTCACAAACTATAGACTTCCCCTCGCAAAGTAAATTGTAAGGTGCAATACGAAGCGATGAGTTGATAGTTTTAAAATAATGATGTCAAGACACCTTTTAATTGGGTTTTCCATGCCATATAATAGTCATCTTCAGCTTGTGGTCGACGTATTGCACCTATTAATAAGGCGTTATTTAAATTAACAAAGTTAAATGCAATATATATATATATGCAATATATATATATATATATACATACATACATATATATATATAAACAAAAAACAAGTTTACTTATATGTTTTTGAGTCACCTAAATTTCTTAAACCTAATGTTGACGTCCACATAATATCTGACAGCTGCAGGGTATCGTTGAATACTTTAGTGATGTGAATTATTTGAAGCCTTCATTAGACACCTTTTACTTGAATTATTCTATTTATATATAGATCGCATCTCGGATTTAAAAAAAATCAATAAGTAACTGTTCTTAGCTTAAAAAAATAGTTTACATAAATAATTATATGAAAATTGTTTGCATTGCCCGCCCAGTACAAGTTAACTCGTAATGCAGCCTGTCATTTAGCATGGCGTGAAGGCGGTCAACGTGTTAAATCTTTGATAACCTGAATTGTTTTGTTACAATTAGAACAATAATTGAGGTCCAAAATCATCCCATCGCAATTTTGCAATACATTGTCAACAAAGCAATTTCTAATGCAAAACTACGAACATTAATTCATTCATTCTAGAACTTATATAGCGCTTCTTCAAGTGGACTACTCAGAAGCGCTCCGGACTTTAAAATGGCCAAAAGGACAGTTTTGAGTTACCGTAGTTAAAAGAAGTGATAATATGAGATCCTGATTCGGTATTATGTGTTGTTGATAATATCATATCATCCCTCACTGTTTATACTGCCATAATCCCAGTACCGTGCCTAGAAAAGGAATAGGTAGCACTATTTTTAGTTTGTTAGGAATGCACGGCTGTTAAAATTAGTTATTAGTCTATTTATAATTTTCTATCAGATACGTGACGTCCGACATCTCGAGGGATCTGGGGAACACTGACATCACTGAGGTCATCGGATTAACAGAAGACCGTAACCGATGGAATTAGTTGGCTTACATGCAACGCCCCAAGAGGGCATACCTCATGAATGAAGTATATAGTTAAGTTTGTTTATCTACATGATGTTGTCAGTTTAATCTTTCTATGACCTGTCATCACCTAATTTGATTTAATTTGTTTCATTTTTGCTAACTTGTATAATTTTTCTTGGAATTTTTACTTGGGTGACTCTCCCCAGCGGGATATCCATCCCTTTAGGGCCCCCCTTTGTAGCCAATGCTGTTATGTTGTTTTCTGGTTGCAATAAAAGTGAATTAAATTTAATTGAATAACTATGTCGCAATGCAAGCTCATTAAACTGCTGTTGTCAACTTAGACACCATTAAATTGCATATAACTAAATTTATATATATGTAAATATCGTAAATATCATAATTTAAAAATGGTTCACAGTCAACAAAATTAAATGAACGCCTCAATCGTAATCGTAATTTCCAAACTTTTAAAGCGCCACTCAAAAGCCAAACACGGAGCACCAGCTTATTCACGAGCACTACTTCAAAATAGTTGCCCGCAGTAGCCAAAAGAATTGGACGGTGGAGGTTCAGATTAGACAGGGTAACAGTTTTTCTATGAATCGTGACTTCAATTTCGATAGAAAAACCCGAAGTGTGATGGATGAATGAGCCTGATGAAGGTGGTGGTGCGATCAGTTGGGTGGATGGATCCGATTTGACCAGGGTCTATGACAACAGAGGCCGTTACCCTGGACAGAAATTTGCTCGGCATATTACAACACTTAAGAGCAAGGTACTAGACCAGCGATCAGTAATGATGGTGGATGAACTTAAAATGGTCGGAATCCAGGAAACAGATAACTCAAAAGGCTTGGTGCTGCGTTAGACATGACTCTGTTGGAGAACCTGAGATGACGTGTGAACGGCGATCGGGCGAGAGTGAGACAGGATGGTGATGATCGGTTAGAACGGGTTGGCTGGATGGTGAACAGTTCGCGAGGATATCTGGGCTGGGAGTAGATCCATTGCAGGAAGAAAATATTAATATTGATGTATTCTCCATAGTGGATTAATGCGTTAGTTATAGTCTACGGCTTAGAAACTGTAATGACACTATTTTCTGTGCGATAAATATTTCGATGTCCTTGGCTCGCAATATTGCTTATACGCTTCAGCGTGAAACTCAGACTCAGTGTCTGAGCTACATTAGTCTGGAGCGCATTGGAATATTATAGTCGGAACGCTTTATCATGCAATGACAAACGGTATTGTTTCAATGCCGATTGTGAAAGAACGCGGTATATCAAGTAATTTAAGTAACCAAATTAAGGTGTGGAAAGTGAGCAGCAGATAATTGTGACATGTGGCTGCTGCCAATGTCCATGACACCGTCCAAAACTTACTTAGCACTTAAAACGGTGATTGTTGAAAACGTAGAGACAGGAAGAGCGACTGAAGCAAACTAAGATTTTTGCGATTATTTATTTATTTATTTATTTATTATTTTTGCCTAGCGTCTCTTCAACGTGGGCTATTCAGAGGCGCTCCCGACCCAACCACAGATGACTAGGAGAGCTGTGAGCCTCAGGAACAGAATTGAGTGACCATTGGCATTAAGCGCAGTGTAGCAAAGGGGTTTTTCCATGTTGTAGGATCAGCTATTGAGATGAACGGCGCTGTTGGATAATCCGTGAGCGGGGAGCCAGAGCAATAAGCCACGACGCAGCGCACAGGATCCAAGTAGTCAGTAAATTGTGTAATTAATGGCGTTGGCATTTTTACTATACTATAATACGCATGTATATTCGTTTAATGAGCAAAAACCAATTTTAAACCGCAACTTGGTGTATTGAGACAGTCAGCATAATATTAAAGTAACAGAAAATAGGATAATGGGGATCAATCAGTTATTGGAAGTTTGTCGAACATATTGCCTAAGTTGATATAAAGGTCCTGACGGGTGCAAGTTTTATGGAGGTGAAAACAAAACTTGAGAGGTTTATTTCAAAGATCTTAAAGAACTTGATTAAATTCTGAAGAATCGCTCAATGCCATAGACTCTGGTAACAGAAAGATGACAATGAACATTTCAATGCTGCGAAATATGTTAAACATAGCCAACTCGGTTTGGTCCAACCGTTCCCACTGTAATTTATTTTGGTAAATTTGTCTGAAATTTGGTGAGGTGAATGCCGAACTATGTAATAGATTGTGATAATAAAATTTTATATATTACTAAATCATCGAAATGAAGGTGTCTAATATGGAAGAGGAACACAATTTTTAATGAGGTAAATCTGTCGAAAGTTTGCTCAATAAATGTTGGAACTATGCTATGAATAGCAAAAATTGAATTGTTATACTATATAGAGTAATTTAAATGAAGGTGTCTAATACAAGCATAGTCTAATCTATCTGCTTAATTACCTCTTGAGGATCGACACCGAGAGGAATAAATTAACTAGCGAGCGTTACCAATTACAAAGGATAGTTACTGTTATTGGATGAACGACGAAATATTTATCTCGGAAAAGGAACAAAATTTCCGTTAATGCCTTTTACTATGGATGCTAAATAATTTTCGCTTCTGCATCTAACGACATCTTGCAGCTATAAAGGGCGCTAACTTTGTCGACACTACGTGCTAACAAAGTTCATTTGTCGCACCCTATGGCGCTGCGAGAGTACGAACAATGATTGAATTGCAAATAATTATTGTGATCAACAATGATTTTCATAGATGACTGTAAATTATTGTCAAAAGCTTAAGTGATTTCGGTTACTTAAAGCACCTATCAAAACACCTTTTAAGTTGGAGGAAGTTTTTATTATATACATGATACTCTAGTTGACAGAAATGTCATTAATGTCTAAGTTGGCACACGTGGCTGGTTATTAACAGATGATTGAAAACTCATATTCCGTGGAAGTTGAACTGGTAACGGTTTGTCATCGGTGTCTTATGATGAATTTCGCATTATAATCATTGGTGCATTGGAAGTTACTGATTACAGTAAAAGTATCAGTTATAATTATGCATAATTTGTGACGCTGATAAGACACCTTCAAATTGTATATTTGTTCACTATATATATGACGCAATTTCAATGAATCTTTATCTGTTACGAGGTGTACTGACCACTGGATATTAATTTACCTGGTAATGGGTTGGTTTCGACAAATAACCACGAATGCTTTGCTTTAAGACGCACAACTTTAACTTTCTTCGTTTTGTTGCGTGTTCGTATATCCAGTTAAACTGGAAGCTCCAGCTGCTATTTTTCGACTTACAGATAGTCCCTTTCAAGATTGCAGCTCTGCCGCGCGCTCCATACTATTAAAATCGCGGTCACTGAAGCGAAGTTTCACGCCGAAACACGTTATCTCAATTGATGCATGCGTACCTTGAGCAAAAGTACTTTTAGTTCTTCATCTCGTCATCTCTGCGTTAGTCAAAAGTAGTTTTGTGCAATTTACTTGCCAGCAATCTCCCATAATACACGGTCGTGCATTGGATGTTATTGTATCAAAAAAGATGTCGACAATGTAGAGCGAATGCATCTAAGCATTAAAATGTCCAATTTAAACTTTGTTCTTTTGTTACATGTACGCTCGTCTCATTCATTCATTCATTCGGACATTTATATAGCGCTTCTTCAAGAAAAACTACTCAGAGGCGGTCCAAAGAATAGTTTTAAGTTTAGTAAGGAAGAATCCTGGTAGAGTCCCAGGGTGTAGGCGTAGCTCAAAAGGAAGGCCATTCCAGACCAGACAACTCAGTTGACCTGCATGCAATAAAATGCGATACAAGTGGAAATTTGACATAAACCGGCTTTTGAAACCTGGAGAAAATATTAGTATGACAATCGTGCTTCTTATTACATTGTGTCGTAAAACATCAACCAATCAAAAACTCAATCAACCGCGTATGGACCTTGGGAAAGTCCTTCACTCGCAATTGCTCAGCGCATCGGCGTGAAACCCCGATGCAGTGTTCGCTCTGTATTCGGCAGCGCCTCTCAGTAGAGTGCTTGAAGAGGCGCTATAAAACGTGTGCATACAAACAAACAAACAAGTCAACCAATAATTGATTTGCTTAGTTGGAACGGTGAAGATAGTTCGTAATAAAATCTGCCAAAGCAACTTCTTTCTTACAGCAAGAGGTCGCTAAACTACAAACGCATCCAATCAACAGTTAATCACCCATCCATAACATTTATTTTTAACAACGCTAGAAGGTCCCTTTGTCCCTGTCGGCGTCAAACTGCAGAATACAGTGAAGCAATTTAATAAATAAATAAATATGATTCAGTTACGACACCTCTTTGTCATTTAATTAAGAACCTATAATTATTTAGCTTCCGCTTACGTTCTTTAGTCAGTAAATCTTTGAGAAAAAAAAGCTCTTAAGTGCTGTAATATGCCGAGCAAATTTCTGTCCAGGATAACGGCCTCTGTTGTCATAGACCCTGGTCAAATCGGATCCATCCATCCACTTTCTTTAGTCCGGTCCAATTGGTTTATTTAAAAGGCAATTATACTAGTCTTATCGTTCATCACGATGATTTATAATAATAATTATATTGAATTATAGATAACATATGTAAGCTAATTTTGTATAGCATTATAATGGTCAGCTAATTGTTATGCAAGAGCGTACAGCTGAGGAAGGCCAGGTGCCTGTGTGGCGGGAAAGTTGCAGCGGCGCGACGTCGCCGGAGAGCGAGAGAGACAGAGACAGAGAGAAAGACAGAGAGGGACAGAGAGACGGACAGAGCGGCTGAAGAAAGAGTGTACACTAAGAGTGAGATAGGCGTATGTAGGTGTGCTAGTCATGTGTAGAAGGTGTAGTTAGAGTAAAGAGATAATAAGATGGCGTTTCTGTCGTATCATTGAATTGTTTGCCGTTGTTGGTGAATTTTGTGTTGATTGCAACTTTTGGAGATTTGAAGAAACTGAATACAAGAAACCGATCGTTGTTTTAAGTAAACAAGTTAAAGTTCTTTAGACACTTATAAACTAGCCATTAGCTACCTCAGTACAGTCATTTAGGTTAGGCGTATAGGCTGCGCTGCTGAACTTTTGAAGAGACTGGAAAGGCGTGAGGGATAAGCTCACAACATAATACAATAATTCTATTATAGACAACGGTTATGGCACAGTTATGACACCGTAAACGTCAGATGATATTTTCATCCAACAGTGCAAAAGTTAATTTTTAAAAACTGGCTTCATATTCAAATTCCCGACAAACTATATAATCAAACTGCGCCATCCAATCATCTCAGCATCGTAATCGTAATCGTAATCGTAAACTCGAAATTTCTAAAGCGCCACTCGAAAGCCAAGCGCGGGGCACCAGCTTATTCACGAGCGCTGCGTTGCGTTAGAAGGGTTGTCCGTGAGAATAGTCCGTGGTGGTCCGGGTCGAGTTACCATAGGATCAGGATCAAATGCGTTGTGTTAGAAGGGTTGTCCGTTAGAGTAGTCCGTGGTGGTCCGGGTCGAGTTACCATAGCATCTCAGCTCAATGATGATGATAATTATATTCGTTTAATTGAGTTCTTGCTAACATACCGAAGTCAGTTAAACGACTGTAAGCCGTCGATGGGAGGCTCTGAAGGCAATGCACCAGACAAGGTCTTCTTCTCTAACCAAAGACATTTTGTCACAGTCCATAGAACTAGCTCGTTTAAAATAAAACAATTTTACACCTTTAAATTGGATACTCGAGATCCTATATCCTAATCATCCTGAGTAATATGCCGAGCTGTGGCAACACTGACCGTTTGCAATAGAATAGACAAACGCTTGAAACAAATAAATTTCTTTAAAAACTTCTTGTGACAATTAGAATCCACCGCTTAAACCAAAAAACGTCGACTTAGCAAAGTCATTTATATACAAGATTGTGCTATCAATTTAAAGGTGTGTAAGTTGTCCGTTGCCGATTAACGTTTCTGTATTCAAGAGATGATCGATAGACAGGTTGAGAACGGTTCCAGGTTAAGAAGAAACAGTTTTTAATTCGAAAGGTACACACAGTAGCTTATGACCTGCTGTATGACTTTAAATGACACTAGGCGGAGCGCAGCAAGGAACCCGTTCCAGGTTCTAGGGGCATAGACTGAGAAAGAGCTACATTGTGACCTTCTAAGATCGTTTTGTGCAATCAAAAGACGATGGGGTTGGACTTGGTAGTAGCAGATGTCTTTACAAACATTATGAAAGCATAATTCCCACTGCTCACTTTAAACACCTTAAACTAATAATTTATACAGTAAATATAAAAAAATCGTCTAATTGGGGGCTACCCTGCCACTTGACACGCATTAACCGTAAATCAAAGAACCCATCATTCCTAAGTAATTATTTTACATGATATAGGTATGGCTATGTTTTTTTATATTAAAGTTAACCGTAGTTTTCGATCTATTGCTTTCAGCAGTGCTGACAAGCGAAATCGCAAGAAAACTCTAAGTCAAAACAAAATCGAGAGGAAGGGGACAAGGTGATAATTATTAGACATGAGAAAATCAAGACGATATGGGTATCTATGGACTGTGACACAATACAAATGTAGATTTATAAGGCGCTCTAGTGAGACAGTTGCACCGATCCGCAAAAAGAGTCAATTGTTTTGAGAGAGGTGCTATTAAAACAGAGGCACATAATAAAACGCAGTCTTATTTACTGCGTTACTGCATTTCGACTTCACGTCAAGTAGAATAACCCCGACTGTTGAAACCTGGGAAATCGATGATGAGATGGTGATACGAATTATCATTTTTATTGCACAGTGACGGTGATCGCCAACCAACAGTATAGTAATATTATTGACTTACTTGACTTATGGCTTTGACGATGCTTTCGCACGTGACAGCCGCCCAGCTATTGAAAATCTCCACTTTTCTCGTTCTTGAGCTTTGTGTGTAGCCTCTTGTATGGAAAAACCCATCTCCCGACAGTCCTCTTGTATCATGTCGAACCATCTCTTCTTTGGTCTTCCCTTTTTTCTTTTACCATGCACATATCCGTTGACCGCTATCTTTGGGTATCTCTCGTCCCGCATTCTGGTTACATGGCCAAAGTAGCGTAGCCGTTTGCTCTGGATTTTGTGTATTATATCATAATATTATAATGTCATGGAAACGGTGAGAACAAAGCAACTATCTATCTAACAGCAAGATGTCGCTAAACTGCGGATCCATCCAATTGCAGAATCATCTATTAAATCGTTTATTAATGACGCCAGAAAGTTGTTTGTCTCGGACGGCGTCAAACCTAGGTAAACCGTTAGCCTACCTAATACTTTAGACTCGGATTAGACACCTTTATATAAGTTATTTATGACCATATAATGTCATAATTTCTTTCGTTAATGTGCTTTGTCGAATTGGCGTTGTCTATAACTGTTGCTAACCTAATATTGCATCATCTAAATTCCACAGACGAGATCTTCCGAGCTAATTATTAACGGCGCCATTTCTCGCTGTAATTTCACTCTTACTATAATACAGAGGAGCACCGAGGGACTTTTTTTATCATGTTAGTCTGTACCTACATGTATAATATAATAATCGTCGCGTTGATCATCAATTCTGCTGGCTTCTTATAGATCAATCAATCAATCGTAATTTACATAGCGCCCCTTCAAGGTAACTACTCAGAGGCGCTCCCGGCCAAGATCAAGCGAAAAAACAGTATTCAACAGTTTGCGAAATTGTGAACAGCTTGTGAGGTGTCGCATAGTCAAGGGAAGTCCATTCCAGGTTGTTGGACCAACCACAGAGAACGAACGCCTCTGCATTCTTGCAGAGCGAGTGAAAGGAACCATTAATTCACCATGGACAGCTGCAGAGCGCAGTGAGCGGCGGCCTATGCAAGTGGAAAGAGGGAGGCAAAGCTCACACAGATAAGAGGGTGCCCATCCTGATAAGCATCGCCACACCAAAGATATTATAGTCAACTTCTTGCGACCAAAAGATACGTTATTACGTTGTGGAAATGGAAATGATATGATAAAGGTCTAGAAGTCAAGGCGTTGAAGTTATGTCACTTCTGTGCAATAAATATTTCGATGTGCTGAAATGCTCAGAAACTGTATTTTTTTCGATGGGAACGGTGAGAAACATAATTATTTGACAGACGTCTAAAACCATTGTTGCCTTTGGATGTCGTTAAACTATAGATAAAAACTCAGTCCGTAATTATAATGAACAATCAATAGTTGTGCATAGACCTGGGAGTGACTTTGGTCAGCTAATCTGCCCCACTTGACCCTAAAGTGACTTGAGGTCGACTTGAAGTCGACTTCTCTGCGTCAAAACGACTTGACCCGACTTGGCAGAAAAGCAACCGACTTCCGACTTGAAGTCGACTTCTGACATGGTAATAGCCATTAGCCTATAGTTCTACGTAGGCTACTAATGCAAGGTCAAGGCCAATTTTCCTCGCAAGCATTAATTTCATATAGGCCTACCAATTAGTAATGAGACTTCAACACTTAATTGAAGCATTAATTTATTTGCTAAAGTTTATTAAACCCTTTTCAGGCTGTCTGTGTTTCAGTTTCAATAGTCTTGTGATGCTTTGCGCCATCTAGTAGCCTAGACAATGCGTCGGCGAATTATTAGGCCTGTGGATTATACTTGTCAACTGTATGTGATTATTCAGATTACACTCATAATGACTCATTATTAGTATCATTTTTTATTATTAATATCAATATAAAATAAATTTGTGAAACACGCAAGGTCTAAAATAAAATGGGGACTGCGGACTGGTTGCAGTGACAGGCGTGTAATTTGTAAATTCCGTTTTCATATTTATTCGGCCACTAACATCATTCCACAACTTAGCAAATAGCATTGCAAACACATCATCCGACAGTAGGCTTCTACTGTAGTAGCTTATGCCTACTCACTGACAGTCCTAAGTCTAGTCTTTCATTGTTTAATTGGCCCGTATATAAACTAGTTTTTCCGTCTGCAGACAACTGCAGATGCAGCGTACCAAAGTAGCTCCAAACTATCGATTTCTTATAGACCTTGTAGATCCAGTTTTCTTTGCGCCGAATTCACTGACCACTAGAAGTTCATTGGTTTGCTCATGTTCATGTCCTGATAAGCACACGTGCTAATATTTTAGTAACATTTTGTTTCACCATTTTAATTAAGCGCATGCCTAAGCGTGACGTTTTAGCATAGAATAACAAATTATATTAATAGATCGGCAGTCTGCACGATAGCCTATACCGGTAAAATAATCAGTAGGTTAAGTATCTGATCAGCAAAGGCCTCATTCATTCTTGTAAACACATTACAAAAGCTGCTTAAATGTTGTCACGATCAATGGTTTGAAGTGACAAATTTAACTATGTTTGTGTCTCAAGTCGGTTTAAGTCGACTTGTGGTAAAAACAACTTCAAGTGACTTCTCTCTACAAAATTCGACTTGGGGTCAGTTGCGGTGAGCAGAAACGACCCGACCCGACTTGGGATGACCAAGTCGACTGGGGTCGACTTATTGGGGTCGACTCTCAGGTCTAGTTGTGCAAACTTTAATCGTCGAGTTCGTGACATAACTTAGACAAAAGCATATTATGTTTATGTGCCTTATAAAATAGTAATAATAATAATTTTTTATGGTCGTAGTGAATGTGAGCAGTTACATAGGAGCCGAATTTAATCTGCAACAGAACCGCCGGGAAATAATCTGTTTCTAAATTATAGAGTCTCCAGATGAGACTTTCGAGGGAGATCATGTCACGCGACACAGACAATCTGCATAATTTTGTTATGTTAATATTGTAGCACAATGTCATTTCGAAATTCATTCGATCGTTATAATAGTTAATAGAATGCGACAAAGCCATCAAAATTAATATCGTTAACAGTTTCTTAATTCTTTTACGCAAAATATCGACGTCAATTATACATCTCGCAGTTGCATGACGTCGTCTAAATATCAATGCTGTGGATCATTATTTTGTGACGCCGTTTCGACACCCTTCAATGTAATAATATATGTTCTATATATTTCGCAACAATTAAAACGCTGAAGCTGTTACAACCAGTGACGCGTGGCATTGTGCATAATAATTTATTCAAAGATGATAATGACTAATAATTAATAGGTATAATTAATTATTATTGTTCGCCAGATATTGACCTGACCAGGACTTGTTTTCGATACGCAATCTGTTGATGAATTGCCTTTCTTTACAGCAAGATGTCGCTAAACTGTGGACACATTCAATCGCCGAATCTTTTCAAGCAACGCCAGAAGGTTGTTTTGTCGCGGACGGCTCAATTGAAGCTATTCCCTCCTGTTATAAATAATGTCTATTATTTTTTTTTATTATTTTTTTTCCATTTCTATAGCGCCATTGCAAGCTATATACTCAGAGGCACTCAAGACTACTGTAGCGCGGACACAGCATCGGAGTTTCACGCCTAAGCGCCGAAGCAATCGCGACTGAATGACTTGCCCAGGGTCCCTACGTGACGGTTTGAGGTGCATTCGAACCTGGAATCTCCGGCTCCAAGGCACCGACACCACCACTACACCATCGCTTCACACAATGTTTATGGGTGATATAGCGGCGCATGGCAGATGTGCTGACGGTCGACTGCCCAACCAGAAAACTCTCAAGATGCGCTATGCAAATCTATGGATTATATGCAATACGATAACACGTTCTAGGACCTGCAGCATGTTGCATGCCTGTCAAACCATGTATGATGTACGATAGACCTACTGGTGAATTAGATACTAGTCATCTGCATTCTTAATATGCATTGAAAAAGTACAAGGCAACTTCTTAATAGAAAAAAGTGTGTATATAATTGTATATTCATCGTTTTGCCTTGTTCACGCAGTGCGTTTGCATGAGGTTAATTTGTGGGGCACGTTTGTGAAGTGGGTATGTTCGTTGCCATGCAGACTGAAGGTTTCAGGTTCGAATCAACCTCAAGCCGCCATGTAGGGACCTTGGGTCAAGTCTTTCACTCGCAATTGCTGAACGCTTCAGCGTTAAGCTTTCATTCAATGCCTGGCCGCGCTGCATTCGGGAGCGCTTCTGAGTAGCTACCCGTAAATGGGCGTTATAACAATTGCAGACAAACAAATACAGTATTCTAAACTTTCTTTCACTTACCTAATTTTCCTGTAGAAAAAGTCGCTAATTAACAGAATCTTAGCTACCTTTTAATTGTATACTTAGTTATTATATAAGTTTCTTGACGAATATGATGGCTGTTATAGTAGCCGATATCGTTGAGTAGATAATAATTATTATTGTAAGAAGAACGTCGTCAAATAAACATTATCTGCGGCGCTTGTATAATTCTACAGTTAACGGCGTGAGTTGTTCATAGAGAATCCCATATTTTGAAATCAACCGCCTTCCATGCTTTTAAGTGTGAGCGTTGTTTAATTTCCAGTGTAGCATTTGGTGTAAGCTACTGTGGTCAAATACAGGACGATATCGTACGTCTTAGTCGCAGACTAAATCTGCCTAGTTGGCAACTAACGGATAAAGAGGCATATGGGCGACGACCTCTTAGCCGTTTAAGTTACGGTTAGCCGTAATCGTTCTTTGAGGGTCGTGTAAGTTAACTAGTCGCTTCGTGAGGGTCGAAACATGGGGGCGATACATTTTGCCGTTCGTCCACTTCGACGAAGTCTTAGACAACTACGAGTATTTTTGAGATACCGTGGTTAACTCCGCTGGCAGTGGGACGATGAGGTTATTTATGCTTTTCGTTTTCGCAGTCACCAAAATGTCATTAATGTGTTAATGCACTTAGGCCTAGATGGCATATAAAGTAAACTACCCGGGAAAACCTTTCCTCGGGCGATGCAAACAACCGTCGATAAACATTCCGATAACATTTAACTCAGGTTAGACACCTTTATATTAGAATTTCATACGCTATAAATAGTATTTTGATTTTTTGAGAAGCTGCTTTTAGCTGAGAATCACTTTTAACATAACAGATCACATCATTTTAAACAGCATCATTAATTTCGGTAAAACAGCGTCGCTGAGAAGAACGATAGGAAGGACTGGTGTGCTGGTGGTGAGGGATGTGTATACTAAACAGGTCAATTTGAATTTTCTTCTATACTGAACAGGAAACCAATGCAGCTGATGAAGTCGAACTAATGAATTTGTTCGTATTGGAACGTGCAGCACAGCCAGCGCTAAAGAGTTTTGGACGAGTTGCAACCTGTTGAGGTCAACGCCTGAAGGACCCACAATAACCGACTTATCATACATAAGGCCACAAGAGAATAGAACGCTTAATAATAATATTATTATTGTAGCGATTATTCTTAATCCTTTTTATTGAACGTTGCCTGAACTTCGGTATTTTAGAATTTCTCATTGAAAATGTTCGCAATCTTTAGGACAGTTTTACACACCGGGCACAGAGACCCTAAAATGCAATCGCTTTAATGAATAATTGTATCGACCCATTGACTTCGAACCTGCAATGATTTGATTTGGTAAGATCCTTCACCACCGCTGCAACACTACTTGACTAACGCTCACGTGCAAATGGACCGTGTATATGGACCGTGTATATGGACCGTGTATATGGACCGTGTATATGGACCGTGTATATGGACCGTGCACGCGGTGTGAAGGAGAGGGTGACTTAAGCACATTGAATTCGATAATCAGTGGATTGCTCATTACTCGATCGTCTTCTGTTGGCCGTCTTTACTGTTGGGACGATTTCCATCACGCCTGGAGTATTAAGCTAGCCGCCTACTACACGCGCCGTTATCACGTGACTTCCTGTTTACAAGCAGAGATCCGTCAACCATGGTTCGGTTAAGTTAGTGGATATTGCGACGGTTAAATTATATTATTTTTTTGACGAGATCATTGTTTTTCTAGTGTTACAATATTTATATGGATCTATGAACCTTTAAAAAGGTGGTCAAACATTGTATCAAAAACGACAACGTTTCGTTTATGTTGGTGAAACTGCGACGCTTGAGTTAGATTGCATTGGTTGGTAGAAAAATTTCGGTTTTTGGCGTTACAATAAAATTTATAAGAAAACACGAAAATGTTAAAATGGTATCCGTATGCAGTACTTACTCTAAAAGGCAAACAGATTTATTTGGTGACATACTCGTTTTATGCTTTTTTTTGATTATTTATTCTACTTTGGTTTAATTAAACAAACCACAAATATGAAATTATATCCCAAAATTTAAGGGGACAATTACTTTTCGAAAATTAATCATTTGGATTTCGGGTACATGGTTATCCACGTGGGTGTGGTCAATGGATTTAACAGCGAACAAGTGCAACACCTCATCGTTTCTTCAACGAAAATTTATCTCAATAGGTGGGGATTTCACTATGTAAAAGAATTTTCTCGTCATAAGCAATCCCTATCGTTATATCAATGCATAGATATCATCCAATGGACTCTCACTAATTCCAAACACGATGCACTTCATCTGATGTACCTCCACGTTCTTTAGTTGAATGTATTCGACCTGCTTCAAATGCAATACTAGTCTAATCATTCAATACGATGATTTATAATATTATATTAAATAATAGATAACATAAACACAATAATTCTATTATAGTCAAGAGTTATGACAGAGTAAACTTCAGATGTTATTTTTATCCAACAGTGTAACAGTTGATTTTAAAAAGTTGACTTCAGATTCAAATTCCCGACAGATTATTTAATCAAACTGCGCCATCCAACTATCTCAGCAGTGTTAGGTACAATGATAAAAGATCATTATATTCGTTTTATTGAGTTTTTGCTAAGATACTAAAGTCAGTTAAACGACTGCACGTTGATGGGAAGCTCTGAAGGCAATGCACCAGACAAGGTCTTCTCAAACCAAAGACATGTCACAGTCCATAGACACCCATCGCGTCTTGATTGTCCCAAGTCTAATGTCGCCTTGTCTCCCTGCCTCTCGATTTTGTTTTGACTTTGCGTTTTCTTTCGATTTCACTTTTCGGCGCTGCTGAAATCATTAGACTTAATATCACGTTTAACTTCAATATAAACCATACCGATATCGTGTAAAATAATCACTTAGGAATGATCAGTTGATTTACCGTTGACGAATATCATTTGGAAGCATCGTCCACAAAGAGGCGAAATCTTTTATATTAAGTGTATAAATTCTTAGTTTAAGGTGTTTAAAGTCATCAGTAGAAATTGTGTTTTCATAATGTTTGTAAACTGTAAAGACATCTGGCGGCTACCAAGTCCAACTGCGTCTTCTTTTGATTGCACAAAACGGTCTTAAAATGGCACAATGTATCTCTTTCTCAGTCAATGACCCTAGAATCTGGGACGGTTCCTTGCTGCATTCCGCAATTTCCGCCTGGTGTGATTAGAAGTTGTGTAGCTAAGCTATTCACCTTTCAAACAAAAAACTCCTTTTCTTAAACTGGAACCGTTCTTAACCCGTCTTTCTATTATTGTCTTTGGATCATAAATTCTTATATGCAATACGATACAATACAATCGATACAATACAATACAATTTAATTAGCTTTTTCAGTTCACGCAGAGCTTGAATCACAGCACAGCACCCTGAATCTTGAATCACAGAAACGTTAATAGGCAACGGACGACTTACACACCTTTAAATTGGGGGCTCATTTTGGTATATAATTGTCTTTGATAAGTCGACGTTTGTTGGTATCAGCGGTGGTTCTTAATTATAATTGTCACAAGACGTTTATAAATAAACTTATTTGTCTCATGCGTTTATATATAAGTCTCTACCTTGTGTTATCCATTGCGCTACCGCCGCCCCCTCCCCATAGACCCTGTTCAAATCGGATCCATCCATCCATCATGCGTTTATCTAATCTACTGCAAACGACCAGTGTTGCCAGAGCTTAGGTTTTTTTACTAGCTACAGATCCTACCTAAATCATAGTCATCTTCACTAAGCCGTTGGAAATTCCGCCACTGGTTGCACTCTGCCAGTGCCAGTCCCAAGTTTGCACAAATGAGGAGGGCGTCGCTAATGGTCTTTGTTACCACACAGTGACGTTAAACTGAAAATACTTCTACTTTCCGTTGATATGTTGGTCGGTCTTGAATTGTATGAAACTTTTGCTTGCCTATTAATGCGTCATCTAAATGTCTTAGATTAGACTTAATCGTCGGTGGTAAAGGCCTTAATTATGTCCCCTTCATTACAATCCTACTATCGGAGAGCACCGTGTCACCGTGATACCTTGTATTATCTTATTCGTCTGTAACAGTACACTTACAATGTATAGGAATGATGCAGTTTCACCGAGTTAATCATTGATTCTGCTGTTGTCTTATAGATTTTTTCCAACTTAAACTGATTTGGCGGTCAAAAGATGCACTAGAAATTTAGAATATTGTAATCTAGTAATATTATTAGTCGACGTCTTTAAAATTATATTGTCATTTATGTGTGATACATATTCAATTTGCTAAGATGTTTAGTGTTTCGGAGATTGTGTTATATTATAGTACACGGTGGGAACGGTGAGAACTGTTCAAACGTGCATTTGACTAGCATCTGCAACCATTTAACCCAGCATCGTGCTTTTGCTATTGTGGGTCCCTCAATGCCAGACTAGTGCAGAAACCCTATAAGTGATCCGCTGTGTAATTGGAAGCCAAAAGAGGACATTTTCGCATGTACTCCTACACTTGATCAAATTTAGGAATGCGCAGAGTGGCTGAGTGTTCGTATTGCAATAACCAGATTTTAAGCAAAATGTAAAAATAGTAATAATAGCATCTTTCGCATTCTATAATGTACCAATTTCGTAAAAAAATTATTGTTGCTTAAACCAGCAATTACTCTCGGCCGCGTTTTTTTAACGTTGCTTGAACTTCGGTATTGTAGAATAATTGTTGCTCATTGAAAATGTTCGCTATCTTTAGGACAGTTTACACACCGGGAAAAAGACTAACAAAATGCAAGCGCTTTGTAAATAATTAGTATATCGACCCATTGACTTCGATTCATGCAATGATTTGATTTGGTAAGGTCATTCACCACCGTTGCAACACCGTATGACTAACGTCCACGTGTATTAGGACCGTGCACGCGATGTGAGGGATAATGTGTGCCCAGTTGTAGTCAGAGCCTTAGTAGAGTCTGGTTGTAGTACGCACTTTGTCATTTCCCTACTCAGATTGTATCACATACCAGACGCAGAAGATGGGAGGGTGACTTAAGCACCCTGATTTCACTAATCAGTGGGTCCGCTCAGCCATCATCCGTAACTCAATTTTTACCTCACCAAGGAATTCCGGCAGAGGGGCTGGGGTCCGGGTCTTCCACGCGCCCGGTCACTAACCCTACCGGCGTCACGAGCCTCGCTCTGGGTAAACAGATCTCCCGCACACTGAACAAAGTCTACCAGACGATCGATCAGAACGAGGCGCGAATGGTTGTACAGGAAGAACGCAATAAGAATCGCTTGGAATGGCAACAGGTGGCGCTAGTCGTCGATCGTCTTTACTATTGGGCCGATTTCCATCACGCCTGGAGTATTAAGCTAGCCGCCTGCTACACGCGCCGCTATCACGTGACTTCCTGTTTACAAACAGAGATCCGTCTACGATGGTTCGGTTCAGTGGAAATTGCGACGGTTAAATTATATTATCTTTTTGACGAGATCATTTTTTTTCTAGTGTTACAATATTATTTATATGGGCATTATAAACCTTTTAAAAGGTAGTCAAATATAATACCAAAAAACGACAACGTTTCGTTTATGTTGGTGAAACTGCGACGGTTGAGTTAGATTGCATTGGTTGGTATAAAATTTTCGTTTTTCGTGTTACAATAAAATTTATAAGAAAATACGAGAATGTTAAAATGGTATCCGTATGCAGTATTACTCTAAAACGCAAACATATTTATTTGGTGAAATACTCTTTTATGGTCTTTTTTATTTGATCATTAATTCTACTTTTTATAATTTAAACAAGCCGCAAATATGAAATTATATCCGAAGAGTCAAGGGGACTATAACTTTTGGCAAATTAATCACTTCGATTTTGGATACATATTTATCCACGTGGGGGATGGTCAGTGGCTTTAAACGCGAACAAGTGCAACACCTCATCATTTCTTCAATGAAAATCTATCTCAATTGGTGTCAATTTCACAATGTCAATAAATGTTTCTGGTCATAAGCTGTCCCTATCGTTATATCAATGCATAGATATCATTCAATGGACTCTCAATAATTGCAAGCACGATGCACTTCATCTGATATAGCTATCGCCATCGCCAACAGCTTCTTAAGCTCAGGACTGTACTTGTAAATTTTGAGGCGAGTACACACTGCCGAAGAAAAATCCACTTTTTTCTCAAAATCAATTTACGACGACCTTTTCTTAGTCATAAAAATCAATTTCCGACGACCTTTTCTTAGTCATAAAAATCAATTTCCGACGACCTTTTCTTAGTCATAAAAATCAATTTCCGACGACCTTTTCTTAGTCATAAAAATCAATTTCCGACGACCTTTTCTTAGTCATAAAAATTAATTTCTGACGACCTTTCTTAGTCATAAAAATTAATTTCCGACGACCTTTTCTTAGTCATAAAAATTAATTTCCGACGACCTTTTCTTAGTCATAAAAATTAATTTCTGACGACCATATTTTAATCATAAAAATATATTTTGCCCGGAAAATCTTCAGCGCGCCGTAAAACGATCTGATATCATGATTTGTGCTTTCTAAAATCGCCGTCTTATCAAGTTTGCTGTTCGACATTCTATTTCAATTCACTTTTTACTTTGATTTTTTGGTCAGGCAAGTATGTTGTCTACCAGCGTATGCCCTCGTTTTCGGAACTTAGTGCACGATGTCGAATTTTTTGCGAAGTAAGCACAAGCACACACCGCGTATATTCAGTAGTTTACCTCTGCTAGTAGATCGATTTCCCTCCTTTACTCTCCATTCAAATAGTCAGGGCTGTTTTTAAGGAATTTTTAGAACTGCACAACTCCTTCTTTCCTTTCTCATCATCCATGGTAAATTACTTTCAATCG
Source organism: Lumbricus terrestris (assembly GCA_949752735.1). NCBI lineage: Eukaryota > Metazoa > Annelida > Clitellata > Crassiclitellata > Lumbricidae > Lumbricus > Lumbricus terrestris. Next base: position 36,323 of record CATKHU010000118.1, read on the forward strand.
GAGGACAATGACCTTTTTGATAGTTTTAACTGTACAGAACTTGTGACAGAAGTGCCTCCACAGCTGCACAAATCCATTTAGAACTGCACGTTTTGTGTACAACTGCACCTTAAAAAAGGCCTGCAAATAGTCGAAACCTTGGCATAGTTGTGGACAAAACGCTATAGGCCTACCCTTTCTAAACAAATTGCTTAGCTCACACGATCATTCTATCTCAGATTATAACTATGGCAGCAATAATTATAATTATTTAAACTTATTCAAATGTCTTTGTCAACCTAGAAAACGCATTTTTTCGTGAAATATATTATGTTTGACAAGTAAGTGCAAAAATCTGTCTAAGAGGAAATAATTTGAATGCTATTGCATCGTAGAAAAGATCAGTCTGTGTGACAATCGGCCCCAATAATAGTCGCGAGATGATGCTTACAACTGGTTGTACTGGTTGGCCCAGTGGTCTGGAATGGCCTTCCTTTTGAGCTACGCCTACACCATGGGACTCTACCAAGATCCTTAGGCCTAATCACTACACTTAAAACTGTTCTTTTTGGACGCGCTGAAGTCGGGAGCGCCTGTGAGTAGTTTTTTTCTTGAAGGAGCGCTATATAAATGTCCGAATGGATGGATGAATGAATGAACTAAAGTGACAATTATTACATAAAGTATCTGGATTTTTTAACACACCTTAATTTTAACTAAATCTCAAATTATATTTAGCGGTGTTGTTTTAAATCCTTCAATCATAAACGAAAGTGTGACCGTCCTAAAGTTGTTCTATCATCCACATTGCACATGAACCTCCCGTATCGAAAAAAATAATGGAGTCGAGTGTTTACTCAATAAGCTAGACATACTACATGACTGTAGAAATTAGATTGAATTCAAGACTGAATCATTGCCAAAATTATTTGGGCTACCTACACAGTGAAAGTTTATGGACTTGCCAACACTAACAATAAATTAATTGTTATCCACATATTGTTAATTGTATATAAAACCATTTCAAAAAGACTTTGATAGTTGTATAGTATATATATATATACTGGCCTAGTTAGCTACACCGGTAAGCGGGAGCTGCATTCGTCTGTTGGTTGCAACGGACTGCGGTTCAAGCCCCGGGCTGGGAGTTGACATTCAGAGATTTAGATATCTCGGGCTAGCACGTGTGGGACGCAGGGGTGCAAGCTGCTGCGAAGCGACCTTGGGCAAGTTGCTTACCCATCATTGTCTGTGAGGAAGGCAATAATTATATATATATATATATATATATATATATATATATATATACACATATATATATATATGGTTTTCAATAGCACAAATCGCATCATTATGTTGCTTATAATGACTCGTTGCCTTCATACGTTGCAACAAATGGAAGACATTCGAGCTGTTGCAATTCATGATACTGAAATATTATAGGCCATAGGAAACCAATCTAAAGGTGTCTAAACTGAGCTGACTATTCATTCATTCGTTTAAGTATTTGAATAGCGCCTATATTTATGATTCCCTGCAGCAAATCGTATCGACTTTATCATGATAATAATAATATTCGTTTATTCAAATTCAATCTGACACCCCGCAGAACGCTTACAGGTACAAGTTATACGAAATACGGCCAGCTTCGCACGACACGCAGGTCGGCTACAACAGGTTCGGTAACTTAACACTGATGGCCTTAGTGTTGGAACGCTCCTGTCCGGCCAATCCAGGAGTGGGAGGGGCTAACTTATTTTTCAACAGACCCGAGTTAAACAACACAACAGAAAGCGCCACTGGCAGCTAACAGTAAATTCAAATAAATGTTTGCCCTGAGCGAGGCTTGAACCCGGGTCGCGATAATGACTCTCAGTTTATCGGCCAACGCTCTCTCCACTGAGCTACGGACCCCCTATTATATGGGATATAGATTTAACGAGTGCAGTGCTTTTTATCTATGTATTTCCCTCATTAGATATAGCGCTACTCAAACCTACTACTCAGAAGTGCTCCCGTCTACAGCGCGGACATTGCATTGGAGTTTCACATCGAAGCGCACTAGCAATTGCGATTGAATGACTTGCCCAAGGTCCTTACGCGGCGAATTCAGGTGGATTTGAAACCGAACCCTCCGGCTTCAAGGCACTGAATCCACCCTAGACCATCTCGACCACGTTTAATAATGCCATAAGATGCGCATTCAAATATCCTTCATGACGCGTCCTACTTCAACGTCTAAACGACATCTGCTGTATGTCTGTCGGTCGGTCGGTCTGCCTGTCTGTCTGCTTGTCTGTCTGTCGGTCTGGCTGTCTGTCTGTCTCTCCCCTCTCTCCTTTTCTGTTGATATCTGTCTCTGTGGGATATCTAGTTTATAGCCGTGACCTAACCCTAACCCTAGGACGAATCTTTACTGTCCACCAAATTGGTACAAGTTATTGTAGTCAATTACTCCCTTTTGTTGGTTGCTAGTTAGGCCTACATGTATATAATTATTATAATATTATTTGTTTTCGATGGGATGAATGATGCAAAAGATCAGTGTTTATCAATAACATCCTAGCTTTCATAACTATGTTCTTCTATCATCGAGTGCAGCACAAGATGATGTTGTGGGATTAAATTGAAGGGTGGATCGTGTTTAGATGGCGATGTATCCGATCGCATTTCCTAACGTGTATAGGATTCCGATCCGAGGCTATGACATCCTGAAGGTCGTTTATTAGCAGCAAAACGTAACTCAGAGCTGAAGGACATGTAGTGGACCAAACGGCGACAAAATTTGAAGATAATGTTAGTGCTAAGATAAATCTAAATAATTCTATTTTGCTCTAGCTTTAATTTTGACGTCAAATCGGTTAGACACCTTTTGAACAAATATAACTCCACGTATATAAGTAGAATTTTCGGAACTGATGCGTTTGGGTTTCCCCTAATTCGTTTCCTTGGTTTTCGTTCTACTTCCCCTTGTTTCAGACTTGGAACTGGCAAAACAACAGAGCTGTGGTTGTGGCAGATTATCATTCCACTAGTTTAAAAGTATTCTTAACTAATGCCATATGCTTTCTACTCACATGCCTCCTGTGACCAATTAATCGAAATTGTAAACACTGATGTGGAGCTAGCTAATGAATGTTTTAAAGCCAACAAACTTTCTCTTAACCTATCGAAAACCAATTACATCATATTTAGATCCAACAGGTAGCCTGTTCCAACCTGTGGTAGTGTTCTGAGAATTGAAAAAACTCAGTTCCTCTCGTCTCATTGTCTAAATTTCCAGGGGTCTACATTGACCAGCACTTAAAGTGGAACATAATATACACATGACATTGTATAATTGACATTTTAAAACAATAATGGTCTGTGTTACTACACAGTGACGTTAAACTGCAAATGCCGCCGCCGACGCCAAACTGGAAACACACTCGCACAAACTTTTGCTTCTCACAATATGGATGGATGGATCCAGATTTGACGAGTGCTTAATATGGCAACAGAGGCCGTATCCATAAAAAAATTGTTTGGCATAATACAGCTCATTATTATCTCCTATTTTATTAATCCTTTTTTAGTAACCAACAACTTTTTCTCTCTCGCATTTTCCCGCAGTATTGATCGAAAGCTCGTTGAAACCTGGGGCACTCTTGTCCAAATCTCTGAATAGGGGAGGGGGCATGGCAGAATTTCCTCCCACCCTTTGGATACGCCACTGAGGTAGCCTATGGTTGTACTCTTAACAGTGGAGCTCAGATCTTTATGACGAATAGAAATGAATGGTCCTTGTTTGCGCAGTGGATCTACAAAATGATGTGTATATCAACGGGTCTAGTGTTCTGGATATTGATCTGAATAAGGTGTTTGGTTTTGGAGCGAAATCTGATGATGCCTTCTACACTTCAAGCATTGGCGCAATAGGTGCGAGAAATTACATCATAAAAAGATGTCGTCTGAAACGTCAGTCTGTGATTCTGCGTGGATTATTTCTTTCGCCAGTTAGACACCTTTATGTTGTAATATTTCATTGCTATGTTAAGCAGGGTGAAAGGGTAATGAAATGTTACGACCATCCGGGAGGTAAATGAATAAGCAGAAGTAGTATTTTCCAGACACTGTTCAGCAACAAAATCCATTAGCATCGCCCTCCACCTTTTTAGGCTTCTGGCTGGGATTGAACACGGTTGGGCATTGCTCGGACTTCCGGTGACTGAGCTAATAACATCGAGTGTGTGAGCAGTGATGGCCTATTATAATAGTTGTCGATTCCGTTTTAATATGCGTGTGATAATAAAGATCATTAGCGTCGCATCGTCCTTTATCGGAGCAGGATGGATGGATAGATCGAAAGTTTATTCGTAGTTTATGACAACGGACAAATTATTCTCAGGATAGACCTATCACATGTATTAGTCTAATGGATTGTTTTGCTCTCGAGTCAATCGTACGAATGTATCAGAGACTGGTGTGTGTTCATTTAATCAAAGTAACTGAGATTGATGTATCAGATTATGTAACCGACTTTAGTGTGTTCACAGATTGACGGAAGTTTGAAATAACGATTCTTCATTACACTAATCAAAGAAGGAGTGGGAGCTGTGGAGGAAATCTTCCCGGTCAAACCCTTTCTTAAGGAGAGTAGTTGAGAGTAGATGTTGATTAAATCATAAAAAAATATAAGCAGTGAGACAGTGAGCACTCTTCCGTAAACGACCCTTTAGAGAAGAAAACCGTAATTAGAGTAAGATGATACAGGAAGACCCACGCTTTGGTGACAGGATATTGGATACGTTATATACTGTTCACTTTAAGACCCAGAGACGTAACTAATGTTGGGCTTGGGGCTACCCCCCCCCCCCCCCGAAACGAAGCTGAAGCCCCCACAAATTAAATCAAGCCACTGTATGCTTACGGCTAAATATTACGGCACCACTATAAGAGACTCCTGCTACCGCACTCGTCATGCTCAAGGTTTAAGCCCTCCTCCCAAACGAAACATCCTGGTTACGGCCCTGCTAAGACCTGGTTTAAATGCAAACACAGTGCTGGAATTATGGAGTCAAGAGAGCAGCCTGGAGCGTTCTGTGTGCTGCCACTGGTAATAGAGGTCTCTATAGTGCGGTTCATGAGGAGAGGCAGTGGTGCGCCAACAACTAACCCCGGC
>CATKHU010000119.1:0-85898 GCA_949752735.1 Lumbricus terrestris
ATTAATGTCCAAGTCTGTTTTCAATATTCTTGTGTTTTTTGCAGTTCATTTTCTGTGATGAACATAAGCCAATTAAAATACGATGGTCATTATACAGTATATGAAAGCTTTGATGGACCATCTAGTGAGCCATATTCTCCTTGTGCCTAGTGATAATGCCAAGTAAATTAAGTGGCTTAAAGCAACTTAACGTTGACTCAATACACCTGTACCTATGTGACACTGTTGAACAGTTAACAAGCAGGGGGGGGCAACCAGGAGCATGTGTTGGGTCATAGTGGTTTGAGGATCTGAAGTTTAGTGATGATGTGCATCGAAATCTTGGGAGGTTCTAGTTCTGTCCTTGGAAGTGCTCCAAATCCAGACTTGGCAACTTCGCCAACACAAAAAGCCAGATGTCCCTCTGCTGGTTCCCAATCCAGCAGCGCATCTGACCCAGGTGGGGCGCGGTGGTGTAGTGGGTATGTTCATTGCCTTGCAGCCAAAGGGTTGCAGGTTCGAATCCACCTCAAATCGCCGCGTAGGACCTTGGGCAAGTCCTTCACTCGCAATTTCTCAGCGCTTTGGCGTGAAACTCTGATTCAGTGCCGGCGCTGTTGTCGGGAGCGCCACTGAGTAGAGAGACTTTGAAAGGGTTGCTATAAAAAGTTCACATACAAACAAAAGCATCCTTTATAGGGTCTCCATAGTCAGGCAGTGTCCGGGGCAGTTGCGCCTGTCTATAATTGGGAAGTAGTGGGGCGGTGACGCGGGGGGACGCCGTCCCCCCACTTTTTGCAAAATTCTTGCAAGATTGCACTTTTTGCTACAGTTTCTACTTCAATTTTCCAGGTGTCCCCCCACTTCAATTTCCAGGCGTCCCCCCACTTCATTTTTTAGGACTACACCACTGTTGGGAACTCTTTACTTTAACTTCGGCTTGCGATCTACATCTAGAGGCGACTTTATGGTTCCACATGCATGCACAGCCATCAGACAGAACAGGGCTTTCTCAAATATGGGTCTCTGTTTGGAATAGCCTCCCTTGTGATCTACATTCCCTGTCTTTACAATCTACTCAAACCTTCCTCTTTGGCTGCGCCTGATTACTTATCATGTGGGGGGGCACTATATAAATTCCATCGATAAATGGATGATATATGGGAGTATTTAAGAGGGCAAGCAATCAGTCGAGCAGCAGCATTGAGAACGGATTGAATGGGGATTCACGGACCCTGGGAAGGCCAATAAGAAGGTAATTGCAGCGACCAATACTGAAAAAAATGCTTGGACTGTGGATGTCATGATAGCCATTGATGATGTGTGTGGGTGTGTGTGTGTGTAGATATAAGAGGAAGGCCACTAAGGCTGAATGGAGACGGATCTGCAAATGGCTCTGATAGCCTGGGGGTTAAAGTAAGAGGGGTGTGTAAAGGATGGTTACATATGCAGAAAATGTTTAAAGTGACATCTAGCTCACGCACAGAATTTGAAAATTGTAAATCAGGGAAAGCTGTCAGAGACGCTGAAGGTAAATTTTTTAAAGTTGCTGGTGAATGCCAAGGATTCTTATGGTTGCATGATGGAAGTGCTTATTTAAAGGCAATTTTAAGACATCCACTAATTCAAAATTGTGGTAATGGCTCATTATGACGAGTTATTGTTTAACGAGTACTTGGGGATCATCAACATAGGGCTGAATGTCATCAGTAAATAGGTGACAAGTAGCAGTGATTTGGGAACAGAAAGGTAATATCCGTCATAGAAAGAAGAATGAAAAGGTCCATGGACGGATTCCTGTGGAACATCCAAAAAGACGGGCACCCTGTTAGACATGGAATTACCAGCTATAAGCCTAAAACCATGCAGGTGCAACCAGATTGAAGCCAGTGGAGAGGAACTTCATTAATACCTAACTGATACGAGCATTTATATAGCATCATTTCAAGAGCAAACTTGCCGGGGGTGGGGCCACTCTGCATGTTGCATTATGATGGCTGCCTTAGACATTTCAGATTGCTGTCCATCCCAAAATATTGAACTCTTGGTTTTTCTCAGTAGGGCCGGTGTCGCGTGACAGTCTGCCCCCCTAAAAGTCTCCCCCAGAGACTTTATTTCGAAACAGATTCTCCCCCTGGCGGAACTGTTCCAGAATGAATTCGCCCCCGGAGAGTATATTCTGAAATAAAGTCTCCGTGGGAGAGAGAATATTTCCGCCATCCACGAAATAAAGTCTCCCCATTCAGGGTGAAATTGGCTCCAGTTGCATCAAATTTAGAGATAAACAGGCTAAATGGTTAGTTTACGTTGCCAGATTATATAACAAGAAAATATGTATATTTTTACTTCAGAAAATTTCTTCCAATACAGAGTTTCAGCCAGGGAGATACTCTGTTTCGGGGGGGGAACTTTGTATCGGGGGGGGATATTTTATTTCGTGATGCCGGCTTTTTTCTATACAAATTATTTACTTCTGACCTGCCTAACCCAAGCCACTGGTCTTCACGTGGACATCTGCAATGGACTATTGTGGACTTCTGTCAGTTTGAAGTGGCCGCTGCTTTATGCTTTGTATTTGTGATAATGGCACAATAATTTTTGGACACATGCAAGAAAGTTAAGATTCTAATGTTCGTGCGTAATTGTCTAGCAGGCCATGTTCCGGTTTATCATATGGAGCTTTGTGTGTCCATTCCAGGCTGTAGATTCCTTCGCTCTGTTACGCAAGGTTACTTGGTTGTCCTTATGGTTCGAACTTCCACAGTGCTGTATAAAAGCTTTGCTATGGTCGGTCCATCTTTGACTATCTTTGACTCTCTTATTCTGGTATAAGTTACCTAGTAGTTTCCGTCTAATGAACTGCTTTGTCTTTCGTAGCCCCTTTTCTGCAAGCATTTGAAAAACATTCTCTTCGATTGTGGTTTGATGTCAAGTCGAGAGCACCTCTGAGGAGTTTCTCTTGAAGTGGCACTATATGAATTTATGATTTCAATCATCACATGACATAAATCTGCCAACATACTGTTGGTGTCAGCAGTGTGAAGACCCAGTTCCTGCATGTTAGTGAAAAGGTCAATATCATTTGGCCCACATTCCTCATTGGATATTTTTCCTGCCAACCAAGTAACAGCCAAAACGCGTTTGAGCAATCATGTAAATATCTTTAAAAGTTACAGAAAATACACACAAAATATTTATTTATAGCCTACACATTACATGAAATTAGTTGCTGTTGAAAACTTGCAGTTTTAAGTGCTATAATGTTTTCCAATTAAACAAGTTAAACACTGATGATGTTAAATAGAAAGATAAATTTTACATCTTAATTATTTCTTATCAGTAATGCCATGTTAAACGCATTTAAAACTTGCACTAGCTTTCAAGTTATAGCAAACTGGCAGCTGGATGGTGTACGCTGCATCAATGTTACAGAAAGATATTTTAAACTATGCTTTGTGCTGTTAATTATTGAACTTAGGCTTAAAATTGTTTATGGGGAATAACACTGTTCAAGATATAGGAAATACATAAACTTGCAGGTTTTAAAGGTTAATTTAAACAGTATATGGTTCAAAGCTGCATTACTATGTTGTACATGTATGTCTTAAGTAGTTGAAAGAAAGGAACAAATGAAAGAAAGCATCAAGATACTGAGAACCTATCTTAATCAAACACAGCTTTAAACAGAAGCCTAATGTGCAGTTTGTTAACACTATAATCAGAAACAACCTTCACATCAGTAAATGTTTGCATGTTAAAATATAAGTACAAAGCCTTCAATAAATTTGTGCTCCATGATCACCAGGCTCACTGGAATCATTCCGCTTTCGACGGAAACTATGAAACCGTTGTCACATGGAACGCAGCTGATAAGACAAAGAGTACGCTCTTTAATTAAAAAATAATCCAGGATGACCACTTCCAAGTCCAACACACACACACACGCGAGTGATTACAATTTGATCATATCAAATTCCGCAGTAAATTCCAATTAATTAACAAATGCCTAATTTTTCTTAAAATGTGCATTGATTATTCAGAATAGACAGTGGCATCATACCAGGACCATCGTTTACAGATGAAGATCAAATACCTAAAATAACCTAACAACAAAACCCTAACAACAAGCACAGGATAAGACATGTACTGTGCTGTTTAATAAAAAATAATCCAGGCCTAGTGATAACAATTTGATCATATCAAATTACTCAGTAAATTCCAATCAATCTATAAAGACCTAATTTTTTTTAAATGTGCATTAATTATTCAGAATAGACAGTGGCGTCAGAAATTTTGATGGATTTTTGCAGCTGAAAATGGAAAATTTCCTCTGTGGGAATTCAGCCCCCCAAAACCGAAATCCTGGCGCTGCCACTGACACACGCACAATGATAGAAACAGACACTTTATTATATTGAAACATCTCAATGTTCAGTTATTCTAGATTTCACTATCTTACTGATTCGCTTCGATATAAAGATTCTCACTATAATAATTGTTAGTTCCGTTGTTTCAAACAAAAGGCGATTTAACCTAACTGACATCTCAGGCAACTTAATTCATTTTTGACAAAATTCCATTTTATAAGAGTTGTTGCTGTAGGTCGATATAATCTACGCGATATTGTATTTGTTTACACCAAAGTACCACTGAACAAAGAAGTACCACTGAACGAAGAAGTACCAAGAGATCCGACATTGAGAAAGCCAGACTACTGCGGCGAAGACAGCAGCGCAAGTCAGCCAATGTCGTGTACTACAGCGTTAAAAAAATAATCAAATAAGACATGATTTACGCGCAGGACGATGGCAGGATTTATATATCTATTTCAATTCATTGGGCAGTCAATCGATGACAAGGAGGCAAGGATTATTTAATAGAGAAAGAAGAGAAGTTTATTGCATTTAAGGGTAAACAGTTCTGCTTTTTTGGTTTGTTTACTGAGGAGAAACCGTGCAAAATTTCAGGCAACAATTATTAACGAAGATGGTGAATTTGTTTGATGTTCCGTCGTTCCCGAGCCTAGTCCTCTTCCTCCGATTCTAGAAAACAAGAAAATACAACACATAAAATTTAATTCACATGTAGGCCTACACAAACCCATAACGTTCTCGTAGTAACGATCAGTCAACTATAGCACAATGTTGGAAACATAAATAAATCATGCGCAGTTGCCTAGCAGGTCAAGCACCGATTTATCTTAGGAAGTTTGTGTCAGTGGCACTCAGTGCTATCAGTTCCAGGTCATAGATTCCTTCGCTCTGCCACCCAAGGTGACCTGGTTGTCCCTATGGCTTGAACTTCCATTGATTTATAAATCTCCTTCCTAACTGGTTGAACATTTGAAGTCACCACAAGTCCACAAAAGCTGATACAGTAAAACATAGGTCATTAGCACTTAAAGCCTGTGATAGCTCCTTCTATCTCAAATTGGGATATTTTAATGATTACAATGGTTTTACAAAAAAGTAAAGTCTAAGATTTCCAGCAATCCTAAGCATACAGGGATAGCATCAGCTGCCAAACAAAGCGTACAGTGCAGTGGACGACATATTGCAGTGTGAAAGACAATGGTTGAATGTGAAAGACAATAGTTGAAACCAAACAACAATAGACCATCTCCAGTAATCTCTGTTAATTAAAACTTTCAGAACTTTAATTTAATCAATTTACAAGATCTAATGGGCCTGAAAGAGTAGAGAGAGAGCCTCAGCAACTAATAGCTGCTCGGCCAAAGAAGTTGTCCGACTAGAAATGGATTGAGAGGTTATTACCAATGGATTGAGAGGTTATTATCAATGGATTGAGAAGTTATTATCACCTTCTTCAGCATTCTGAAGCCACTGGATAAAGCTCTTCATCTGCTCAAGGAGCACGCTCTTGCCCTTCGGCAGATGTGAATCCTGATACCACTTGATGATGGAATCCTCGCCAAGGACATCAGCTGCAATCACAAACAGCCATTTATTTATATACAACAAAAACAATGTGCCCCATCCCAAATCCCAACCCTGGCATTCAACAATCTAAAACTCCAGTGGCTAACAAGTCAACCATACGCCCCAAATTTCATGAAATTGAAACGCAAAGGCAAGTTATTAAACAAAGTGAATACTATATACAAACATCGGCTACAAATGACTCGGTGCGCGCGTATTAAAAGCAATAATCTGGAAAATGGTACGGCTCATGTTTCTGCTTACAGACCAGGTGAAACAAGATGTTTGATAACCTCTGTGGCAATTTGCTGATTCCATCCTTTTCGCCTCTGTACTTCTTAACCTCAGCCATGTCTTAGGTATCAACCATCGCCCATAAAAAGTTTTATTTATTCAATCCAACCTCGTCTGCACAACCACGACATCCCGCATGCTGCCGCAATAACCCAGTGTAGTCTTATAAAATGTATGCTCTTCAGGTAACTTCATTACTGTTTTTCTCCTTCCTACTTTATCCTTTCTCTCTCTCACAGCTCTGACGGCGTCGGTTATGTTTTGTTCTTGCAATATTTTGATTATTTTTCATTGTACAGTCTTAGATTGTACTGCTTCCATGTTCCATCAGTGCATTTGCAGGCGGTTCAGTAAAGTATATGCTCACTTACTCACTTTTAGCAATGCGTAGGCACATCAGCATAAGCATATCACAGTGACACATTTAACGATGAGCGCATATATATATAGCAGCACCAGCTTAAAGAGAAACTTCTCGGAGGCGCTCCCGACCTGACAGCACCAAACCACAATCAAAGACATTGGTTTTCAAACGCCTGCGGAAATGGGGCAAAGCAAAGAAAGACCAAGATCATCCCGGACCCCCGCCAGGTAACTTATTTTAATGTATAAGATATATATAATATATATATATTATATATACACACTGTATACAAACATTGTATACACATTTGATCTAACACCCAGTTATTTACAAAAAAGTGTTCGTTGTCAACTTTGCAACATCCAACCACTTCGCATCCCGTTGTCGTATACGACGTACCTTTGTAGAAGAGAACCACAATCTTCTGAAACACCTTCAAAAAGTTCATGTTATCGTAACAGTACTCCTGCATTTTAGTGATGAGCGCCAGTTCCGATCGTCCGTTCTCGGTGAGTGCTGCGAGCAGACTGGTGTACTGCTTGAGATGCTTGAGCGCCTGATCAGCCACCAGCTCCTCCTTCTTATTCCACTCAACCGCGTTCATCAATGTATTCCAACCCTACGATCATCAGTCAATTGAACACAAAAATTAATCAAAAACAGACTACTAGTTCGTTCATTCATTCACGTAGCGCCTCTTCAAGGGGGCTAGCCTACTCAGAAGCGCTCCCGACTCTAGCATGCCATAAAAGCAGTTTTGAGTTGAATAAAAGAATGCTTTGGTGAGATACCCTGTTGGAGCCCATCCCAGACCACTGGACGCACCATGGAAAAGGCACGATTGTGTAGTTGCAGCTTGTGCAAATAGAACAAAGAGGTTCCCTTCTGTGCAGAACGGAGGGAAGCGGTGGCCATGAATACCTGTGGAGCAACTGAGCGCTCGCAGGTAGTCTGGGACATCACCAGGCTAAACCTTCTTAGATCTAGAATTCATGATGGCATACATATACCAGACGTGCAGATTGAAGAAGCATCAGATCAGCAATAGTTCTAAATGAAAACATTTATTAAAACACAGGTCAACGGTTCAGACGCGTTGCTTTCCCCAAGTCGGCGCTATCACAAATGAATACAATAGACATCATGCTTTTGCAGAACAGTGAAGTCTGTGTCAATTAATAGCCTCAGATATAATTAGCCAATCAGCCACAGCCGTCATCAATCAATACTTAATCATCAATAATCACGCAAAACTCATTAATCTGACGAATCGTTAAAAAGTTGACAAAATAAAATTTCTTTGGCCGTGGCATGGCAGTAAATGATTTGCAGCCTAAATCAATGTACTTGCAGTGAATAAGAAAAAACTCCCACTTAAATCGAACAGTTTACCCATTTTCTATTCACATAATGAGCTTTATGCCCCAATGAATTTCACAGAAGTCACAGAACATTTCTAATCGGTGCCATGCAATTTCAAGGACCAAGAAGTTCAACCTGAGCACCATCTCAACTGAAAGACTTACCATAACAACCATCTCATGTTCCTGCATATTTGTCTTTGCCATATGATCCTTCACCAAAGAGATCATCTACAGCAAAACAGCAAAAACTGACAGTACTTACTAACACTAACAGAAAGTGCCGAAATGTAGAAACCAAAAGACGACTGTATCTAGCGTCTCATATCTAGCGTCAAGTCCGCACGATATTTACCCAAATTTTAAACCAAAATTCCTCAATATACTTTAAGAGCTTCTCCTGTTCGAAAAACTTACAGAGAAGTAAAAGACGGTCCTTATATACGCATGTTTTGCAGCTCGGTATTTTAAACACAGATATGATACCCTTAAATCATATCTACCAGTCTGCCTACCAGTGTCCAGAAACTCACTGGCCTGGTTGAGTCAACAGAACAGCGATTTGCAATGCGTTTTGCGTAGAAACGACCATCAACCAATTCCATGCGGGATTAGAAACTCTAGGTCATTTTACGCAGAAGTCTGTGAGAATTTCACAAAAGTTTACAAATAACGGAAATTTTGGACAAATGTTTACTTTACCTCTTTGACAGGTTCGTCATTGTGGATCATATCTTCAAGCTTCGACTGGATCCCTTTCTTCCGCTCTGCGTTTGCCTTCACTCTCTGCAGCATAGCATCAACATTTGAAGGCAAATGCAATCTTCGTTCTACATAATCTTAGAGTTATATAATAATACACACGCACACGTATATAGATATATATAAAACACATGCATATATAATCAACATACATGCACACTTGATGCAAGTTCATCAAGAGCAATAGCTTCGTCTGCACCCAACAACAACCAAATTCAACCTTTGTTACTGCAATTTAAACAAAGTAACATGAACCATGGAACGACGAGATACAGGTCTGCTCAATTGCATTTTTACTTGCTTGAACACATTTTTATGAAATTAAAGCGTTTAACATCACAGCAATCTCTTACAAAACACATTACATCTAAGCGCCCTATAAATGCATTCTTACAACGCAAATTCTCACATCGTAAGGTCAGAGATATGGCGTCTTTAGAACGTGATCTCACTATAACACAACCTTGTTTTAATGCAAAGCTGTAGACTTCAAGAAGGTTCCAGTGTGTAGCAACAATTGAAACTCAGCATTTCTAGAATGATGCAGTGGAGTCGATCAGATCAGATAGGCCAATTTTTAAAAGTCATAAAAGGTCTGCAAGTATTTAACTCACTTGATATTCCACAATTTGTTCAAGACCTGCTGCCAAAAATAAATTCTCAAAGTTCTCCTGAGTTCTCTTGTTTATAGGCAACAATTCCTAAAAAATTAAAATAATTAATTTAAGTCATTTTAAAAGTCAAACTCCGAATTACTAATTAGCAGTACTTATTCATTAGCTAGTCTAGTCTGGCTTTGACAAGAACTATTGTAACTTGGTGCATCAATTACAATTGGCAAAAGGACAAGAAAACCAAAAATTACCTCACCAGTCTATCCTCTGCCAGTTTATCAACCAAGAAATCAGAATGATATGCTAGTAGTTTCTCAAAGTATGAATATACTTAGCGTTACCGATGGACAAAAATAAACTCACAAGTAATTTGCCTTCAATTCCAGACTTCTTCAATGCAGTCGCAACATTCTGCATGTCCTTCTCTTGCAGCCACGCCTTAAACATGCACTGCGCAAAATCAAGGGACAATCCTACAAGAAAATATACAAAACAAATCAAATGCAGGACTCATGCCTTTTTTATTCACTCAGTTGCTCAAGACTCTTTAGCTGTGGCTGGGAGTGCCTCTGAGTAGATGTCTTGTAAGTGTGCTATATAAATTTCTGGAATGACTGAATGGCAAAACCACAAAAAATCCCAAGAACACAGCAGAAAAAACAGTCAAATGAAAAATTCAAGTTTGGCATTCTGCCTATTCTTTCTATTCAACAAACAATGCTCCGCCGTAAACACAACAAATTATTCTGGAATGACAAAGAATGTGCAATGCAGTCTAAGTCCCTTTCACCAAAATACACATTTGAAAACGAACAGTCAACCATTACATAAAAAATCGCTCTCTGCAAAACAGAACCTGTTCAAGCAAATGCTTGGCAATATGTTAAGCAAACTTAGGTAAATTCATTGACTATTAACTCTCCAGTTTCGAAAAACCGCTTCAGGTACAGTAGAAACTGCTGAAAACATAAGCCTTTATTCATTCATTCATGCCAAGAATTATACAATTATAATATAGCTCATAGATAGTTCTACAAGACATCTACTCAGAGGAGCAGCTCGAAGCCTATGTAAATAAACCTCAATCAACAGCAACAAATGAAACTCATTAGTAGCATCAACTTTTATTCCAAGCCACTTTTTTTATTAAAGGTGAAGTCTTGTTGTCATAAGTAACATGCAACCCTAGAATGTTACCTGTAATCAGTAAAGTTGCACAAGTTTATTAGCTCACCTTCCTTAACGAGGTGGTCCTCAAACAACGGAACAAGGCAAGTTGGACTACCTAGGCCATTGGCCAGGCAGATTCCAACCACCTTAGCAAGTTTTGCTCTCTCCGGCTCAGAAAACCCTTTCAGGAACAGAATCAGCTACAATAAACGTTAGCAATTCAAATATACCCTGTTGTCAAATTCAAAACAAATTATTCCATTCATGAATCATCTCTTTTAACTTTGAAAGTGATTGTTAAAAATGAAAGTGATTATCGCCCTGTAAACAGTAAAACCCAATAATAATTTTCGAAACCGATAATAATCAAATTTCTGATTACCGCTTAGCAGCTCTACTGCATGCATTGTAATGTGAAGAGTACAGGTTTAAGCTTCCTCCTGAGACAGTTAATGTGCATGAAAGCTGATCAAGTCCTTCACTCACAAGATTCTATGTTTAAACATCAGATAGTGGGGTGTAATAATAATTTAATAATATAATGTCTTATATTATCACACATGCATTATTTACAGTCCTGGTACAAAGCACATTGCCGCACTAATCAAAATGGTGCCTATCACCTAGCTGCCACTAAGCGCATGCACAACAAAACTGAAAGACTAGAAAACCAACTAAAAACCATCAAACACAAGGTAAAGAAGTCAAGAAAAACTCATTCAACTTCAAAGAATCAAACAAGAAATAAATTTTTTTCAAGAACTGAAGGTTAAATGTAAAAACCTAAACCCAGCAGAAACAACACAGGAAATCTGCTTTGAATCCATGACAAATTTCAACTGCGTAGGTCGTCATATTACAATCTCTTACCTTCTTCAACTCATCCTCGAAGCTCTTTTCCAGGTATTTGTAGCGACGAATCAACTTATAACGAATCTACAAGAACAGACAGAATGTTCCATCCAAACTAGGGTTCCAGTCTCTGATATTCCCATATACTGTACTCTAATTCACCAAAGTTATTAAAATATTAAACAGCAAAGTCATAAATAAAATGCATACAATGCAATTGTGAACTCTGCAAATATCTGAATTCTCCAAATGTAATTAGAATTTAACATAACACCATTTCAAGAGTCGACATACAGATGAATTCTCTACACTAGCAAGTGATGCCAAATGTAATTTCTTTAAATCAGAAAGTTAATCAGCAAGCAATATCATGTTAGGATGTTATAAAAAAATTTATCAAACCGAACAGCTCAAAGTCTCATCTCTTCCATCTACAATTAGTAAAACCTTACAGAGGTGATCTGAAGGTTAAAATAACTCCATGCCAAAGATGACACAACAAGCCAGATGTTCTGTCAAAAAGAACTATCTAAACCTTGTAAACTCCAAAATTAATGCACTTCACTTCTTTAATAGTGTCCTGACATTTTGTGGTTTGCTTTTCAAATGCAACCACTTGTGCAAACATGTGACAACATCGCAGAAGTTACAGCAGTAAATCAATGCTAAATTGAACACACACTGCTCTTCACCGTCTTGTCTACACTTGCATGCGAACAGGCTAGGCAGTTAGGTCCATGCAAGGTTAAAAAAACCTAGAACCAGATCCTTTAGTCTGCCCTTCTGAACAATTTGTTTGTAAGAACTGGTCAAAACATAGTAACATTGGTCAATTTTTTACATCTTTGAGAAGTCAACAAGTGTCTGGATTGAATTTCCTTCTGATCCTTAGCACTTCACCGATCTGGCTCAACAGCTCAAACTCAATGCTTTGATGCAGACTATTATGACGCAGGTCGAGATGTCAGAATAGTCTGATGTTACAAGCAAATTCTTCTCATTAAATGATTTAAAGTTGTTTTTTAAAAGGAAAGCTTGGCCAAACAATGAAGTCACACAGTTTAGTAATTAATATATCTGCCTTCATAGAGAATCAGTCACCATGGCTTGCAATGCAAAGACACATTGAATTTAAGGTTCTTTTGCTGACGTCCATTCAACTGCAACCCATGTTATCATAGAGAGTTGAATATTTTATTTCAGCAAATGACTGCAGGGATCTTCACTTTTTGCAGCACACTGTCATCCATCCAACTGGTTCCCTATCCTGAAACTTCATGATTCAACATACAGCATAAGCTTCACCATGGTTGGTCATTCTCAAGCAGGTGGCCATACAACCTGTGATATTAGCATCCTATCCTTCTGCAGAATCTATGGTCATGTGTTGCCAAGTCAACAGTCCAACTGAGCAGATTTAATTATAAGAGTGCATCAGTGCAACTATGACCATGATTACTTGGAAAGATCATACACAACTATAAAAAAGTGTAATTTGTGAATTGCAAAAGCAAAAGAACACCATCATCCTTTGACTAAGTATAGCAGAGAAGTATGTTCAGCCCTACCTGGTCCTGCATCCCAGGAGCCATACCCATCGCAGGGACCATTGTTACCATTCCATTCGGTGCCATCATACCAACTTGCTGGTTTGCCATGTACATGTTACCTACAACAACATCAACAAAGACAGTCATTTGCAACAAAATAACAGAAATTTGAATCAACGTGAAATAATGAAATTGGAATCCACATAAAGTAAATGATGCACAATTAACAACATAATGTGAATGGAAAGTTATGGCTGGAAAAGAAGTGAGGGAATTCTGAGACTCACTCTTCTTCTCTGACCCACAACAGTAATGGAAAAAAGACATGATCAACCAGTTACTCTCCTTTCATCAGAGTAAAACCTACTAACACATTTTAACTAGACCAGTCAATAAGAAGATTCTGAAAACAAAAACTGTGATGTGAGTTATCAAAATTCCACACATCATCCATCACTTAATAATCATATTATTAACCTTTTCGTTACGGAACCCGTCGCGGCGACGGGTTTACAAACCCATCTGCTGTACGGAACCCGTCGCGGCGACAGGTCTACAACCTGTGGCTTATAGTCAGGTCCAGTATGCTGTATGGGCTATATAGCCGTATATTACGATGGTCCGATCATTATTCTCTTGTAGGAATATTTGTCTATGGATTTTTTTCACGAAAACCACATTTGAAAGCGTCGGTTGCTCAAGGGAAAAATGACGAAAAGACATATGAGTGGTGAAGAAGTTTTGAAGGAAATTTTTGACGATAAAGGCAGTGATGACGACGATTTAGAGATAGAATTAGGTGTAGATGAGTTAGAAGTTACAGAAGGCGATGAATGCAATACTGAACAATCGATCCGACGTTGACGCTGAAATGGACGATGAACAGCCTGCAGTAAGCGATCACTGCGCGGCATCCAGTGCAATATCCTTGCAACGGATGATAGTGAAACTAAAACCGAAGATGCTGAACATGCACGTAAAGCCAACCAAGAGAATGCGAAGGAACTGGACAAAAACGAAAAGCGAAGGCAAAGCAATGCCGAGTTTGCTATGCTCGTGGCATGCGAACTGAACGTGGATCTATTGTGGAGACGACATGGGTTTGCACCAGCTGTCCATCAACGCCTGGTCTTTGTGTCGAACAGGGATGTTTCGCACTGTATCACATAAATCCTGACTACTCTGATGGGTGAACTCAAACATTTGGTCCCCCTTACGTTTGGTTACTAAGAAGGGATGCATAAATAATTGGTTTCAAACAAACGTTAGCGTTTTGTTGCTTAGTTCGCTTTTCAATCAATCAATCAATTATATATTTTTTGATCATCATGACCATGATACATGCAACCAACAGATTAGACATTCATGATGATCACACACATACAGACATACGAACATACATACTATAGCAAAAACTCATTGAAAACTGTAAAAAAGCACTAATTCCAACTCTGTTTAACTGAATAGCTAAAATAATGTAATCTTCACTATTTTCACATAATCTCACATATCCCCTAGAATTCCCTCCGTACGGCGCCTGGGCACGGGCGCCGTAACGAAAGGGTTAAGTGTTGGATGATGTATGGGATGTTGATATTATCACATTGTCAAAATTCAATTTGCAGTTTGAATTTGAAAAGCCAAATGACTATTGAGTAAGACAACAGCTCTTTATTATTTTTACTACATAAAAAACAGCTGACACATTCATCCAGGATTCAAATATAGAAAATGATTGTCATGATACATGCTTCCCATACAGAACAACTGTCTTAACAATATCCACTGATACCTACGGCATTGACGAATACTACCACAACTGAGCACAGAGTTTCTAAATATAACACATTTTTCAAGTCAAGTTTTATTGAAAACATGTCATGCTCGACATGACTTACCGACTGAGGATGTCCCATATAAGACCATAATCGCATCTTTCGTCGCCTTCTTCTGTTCCGTTGCCTCTAGAAGCCCCACATCTTGAGCCCCAGACGTCACAGCCGCTTGAGGCACTGCACCAAACTGGGTGTTGTAGTCGGAGGGCAGTTGCTGGGAGTCACTACTACTCAAGAAGTCACTGAATAGGTCATTGGCGGTGGCGTCCTTAACAGGGGTTGGAGCATCTAAAAGCAAATTAAGAGCAAATCACTCATTGACCAGTGTCCACATCTTAAGTGGCAATTTCTTCATAAAGCAACATCACTCAAACATCTTAACCCTTTAATGCCGAGATGGTAGTAAATGGTATGGGAAATCCTATACCCTCTGGCATTAAAGGATTAAACAATCATTTAAATACCAAACAGAACTACCTAAACATTCTAAAGTAACTTAAATACTAGACCAGTCAATAAGAAGATTTAGTACCATCCACATACTTTAAACATTCATTTAAAAACAAAACAGTACCACCCACACATCTAAAACTAATTAGTCATCGTCGTCATCATCATCATCATGCACCATGATCCATGTGCTCATAGGTGTCCAGTGCTAGCTTCGTCTTCTCTCTCCATCCATACCTGCTCTGCGCCAGGTGGAACAAGTACAAATTAGCAATATCCACATATGCTAAAAATCATTTAAACACTAAACAGTAACACACACACACACACATTTCAAACAGTCATTTAAATAGAAAACAGTAACATTGACTTACCAAGGCCAAGCAGATCAACTTCAGCTGCCTTGGGTTGTTGAGCTTCAGCTTTAACGACAACAGCCGGTGCTGATGCTGCTGCTGATGATGACGTACCTCGAGAGTTGCTGCCCTCTGTGGACTTAAGAGGTAACTAAAAACACATTTATATAGCACCTTTCAAGAGTCTCAAAAGAGTGAAAACCTGAATTAGTCTTCACAACACAGTAGCATTAGGTATAATATGCTAATTAATTAATTACCCCTTTAGACTGACATGTCAGCTTTCTGGTTTTTAATCACAGACGGCTAAATGACTTGTTGGCTCAAGAGCTCAACCTACAACCAAACTAAAGAAACTTTGCTTGTGTGGAGTTAACGAAGACCATGTTCCACCATCCACAATGAAATGTGAATCTGTAATCGGTCATAGACAAATAAACTTTGCCATCTGCATAACTAAAAAAAACGCAACAAATCCAAACTCCCTTACTGAAATCAAAAGATCATGAAAATAAACATAAGCTGCAGGATATCCAACAAAACCCCAGTACACAGGTCGGCCTGAATCAGGGCAATAGCTAGCGAAAATGAAAACAGTTTTAGGCGTACAAGAACTGATTCTGTGAATATCCTGTGGGTGAAAGCGAATTGATATGCATGTAAACAGAACATTGTCAGAAAATCAGGGTGGATTATGATAGAAAAATATTCAATGTGATCATCAGACAGTTTACTCGTTTGAGCAGAAGTAAGCAAGTTAAATCTGTCGAGCTCTTTAACACAAGCCAAGGAGAAGGAATTCGGCAAGATGGATCCAGAAATTTAAATTAATATCCACCCAAGACAGAATATCACTGAAAAATTACACAAATAGCTGGAGAGTTGGATTAGTCAAATGAAAGGAATAACTCGGTGTCAGTAGCACACATATATGGTAGTCATTAGCATACCAAGTGGCATCACATACAGTGTAAATATGATTACACCAAGAACAGATCTTGTAGAACACCACAGCTCAAGACATTTGGCGTCGGTGCCAAAGCGACTGATATGAACTGATTGAAAACAAAAGGTGGAGGCAAGAAACGAATCAGCAGGACTAATTTTTGAGAAGGTGAAATTGTATGTAAATTATGTAATGATCAATGATACTGAATGAAGCATAAAGCGAAGAAGCTTGAAGATAGTCACTTCATCCATAGAGTTAAGGATAGAAAATGTCAATTTCATCTGTGACCATATCTCTTGCAGCTGAAGCAACTTCAAGCACTTACCACAGGACCTGGAAGCGTGGCGGACGACCGAGGACGGGCTTTCGCTTCTTTTAGTGCGGGATCAACAACCTGGATTCAATATAAGACATCTCTTAACACAACATATAGAAGACACAGGCAGACATATGTCTCCTTCTAAGACAAATACATTATCACTCGTGCAGTTCACAGGTTAAAAAGCAACACCTTGCAGCCATGGTCAATTCTGAACAATAAGTCAAATGGTCTTTCAACCACAAAGGCAATGCTTCTTCTGATCAGTTTCCATAGCAATGTCTTAACAAGCATATATTACAAACAGTCAATTCATGAATAAATTCAGTAAAACCAGTTAATAATAATCAATCTCTGCTGAACATCAAATCTCAAATCCTACTTACATTATAATTCTCATGTCCCTTTCTCTTCTCAAATCATGTCCAAGACAGGCATTACTTCCCATTCAACTGTGAGAGCAAGATCCTAATGGTTCTCCTGAATCTTGGAAGTTGGAACACTTATCTCAAATCATGCTGGATCAGTTTACTACTTCTTAAACAAAATTGCGGATATCGAAAATCATGCGAGAATGTTTCTTCCAGACACCAATGATCAATACCACAATGGAGTTCAAATGATGAACAGGCATGACTAAAAGAAATATTGCAGTGCCATGCAGTGCAGGAAATTCATTATTGTGAGACTATTATAAATGCAAGTTTGCAAATTTGACCATCATCATAAATCTACTTGAGCATTAGAACTACTCTATTTCAGCAAATAAGGCATTTAAAAAAATGGATTGAAAGCTTAGCACAGAAATTCAAGTGCAAATTTGTTTAATATGAGCCAAGCTTACAGCAACAGAAGAATAACATAGTATAATAAAAAAATTGATAGAAAAACACAAATGTGAATAAGCAAGATCTAACAGAAGCAAGTCAGTCTAAACAACATAAAAAAGCAGACGAAACAGCATTAAGCCCTCAGAGCACCAGTGGAAAAGTAGGTAGAAAACCAACAAACTCATAATTATACCTAGCTATCCCACTAAGTCTTAATCTGCTTGAGGCCGTTCATATCTCCTAAAATTTCAACAATGGACCGATCCCTCCCTTTCCTTGTCCACATCTCTACCCCTTTGGCACTGCATGCCTACATCACCTGTTGCAAATTGACTTTAAGCAAGCTACCTGTTGTTCTGCCGTATCCAGCAATGGGATCAATTAACCAGATCAAAGGCAGAACAGTCTGCTAATCACTGACGATGATCATCAAAGGCACAGGAGGCTGTGCTCAACTAACTGCACATACCAACTCTAGATGTCTCTGTCCATGTTGGGCATAATCGAAACTCACGTCTGCATTTCAGTTACCCCTCCCTCCGCACTCTTTGCGGACATCCCTACTGGATGACCCTTCTAGGCAAACCCTGTAAATCAATCTCAGTTATGGTTTCCTCAGTCTTCATATCATTTCCCAACATCAACACCGCCCACCACATGTGACCTATTCTGTTCTGTACAAGGCTTAGAATACTAAAACACATGACAGCCATTTGCTCTACAGTTTCAAAATAAGGCTTGAACTCCAAACATCAACAGCTTACAAATTAAATGGAATGACTAACTTCGTCATATCTCACTTTGAACAGTCTAGCTAGCTGATGAGCAGCTCATAAGAGGTCCACCGATCATAACTGGTCGATGTAGTCAATGGCTAGAAATATTTTCATAACCCTTCTTACACGCATTACAAGATGAGCAGAGTTAAATTCCCAACAAACTGATGAAATCCTAACATAAAGTAACCTCTCTAGACTCAACTGAAAAGAATGTATTTCCAACAACCACATTCAAAATTTAAACTGTCGTATAATAGGTTAGATACCCTTTCTTTGACAGCAGAAGAGCGACCATGTGCTACATCTGGTGTAGGACCATCAGCTTGTGATGAACTGTTTACCTTAAATTGGACATGCAAGATCTTCAGTGAGAATTCAAGAACACAAAGCAAAACACTGAGCATAACACTGCAGAAAATATACAGAGCCCGGTGCCATGTGCTACAGATAAACTGACAAATGTTTTCAACAGTTTACTGAAAAGCATGAAGTGTATTTAAGAGGATTTTATTTAACAGAAAGACAATCCGATACTGATCAAATTTTCATCAACTGTGAATATGAGAAAGAAATCGAGACAATTAGTTCTTGAAGGCTGTGCTGTATATTCAATCAGCCAGAAACTTGGCAGCTGAATCAGACAGGATACTCAATCAAGCATGTATCGAAATCTTAGTAAGCACAAGGTTCTTATGGTGACTGAAATCAAATCATCATCATCATCAACAACAACATGGGCTCAATGCCCATAGGCGTCTGGTGCCTTCTTCGCAATGTCTCTCCACTCGACTCTGTTCTGGGCCACATGCCCCAGCTTAGAACTGCAAGTCTGCTCCACATCAATATACAATGTCATCCACCCACTCTCGATGCAGCCTTCCTCTTTGTTGGTGTCCTCCATTATTCCAAACATCAGAGTCTTTATCTTTCTGTCATCTTTCATTCTGTAGATATGTCCAAACACTCTCAGTTTTCGTTGGATAACCTCCAGCATGTCCAAACACAAACATGCTTCCAAAGTAAAGGTTTCGTAGCATGCTGATACAGGATAACAGTTGGACCATGTATTGAATATAGAATCTTGGCTTAAGTTTAAACTAAATTATGATTGACGCAGAAGGTTAGCAATGAAGAGTTATACAAAAGGGTGGCTGGTACAACTGAAAGGTTTTCAGTTGTACCAGCCACCCTTTTGTATAACTCTTCATTGCTAACCTTCTGCGTCAATCATAATTTAGTTTAAACTTAAGCCAAGATTCTAAATTCAATACATGGTCCAACTGTTATCCTGTATCAGCATGCTACGAAACCTTTACTTTGGAAGCATGCATTTGAGCCAACAGCAAGTGGTCGGAAATAGGCATAGAGCTACAAAGAGGAGGGGGTCAAGCGAGTTACTTACCACGGCCTTTGGCTTTGGTGGTACCCACTCGGTAGCAACATACTTCTCCTGCTCATACTTTAATGATGCCAGACGACTGCTAAAAAAAATTTAAGGACAAACGTCTGCTATTTTATAATGAAGAAGAACTTACAGCCCGAGGAACACAGACCATGTGTAGACTCATAAGATGGCAAGAAGGAAGACATTCAGAATTGAAATAAATGCAGCTGCTTATCAAATTCAACAACTGGTAAATCTACATTTCCGAAGTTAAATCACTCTCAGATGCAGAAAATGATTATGAAGCTTTCAAGTGTAGCATCAATTGGTCATTGCATCAAATACTAAAAGAAATCGCACTAAACAGCTTCACCATGAAATAGAGCTGAACCCAGTGTAATTAGAAAGGCAGCACTACAGAAACTTTAAGTAATAAATCAATTAGTATGATCAGATCCATGTACAGCAGAAAGAGCAGGTCAGTTCAGTAAGGACAAAAAAGATACCATAAAAAATTTAAAGCAAAACAGGAGAAAGAGAACTATAAATCTAGTTAGTCAGCATTATCAGCTTTAGGGCGAAAACTGCACGAAAATTTCCTAATCAATGTCAACGGCCTTTTATAAACATATATTGTTAACAGTCAGATGCATATATTAAGGATTATCAAGTTTTGGATCAATAAATAAACCACAACAGTAATAATTAAACGTTTTCGGTGTAAAAATTTGTAATTAACTCGTTTCATTTGCTGACAGCAAATTTTATATTGGTTTTCGTTTTCACCATCACAAAATAGTAAAATTCGACGAATTGGGCGACGATGTTGCATTCGAAGTGCCACATCACAGTGCCGTGCATGGGCCAAGTGTAATGTAATGTCGCAACTAGTTTCTCATGGTAGCCTTTAAGCTTACTGTCAGTACAAATGCATGAATTATCTTTTACAGCTTTTGGAAAACGATTTTGTTAAACGCATTTGTGAGCAAAAACCGATTATCATTTCATAAACCAAAAATTGGATTTTCAATTATTGCTTAACATCCCTAGTCAAATGCTAAAAAAGGAAGAGATAACTTCTATGCAGTTAAATGCTTAGGAAACTAAGGACGCTACTACTAGGCCTAATGTCATGCTTTGATACGTTTGAAGTTCGCTGTAACCTACGGTTGTCGTGTAAATGGATTTAAACTTTGGACGCAGCTCAGCTACTACTGATCACAGTGATCAGCGGCTTGGAGGATTGCAAAGGTGCAATGATTGACGTCCAGCCCGGAAATTCCTATGAATCCTGGTACCTTAGGCCTTCAACATAGTGAACTAGTGATAAGACTGAAGTGCAGAACTCTGTGGCCATGCAGAGTGTGGTTGGATTCGAACCCTAGACGTGCCACTTCTCATTCAACATCTTCATCACCTTGGCTTCTGTGAAAAGACGACGATTCCTCATTTGATAATTTTATGTTACCAATACCTGTTTGATGCGGAATTATTCCCATTCCTATTCCCTGAGTTTCTCCTGCTGCGGCTCCGCGATTTTCTAGCATTCTTGACCTTGGGCTTCACTGCACTTCCTAAAATTGAACACAATAAGTCATTCAGCATTTGTACATGGCAATTTATGCTCTTGACGTTTAAACTCAAGATTGGAGGTTCAACTCACTCACCTGTACAGTAGAATACCTCTATTTAAGTTTAACCTTCCTGTAGAAACCTCATACACTCAATGCAGCTAATGTGTGTGCAACAGAATGCTGGTCATCCACTCCACAGCAGCCGTGGATTAGATAATTGCATTGAATTGATCATTTATATAGTGCTTCCCACAGCAAAACCTTTCAGAAGCACTCCAAGTACAGAAAAGGAAGACTTTAAGGTAAGAGAAAGGGTTAAGATGCCAGTATAAGATGACAGAGTGCAAAGAAGAGGAAGTCCATGCCATAGAGAGGGACCTATGAAGGTAAGGATAAGGTGATATATATCATTTATTTAAAAGTTGGACTGATAAAAATAATTGTTGCTCCAATAGAAACTGGATTGATGATGATTTTTTCCAAGGCAGAAGTTTGATTACTCTGTACCAACCTTGAGCAAGAAAAAACGGCCGGTGCCAGAACGGTGGCATCAAAACGGTCACGCCAAAATAGCGGCACCAAAAGTCACACACTGATTGAAAACTCTAGGGCCTACAGTCTTTTACATCCACATTAATGAATGAGGTAGTCGTAAATCAAGACTCGGTGCAGCCTTCTGTGATTCTGTATGCCACTGCTGTGTACGAGGTGACCTTTGAAACAAATTTTTTTGAATAATCTCTTAAATAGCTTATTGTGTATGGAGTAGAAAAACAGTAAAGAGCGCGTTGCATCACAGTCTGCAAAGTGACCGTACAACCACAATCTGTTCAAATAAATAACTTAAACTCCAACTTGCTTTCACTGTATAGTATAGATTGTTATAGCAATAATGAATAAAATAATAATAAAAATAATAATACTGAAAATTTCTACAGTGCTGTTACACAGTAACAAGTACGACTCACATACAAGTAACAGTAGGATAACAGCAGCTTTGCAAAAAAGGTACCAAAATATATTGTCTATGGTATTGACTTAAATTACCATGTCTAGGTTCATGCTTAAAACGGTAAAACCAACATCAATTGGTGAAAATTTCATGCAGATATCTTGAACCGTTCCACAGAAATGAACTTTTGAGCAAAGCACAGTTAAATGCATCAATTTAATTGCCGTATTCATTGTCTACTTGCAATGGATGTCAAAGGCAGCATTTTTGCAGTCTCCACTTAAGTATACTTATATTAATTACACTACTTCTTATTTAAGTCACCTAATCTAACCTAATAGCCTCTATGTAGTTCAACTGCAGCTTGGTCAAAATATATGATTTAGTAGTGGCAACTATTTCAATAGTTTGATGACTTTTCCTTAAATTTAGCCATTACCTGCCATTAATATTAGCTATATTCAGCACAAGGCTAGCATAACAAATGTTCAAGGCAAGAGTAAAAAGCCCAGACTTTCTTCTAGTCTAATATGCAGCCTGTTTATTTGTAACAAATTTCATTCAATTCTAAACATGGCTACTAAAAAATTGCATTCCAAACTTATACAAAACTTGAAATGCATTTTCTCAGAATTGTAATTCAAACAGCTGATTAGTATTTTGACTCATAACTGTGGACCAAAGCATGATAAAACAATAAAGTTTATACCTTTTTAAAGGTATATATGACAATAAGCTCACCAAAAAATCGAATTAAGCCTGGTTGTGGTCATATGGGACACATAAGCACTTTTTAACCAAGCATGGTTCAAAGCATCAATTTCGAGAAAACTGACCATAAACGTTAAGATACTTCATATTTCAGTTTAAATGGTAACCACAAACCAAAACAATAATACAAATAAGGTCAATGAAAATACAATAAGCTGGTCACGCAGGAGAAGCAAAAGGGTGGTAAACCTTGTTAACCAGGGTTCCATGTATAGTAGGTAGCAAGACAACGGCATACTGAAGCAAAATAGACAATAAGTCAATGCAATTATAGAAAAACAACTCTTAACTAATTAATGACTAAACTAAGTTATTGGTGGAAATATGCAATGAATTAAAAACATTTCAAGTACTAAAGATGAAACTTTGCAGATCAGCCATCTATTAGCCAATCAATTAATCAATCTTTATTGAGCACCACGTTTATAACACAAGTCCGTCGTGCCAAAAAAATCAGTATGCAGAGTGTCAGTAGGTTGTATTACATTGTATTGTATCTATAAATTTATATAGCGTCTCTCGCAGAATGACTATTCAGAGGTGCTCTCAACATGAAAAACTCTGGGGGAAAGAGATGTCTTTAATGAGTGAGAGACAGATGAGGAAAAACGAGTCATTAGTTTAGCCCATAGGAGGAAGGTTATTCCAAGTGGGCCAACCACAGCAAATGCCCGATGCTGGGCAAGTCCTAGGTCTGGGAATAAAAAGATCAAGATCATCAGCAGAATGCACTGAGTGAGATGAAGAGAACTAATTTTGCACATACATATATATATATACACATACATATAAATATATATAATTATATATATATTGTTAACCATAAAACTGCCTTATTTGGCTGTTGTTGAACTGGGAGCGCTTCTGAGTAGATTACCTTGAAGGTGCGCTATATAAAAAGTC
The DNA here is from genome assembly GCA_949752735.1 of Lumbricus terrestris. NCBI lineage: Eukaryota > Metazoa > Annelida > Clitellata > Crassiclitellata > Lumbricidae > Lumbricus > Lumbricus terrestris. Next base: position 23,988 of record CATKHU010000119.1, read on the forward strand.
AATAATAATAATAATAAGGCACATACAGTTCCGCAAAACAGGAATGCCCGATTTACATCAGTCATTAATCAATTATTATAAATTGATTGTCACCATTTAATTACCATTTAAAATAATACATCTTCTGATAGCTATAGTCATACGACAAGTGTCAATAGTTGATTTTACTGGGGGAGCTTAAAAGTACACCAAACATAAACAATATATAAACAGTTAAACACACTCATAAATTGTAAATAATAATCAACAAACAATCACAGGTTACCCGGGTAGTCAGTGCTTGCCCCAAGCCAGGATAAAGGAGGAGGGTTCTGCAGTGGGCTTGCAATCCTTGCATCCTACCCAGGTAAAACAACTTTAGCAACAGAAATAACGCAGAAATCTCATTCAAATCCAGACTCCTACATGAAGATTACTACTCAGAGGCGACCCCAATTACAGGGTGGATACTGATTCGAGTTTGACGCCGAGGGCATGAGCAATAATTGCGAGTTAATGACTTGCTAAGAGAGGTTCCACCCGGTGTCTGCTGATCCTGATTGCATGGCCCGGAAGTTGGGGTTCGGAGACCTCACCTCCTTACGGCCAAACATGTGACCAGCATTGACACGTGGAATGTAAGATCTTTGTACATAACAGAAAGATTGGCACAGATGATAAGGGAGATGAGGGCAAGCAATCCACAGATATTTGAAAAAATCAGAGAAAGAATGGGACTACAGAAACCGGAGAATATCATCAGAAAAAATCGACTGAATTGGATGGGACACGAGCTACGGGTTATATTCTATAATGACTCGGTAGCAAGTAACTTTTTTTATAAATTTGATGAAAAATATTTGCTGACGAAATTGAAGCGGAATTTATCGTGTGAGGGTCGGTTAGGGCTCAGGTTAGGCGTCGTGAGGGTCGGTTAGGGTTAGTTTTAGGGTTAGTGCAGTCATTCTGAAGCTGGATTGATGAACAATAATTTTCAATGAAAAATGGATGAAAAATATTTGCTGACGAAATAGAAGCGGGATTTATCGAACAAATTCTTGCCTAAAGAGAAGCTGGATCGATTAAAAGGATTCTCGGCAAACTACAAGTTGGATTTATTAAAGATAACAACGCTGCAACGTTAGTTCTTGGTGTCTACCGAGTCATTATAGAACGTCTACCGAGTCATTATAGAACTCTACCCGAGCTACGAATAGAAGAGGATAAGAGAAATGGGAGGGAAGACCAAGAAAGAATTGAAGAAGACCATACGAGGATCTACAGTGTCTGGTTATGACGTGATAGGACGCTGTCGAGGAGGCGATGGGCAGAGGAGAATGGAGAAGCTGCGTTGTCCGATGTGCAGTCCTGCACAGGAAGGACTAAGGTCTAAACAATCATGTGGTGTACGAACACAGCAGCGCATGCATATAGTAATTTTACAGGCAACCATTGGGTAACTCGAGCAAGTGCAGTCAACAGATGAGATTTCAAATTTCAATATTATGGTACACGTTGGTATACAAAAACTATTTATAGGGCCCATATTAATGAATATTCTTAGTCACGTTTTATCAGTACTAACATATCACAACTTAATACAGTATCTACTAGATAATATAACCTGGTATAATCTAGTCCCAGGTTATATTATGGCACGAAAAAGACATGAATGCTAAGTGACGCACTTTGTAACAGCGGGCATACTATAATTGCAGCATACACCGCATCTCTGAAAAGATACCTTAATTACCTTAAATTGGGTCATGAAGCGGATGCCGTTGAAAACTGAACTGTAATGGATGTTCGGTCAACATTATTACAACTCAGACAGACAAACATTTAACAAATAAAATGACTATAAACCAAAGATTTTAACAGGGAAAAATCTGTTAAAATCTTTGCTATAAACAACGCTGTATATATACGGATATAAATCCCACACGCAGACCAGAGAACCAGCGTGTATGCTGGTTCTCTTCTTCAGAATAGTCTTCAGCCCAGATCAGGGATGCCACTTTGGATTTTGAAAAAAGGTCAGATTCGGTCAAAAAAAAGGCTAGAAAAGGCTAGATTGACGATTTTCCAATAAAATACATGGATTTTCCCAATTTTCCGGCTTGAAATTTCTGACGACCTTTTTTCGTCGTTCGATGATTAAAATTTGCTCTCTTTTTCTTCCCGAAATAATTTCTGATGACTTACTTTTTTAGTCTTTCGCTCAAAAATTTCCAATTTTTAGTCCAAATTCGCAAAATTTTCGATTTTTTCACGTCTTTTGTGCATTTTTCACTTAAAAAATAATAATTTTGTATGAAAAAGTCGATAAAACCGCCGAAAGAAAAAAAGGCTAGATCCTAACCAAAAAAACCTAGAAACCTAGACAAGACCGAAAAACCTAGATCTAGGTGGAAAAAGCTATGAGTGGCATCCCTGGCCCAGATCAGGTCGTTGGGCTGCAGAGCGTACTCGTGAAAATTTTCTGGCCGTTTCACTCACAACGATAGATGTCACCCCACTAAAAATTCCGTTTCTAATGCTAAAGATTATGTTTTGATCTCCAAAGGCAAATTTTTTCCTTTGCAAACATAACTGTTCGTCAATCTGCCTTCATAGATAGATGTTATTAGTAAATGTGTTTAGCTTGCAAGCAAGATTTAAAATTTTCCAGAACTTTGATTATCGTCCAAAAACTTGTACAGCGACATTAAAAAAATGTCGGTGCAACGTAGTAAGCCTAGAGCCCTAGAGAGTAACTGGAGTCCAGATTTGAGTCCCTGGACCGCAGATTTAACTAGATTTGGACTAGGACTATAGACTGTAAACTGTAAGAAAATAATACCACTCAGCGCACCTTTTTAGCTTGGAGCTATATCTTTCAGTTGAAGTTCAAGCAGTTTTTTTTCATTTGCTCTGTTTCGCTATGTGACTCACTGCAGCAGGCCTAGCCTACGCTGTCCCATCTTTCCTTTATATTCTCTTTGTCCATCAAGATGTTTTTCCATGCCTGTCTCTGATTGCTGTCTGTCTTGGTTACATCTCAAGAAGAAACAGAGCTACTGCAAGAAGATCTAAGAAGAATGTTCAGATGGTCACAGGACTGGCAAAAGTAGGCCTAATGCTATTTAATTTGGAAAAGTGCTCAGTGATGCAAATAGGGAGGAGAAATCAGAAGAATGCATATGAAATGGGGTAATTAAGGTACTGATCGGTTAGTGTTTTTTATTCTCCTGCATATTTTTAGATGTCTGCTTAGGTACGGTACGTAGGCCTACGACTAATTCAGCAGCCAATAGGCCTACTGTTTCACCTGGTGTAGTCTAGGTCTAGACTTAGGCAAAGTCACCTGAAGAACTGAAATTTTCAATCGCTGTGAATATTTTAGTGATAAACGCTCTTAAGGTTCAAGCATTGCTTAACATTTGCTTCAAGACTAGCTATATGCTAGCAGCTATAGCTTCCAAATTTACGCATTTGCGCTCCAGTAGGCCCACTCCACTCACTATTTCCGCTGGTTTGAGTTTAGTCGATTCAGCCATCAAGATGCCATTTAAAATTAGGCCTAGGCCTACATAAAATGCCAGGCATAAACCTATATAATGTTATTTATTTAAAGAACGTGATTTGGGTTTATAAAATGCCAGACAGTCTTGCATGGTTTCATAACAGTTTACAGTAGGCCTAACTCTTTATTCCAATACTAAATTGGCCTAGATCGTAAATCCGAAAGTCGCGAAAGACGCGAAAAGCAGAGAATTGCACTTTGTATAGCTACATGTATGTAAACCAAATCGCCGCGTGATCTGGACTCAAACGTTAGATGTCGACTGGATCATAAATTTGATATAGGCCTATAGGCCTAGGCTATTATAGAGAGACTTAATTCGGCCAACTTAAGCCTTCCTGATCGATGCTGGTCATAGGTGCAATCACGTCCTAAAAGTTTGGGGGGACCATAATGAATCACGTCCTAAAAGTTGTGAGGGACCATAATAATAAAGTTAGGGGGCCACTCAAAGTTGGGGGGACGCGTCCCGTGGGTCCCATAGGGTGGTTGCGCGGTTGCGCCTATGATGCTGGTCTGATTAGCCTATGTTGGGTGCACATGGGTATTACATCGCATTGTCTGCGTGCTTGTAATTCAGCCTTCGCCCCGTGGGAGAAATTTTGGTCACCTGCAGGTGGGGCTCCGGTGAAGGTCAATTAAGGGAAGGTCATGCCGATCTTCCTTGATCTGTCTACATACATGTTCTCTATTTGCTCCTCCGTCCCTAAATAGGCCCTATAGGCAATAGGTTACTAACACATTGCACGTAAAGACGTACAAACAGAATCGCATTCTTGGGAAGGCACAGCTGAACGCAGACCTAACCGAGAAAATCGTGACGATCACTGTTTGTGAATGTTAATATAAAAAGTTAGCACCAGATTCTGCCTTGACAATCTCATGTCTTCAAAGGCGCCGGTGTCGCGGGATATTCTACCCCCAAAAACAATTCGAACAGTCGCCCTTTTACTTGTCGCCCTTTTGAAGTCGCCCTTTTGATGGTCGCCCTTTCGAAGTCGCCTTTTGATAGTGAATCTGACGTCAATATAGGCAAACCCAACGGAACGTTTTAAGTTCCGCGTATACAATTAACAGGGTCGCCCTAGTTAGCCTACTCAAAAGGTGTGGCAATTGTGGTTGACCTTAAATCTCGCTGAAGTTAACCACATGTAGCCAACTAATTGTAACTGCTGGGCGCGGTGGTGTAGTGGATAGGCCTATGTTCGTTGCCTGCAGCCGGAGGTTTGCAGGTTCGAATCCATTTCAAGTCGCCGCGTGTAGAGATCTTGGGCAGGTTCTTTTACTCGCAATTCCTCAGCGCTTCGGCGTGAAACTCCGATGCAATGTACGTCCGCGCTGTAGTCGGGAGCGACTCTGAATAGAGAGCATGAAGGGTGCTATAACAATTGCACATGCAAACATATAACTCAGTGCATAGGCGTACGAGGCGGGGGCCCAGAGGGGGCCAATGCCCCCCAAATTTCGGGCAAATGTGTTTTTCGGGCAAAAGAGGCTTGGACGGGGGAAACATTTCGGAGATTTTTCAGGCAAAACAGGTACGGGAGGAATTTTTCGGGCACGCAGGGGTAAAAGAAAGGTCGTCAGATTTGAGAATTTTGGGCGAATGACTTAAAAAAAGGGTCGTCAGATTTTTCGGGCAAAATTTTTTGGCCCCCCCCATTACCGAAATGTCCCGTACGCCTATGACTCAGTGGTTCCCAACCCGTGGCCCGCGGGCCAAGAGTGGCCCGTAAGGCCTCAAGAAATGGCCCTCATCTCTCAAAGAATTAACAAACATATATTGCAAAATTGACAATCTGAACTGGATAGAACACATAGGCCTAATTAGACTATTTTCTATTACAAATTATTTTATTTTGTTGTCTATAAATAGCATCAAACATTCTATGTTGAATCAATTATAGCAATTTATATTCTTTTAGTTAATTAAATTTTAGCATGTGGCCCCTAATGTCCTTCAGCTAGGAGAAAGTGGCCATCGTGTCCTCCAACGTAGAAAAAGTGGCCCTTAAGTCAAACAAGTTGGGAACCGCTGATAACTGGTCAAAACACGGATGATTAAAATAGCATCACCGTCTGTATAATAATGAGTGATACGAGACACTTACTGCTCCTTTTTTTGTTCGCCGAAGGTGGAGGCAGTGGGTGGACGATGGATTCTGGAACCGCAGGGAATGGATAGTTCACAGGGATGTAGTCGACGACGACTTGACGTTTGACTCCTCGCCATCGATCCAACAATTCCATTGCTTTATCCATGACTTTGTCGAACATCCAATTACCTAAGCAACCAGCGGCAAAAATTAGCAGGCCATATGCTACGTCCTTGAGACTCCACGAGCCCGACATGTTGGAAATTTCGGAACCGGAGTGAAGACTGTTTCGTTGCCATAGCAACTACGAAAACAATTTTTGTCTTTATTAATACGTATACTCTCATGATAAGATTGGTTTGCGGCGGAATCTAGATACGTCATACTGCAGTCGGAGATGCGGGTTTATTGAACCGTTATATAGCGCCAACACCGGAATTTTTTTGAAAATGCTCTCATTAGGTGTTTTAGCGTCTGCAGCCAAAAGTAATGTGTATGCCCATGTAAAATTGTGTCTAATAATAAATTATAGCAAACTTCGTTCAATTTCAGACCGACAGTCCGACACATAGCAGTATGATTGCAATATATAATTATTCATGATATGAAAGGATAAAAGCACGTTTTTAGACCTACATGATTCCAATTTGACTGCCTGGCAACCATGCAGGACGCTCATCAGTCCTACTGCTCATTTTACGAAGGTCATCTCCAGAATGGGACGGCTGAGACGGCCCTTGGAGGATCACTTCGTGTTGGAGTTTACCATTTTCCAAGCCCTAACAATAATAATAATAATAATAATAATAATAATAATAATAATAATAATAGTAGTAGTAGTAGTAGTAGCAGTAGTAGTAGTAGTAGTAGTAGTAGTAGTAGTAGTAGTAGTAGTAGTAGTAGTAGTAGTAGTAGTAGTAGTAGTAGTAGTAGTAGTAGTAGTGGTAGTGGCAGTGGTAGTGGTAGTAGTAGTAGTAGTAGTAGTAGTAGTAGTAATAGTAGTAGTAGTAGTAGTAGTAGTAGTAGTAGTAGTAGAAGTAGTAGTTGTTGTAGTAGTAGTAGTAGTAGTAGTAGTAGTAGTAGTAGCAGTAGCAGTAGCAGTAGTAGTAGCTGTCGTATAATAATAATGATAACAACAATTGGCTAATAATAATAATGATGATGATGATGATGATGATGATGACGACGACGACGACGATGATGATGATGATGATGATGATGATGATGATGATGATGATGATGATGATGATGATGATGATGATGATGATGACGACGACGATTGACGACCGCGACGACGGTGACGGTGACGATGATGATAATAGCGATGCAGCTAGAGCGAGTGCCGCAAAGACCACTCAATACCGGCCCCGCCCCGCCTAGGTGCTGGGTAGGGGTGGGGTAGTCCTGCGATAATGATAGGCCTATGATAATAATAATATGATGATAATAGTAATAATAATCGTAAAATAATGGCATGCATATAATTATAGTCTGGAAGACAGTTTTCCATTCAGTTATCGCTCTATGCCACAGACGAGTGTTTCCTCGTATTTCAGAACCTGAAACTTATGAGAAATTTCTGTATGGAAATGTACATTGTAGATAATGTCTTCTCTGCGTAATTATTCATGAGTTACAACTAGCAAGGCCTCGCGCACACAGCAAATTCTCGTGAAGATCTGATGATTGACGCGCTATTCAAAGTATCTTGTATATAGGCCTACTCGAGGCGGCAAAGAGAACGAGTGATACCAGGCGACTCTGAGGCGAGGAGGAGTAGCAACACGCGTACCTCGACACCACATCACCTATAGCTATTTCCCATCTGCCATCGATTCTTCTTCAATGAAACGCCTGTAAACAATCCGCGGAAGCTCGTGCCCTTGCAGTCACCAAAACGCCTCAAACATTACCACATGATCTCTGTTCTGCGGTCTTCATCCTTGGGTGAAGACGAGTGTCCGATGCCTTCATATTCCACGTCGTTGGGCCGCTGAGAACTCAAGAATTAATTCCAAGATTCGAGTTGACAGCTCATCGATCGGTGGTTTTCAAGACTGCTTATACGAACTTTTCGCGTCTACGAAGAGTGGAAAGAAAGTCTGGAAAAGATGAGAAAGTCAGATAAGATCGAAATGAAATAACTTTTAGATTTAGCAAACGGCATTCAAAAGGCAATTAGGGTTTGTGTACATAGGCTAGTTGATTATTTCGACCTACATATTTCGTATCAAATACCTAGAAGTAGAGCCATGCGCCGACTCGAGAGGGTCGGCGGCGGCGGCGCGCCGACCAACAGAAACCGGCGACGGCGGCGGCGCCCTCGAAATGTCGGCGGCGCGGCGCGGCGCGGCGCGGCGCGGCGCGGCGCGGCGCGGCGCGGCGCGGCGTCGTGGGATTAGTGCTCCAGCGTCGCATACATATTTTAATAGTTGTTACACAAGGTAACGGCCCGCTATTCCGAGGGTCCACTATTCCGAATATCCGCCATATTTTGTTCGTTATCCTTGGTGGTTAGGGTTACAGTGGGTTAGGGTTAGGGTTGGGGTAAGGTGGGTTATGGTTGGATGTATTAGGATTAAGTTTAGGGTTATGGCTAGGGTTATGGTTGTGGAGGGTTAGGGTTATGGTTATGGTTGGAGTGGGTTAGGGTTAGGTCTAGGGTTATGTTTAGGGTTGGGGTGGGTTAGGGTTAGGGTTAGGTCTAGGGTTATGGTTAGGATTGGGGTGTGTTAGGGTTAGGGTTAGGTCTAGGGTTATGGTTAGGGTTGGGGTTGGTTAGGGTAAGGTTTAGGGTTATGGTTAGGGTTGGGATGAGTTAGGGTAAGGTTTAGGGTTATGGTTAGGGTTGGGGTGGGTTAGGGTTAGGTCTAGGGTTATGGTTAGGGTTGGGGTGGGTTAGGGTAAGGTTTAGGGTTATGGTTAGGGTTGGGGTGAGTTAGGGTTAGGGTTATAATTAGGTTTAGGGTTAGGTTTAGGGTTAGGGTTCGGAATAGTGGACCTTCGGAATTGTGGACCCTCGGAATAGTGGACCCAAACCGTTACACAAGCAACCTATATCATAAAGATATAAGTGTTCAGCAATTATTTTTGGCAATTATCTGGTCTTAAATTAATGTTCACGAGAAGCAATTATTCTCAGAATAGACGTTCAATTAGATGTCTACAAGATTCTACAAAGGCTTGATTGTAAAACCACATGACAGGGTTTTCAAATCCAAGCCTCCAGCTTGCGTAACCTAATAAAAGAAGCTAAAGAACCGTTTGCGCAGTGGCGGCGCTACCTGCCTATTTTACTATTGACCTGCTTTATGACCTGCCAAAAATTCTTTTTCTTGTTGTAAATTCTCAGAATGAATGAATAATGGCGGGAAAGTAATAAATTTCTGAAAAAGTCGTTGAATTATTGAAACAAAAACCGTTTCAAGTTGTTATTCAACAATAATATCATTATAAATAAGATTTGTTCACAAAAAATATTTATTTATCCTCACGGTTTGGTCATTGCCATTGGTCAAGTGTGTGCTGCCATATGGGCCTGGTTTGGGTCAGATAGGTCACATATAGACACTTTTAGACAGGCCTATTAATGTTCGAAAGCTTGATTACCCATTTCACTTATAATATGATAGGCTAGGTCACGGTCAGCGTGGGACTTTGATACTGGAGAAAAATATATGAATTAGGTGGTAACTGGCTGGCAAGAAGAATTACAAGCCTGCAGACGCGACCAATCGCCTACATAAAATTACAGAGCGCCACTTCATTGCAAAATTGTAGTAACTTGTATCATAATACTAGAGGGCAGACTGTTCTTTGCAATCCTAGCGCATGGTCAGACTATCAGGCAAGAAGGCATAGCCTACACGGCATAACAATTCACTGGAGTTATTTTTTTACCTTCTTTGCTGCCATAATTCAAATCGAATCACAAAATCCACAACAGCTTAAACGTTAAGCGCTCTTTTCCAAAAGTCAAAACGAATAGATATCATCATAGGTTTCATAGCATTGACGCAAAATCGATGGTGCCAGAAAAAATCGAAGTAGACAAGAAAAAGATTCTATTTCGCACTGACGCAACATTTTTTGGCGAAATCATGCAAGATATGAAAAATGCAGCAAAAATAAATAAGCTGATCGACGTAGCATCGGCGGCGCGCCGACAAATTTTCGGCGGCGACGGCGATGGCGCGCCGACCTAAAAAAATCGACGGCGGCGGCGGCACCCACTAAATGTCGGCGGCGGCGGCGAGGCGCGGCCGGCGCAGGGCTCTGCCTAGAAGACATCGCACAGATGTCTTCACATAGAGAACTCATAAGATTATAGATATAGGCACAGTCAATCAGTCATACATACAGGGTGGCCCATAAAAACTGAGACCGCCTAGTATAAATCCAAATAATAAATCGTGTTAAAACTTTTTCTTCTATAAAAAACAAGTAAATTGTTGCCAGATGTTAATTCATTCACAATCAGAAATCAAATTCAATGTGTCCTCCTCGGTTCTCAACAATTTTCTCTAAACGTCTGCGCCACTGGTCAATGCTTCTGTTTATAAACCGCTGAGAGAGTTTTTGCCGCTCTTCAACAATGGCCTGTTTCAGTTGATCCATTGTTGTAAATTTAAGACGATGGTAGACTTTTTGTTGGAGGGCACCCCAAATAGCATAATCTATACCGGGTTTAGGTCCGGACTATTTGGGGGCCACATGTCTGGTTCGATAAATGTGACATTCTCCCGAAGAAGAAAGTTGATCGTGTTTTTTGCTGTGTGCGACGGCGCTCCGTCTTGTTGCAGCGTCCAGCTTTGACGATTACATCTCGCTCGAATATCCGGAAGTAATCCTTGTCTTAAGACGTGGTCACAATAATAATCACTGTTCACTTTCGCTCCAGGTTCAACAAACACCACACTGGTTTTTCCCATTCGAGACACACAGACAGAAACCATGATGCCACGACTGAAATGTTCACGTGCGCGTATGAGTGACGATTTCGTTGCTAGAACATTTTTATTGCATCAGAATAAACACGATCGCTTTGAGAATTAACCCAGACAAGAGTAAAAGTCTTTTGGTCTGTAAACCAAATGCTTCGCACACTTTTCTCTTTTGAAATATGCCAACTAACTGTTAATTGACTTCGCTGCCGGTGTTTTACTTTGCAGTTTTCTTTTATAACCTGCCTTATTACGCGTTTGTAGGCTATATACGGTTGAAGTTGCAAACTTTGCTCTATAATGCGCTGCACTGTTCTTCGTGATATGCCAGTTTCTCTTTAAATTTCCTGTTGACTCCTGTGGCTATAATTAGAATCATCATCCTGGCTGAAAATCAGCTCACTCGCACAGAGTATTCCGTACCATTCTAACGAACTTCGGGTAGGCGCTTTCTGATTTAAGCGCTATCGCAGCCTACCATCGGCGTCTATTTGACTTAAAATATAAAGATGGCGACCGGAAGTTCACGAAATACTGACGTAACACGATGAGTTAATGAGCAAGGATAATTTTACAGTTTAAAAACAGCCAAAAACATAATTTAATATTATAATACAAAAGATTTAACGAGGCTGTCTCACTTTTAATGGGCCACCCTGTAGAGACGGCGCCAAATCAGCGAGGCAATTCTGCACTCGATGCGTTGGAAGACAGGAAGCCAGCATAAGCTAAAACAGAGGCAAGCAAAGGGATTCGATATAATTAGCCTGGCTGTAGAGAGAAGAACAAAGTATAAGGTGGCTTTTGTCCCTGTGCACTCAGTTCGTTTTTCAGTTCGTCGCACAACCACAGTTTTGTTGGGTCAGCTAATTTTATGGTTGAACCTGAATTCCATCATCATGCTCTGACTATTACAAAGAGTCGTGGATGCCCGAGTCTTCTGTATACTTTGGTAGACTGTTGGGGTGGGGTCGGTGACGCATTGGATAACGCACTGGCATGGAGATCAGCGGACACGAGTTCGATTTCCGTAGCCCCTTTAGGATAGATGTGCTTTGTAGGCTGCTATTAGCGTCCTTGTATACTGCAGGCTGTCTGTTCTGTTATTATTTTTATTTTTGTTCGTGTTCTTCAAGTTCTTGTGAATCGTTTCAATTGCATTTAAATTGTACACTTTAGATCTAATAGGCTGCGGTCTGTCGACCAGATTGTTCAGTAACAGGAAATTATATTATTACAGAGCGGTCAGAGTCGTCGGTCGAGAAAGCTTAGCCCAAAACGCGGTGAGCATCGCCATTTTGTCGGAACTCCTTTCAGTTGTGTCTTTCCAACCCTTAGGACTTAGGAGTAACGGTTCCGCCCCTCTTAAATTGCCCTATGATAAATCGACCCAGACCTCCTTTGGACTAGCCTACTCTTAGGGGCAACCCTTTTGACGCGACGGAGCGCTCATGAATAAGCTGGTGCCCCGCGCTTGGATATAATGTACGTATAGCGCTTTAGAAATTTGGAGATTATATACCATTTCGATGACGATTAGAACTGGAACTGAACTATCTCTCGAAAGAACGGTCCGCAGCCCCTTATTGACGTGCGGGAACTCTGTACATATCTCGAGAGAACTGACTTGAAGTGAACGCTTTTGGACTGTTTGCGAACTCAAGCTGAGTTGAGTATACATGTAGTATACAACTATAATACATGTAGTGTGTACATACTATACAGATATAGAAGTTGTTAGAACAGGAAGTCGCTTGTCAATCTCCTGACTTCCTACGGGAGGTGTCCGGACAATTCGGAGTCGGACAATTCGGAACGGACAATTCGGACCGGAAAATTCGGAGATGGACAATTGGGAGCGGACAATTGGGAGACGGAAAATTCGGACTGGACAATTCGGAGACGGACAATTGGAAGCGGACCATTGGGAGACGTACAATTCGGATCGGACAATTCGGAGCGGACAACTTGGAGCGGAAAATTATGTGAACAGACAGCCTGCAATACAATTCGGACCCGGACAATACGGAGCGGACAATTCGGAGACGGACAATTCGGGGTGCATATAAAAATGGTTGACTACTAAGAAACGCTTACGGCGATCAAACTTTTATTTATTTATTTAGGCTATTATTTCTTGAGTGGCAAACAATCGTGTGAAATAAAAGCATCAGAAACATCAAAGACCTACATCGATTAAAAAGCAGTGGGGGCTTTAAAATAATTATATTGAACCAAACAAACGTTCTTTGATCTTCCAGATCCAATATTCAAAAACCTAAATTAGTAGCTAAATGCTCTAAATTACCAACTTAGAGGCAACTCGTTTAAATGAATGCAGTTTTTTTTACCAACAAAGTCCTATGCTATGTTAGTCAGGTTTCAGATGTTTAGTTAAAACATCATATTTGCAACTTAAGTTCGTAGACCTAGCTTGAAGAACTTCTTGAGTTAAGTAATATCTGGCTTTTTATGCCTGTCAGTCTGGCTTCACATTATTAGTTATTTAACTTTCAATAAAAAATGTAATCATTCGCTTCATTGTCTTCAATGCTTTGGTAGTGGAGATAGGACTTCTGCTTTAAGCTATAGATTTACACCGCTCCTACTTTTAGATCAGATTTGCACCGCTCCTACCTTTAGACCAGATTTGCACCGCTCCTACCTTTAGACCAGATTTGCACCGCTCCTACTTTTAGACCAGAGTTACACCTCTCCTACTTTTAGATCAGATTTGCACCGCTCCTACCTTTAGACCAGATTTGCACCGCTCCTACTTTTAGACCAGATTTGCACCGCTCCTACCTTTAGACCAGATTTGCACCGCTCCTACTTTTAGACCAGATTTGCACCGCTCCTACCTTTAGACCAGATTTGCACCGCTCCTACCTTTAGACCAGATTTGCACCGCTCCTACTTTTAGACCAGATTTGCACCGCTCCTACTTTTAGACCAGATTTGCACCGCTCCTACCTTTAGACCAGATTTGCACCGCTCCTACTTTTAGACCAGATTTGCACCGCTCCTACCTTTAGACCAGATTTGCACCGCTCCTACTTTTAGACCAGATTTGCACCGCTCCTACCTTTAGACCAGATTTGCACCGCTCCTACCTTTAGACCAGATTTGCACCGCTCCTACTTTTAGACCAGATTTGCACCGCTCCTACCTTTAGACCAGATTTGCACCGCTCCTACTTTTAGACCAGATTTGCACCGCTCCTATTTTTAGACCAGATTTACACCGCTCCTACTTTTAGACCAGATTAGCACCGCTCCTACTTTTAGACCAGAGTTACACCTCTCCTACTTTTAGACCAGATTTGCACCGCTCCTACTTTTAGACCAGATTTGCACCGCTCCTACTTTTAGACCAGATTTGCATCGCTCCTACTTTTAGACCATATTTGCACCGCTCCTACTTTTAGACCAGATTTGCATCGCTCCTACTTTTAGACCAGATTTGCACCGCTCCTACTTTTTGACCAGATTTGCACCTCTCCTACTTTTAGACCAGATTTGCACCGCTCCTACTTTTAGACCAGATTTGCACCGCTCCTACTTTTAGACCAGATTTGCACCGCTCCTACTTTTAGACCAGAGTTACACCTCTCCTACTTTTAGACCAGATTTGCACCGCTCCTACTTTTAGACCAGATTTGCACCGCTCCTACTTTTAGACCAGATTTGCATCGCTCCTACTTTAAGACCAGATTTGCACCGCTCCTACTTTTAGACCAGATTTGCACCGCTCCTACTTTTAGACCAGATTTGCACCGCTCCTACTTTTAGACCAGATTTGCACCGCTCCTACTTTTAGACCAGAGTTACACCTCTCCTACTTTTAGACCAGATTTGCACCGCTCCTACTTTTAGACCAGATTTGCACCACTCCTACTTTTAGACCAGATTTGCATCGCTCCTACTTTTAGACCAGATTTGCACCGCTCCTACTTTTAGACCAGATTTGCATCGCTCCTACTTTTAGACCAGATTTGCATCGCTCCTACTTTTAGACCAGATTTGCACCGCTCCTACTTTTAGACCAGATTTGCACCGCTCCTACTTTTAGACCAGATTTGCACCGCTCCTACTTTTAGACCAGATTTGCACCGCTCCCACTTTTAGACCAGATTTGCACCGCTCCTACTTTTAGACCAGAGTTACACCTCTCCTACTTTTAGACCAGATTTGCACCGCTCCTACGTTTAGACCAGATTTGCACCGCTCCTACTTTTAGACCAGATTTGCATCGCTCCTACTTTTAGACCAGATTTGCACCGCTCCTACTTTTTGACCAGATTTGCACCGCTCCTACTTTTAGACCAGAGTTACACCTCTCCTACTTTTAGACCAGATTTGCACCGCTCCTACTTTTAGACCAGATTTGCATCGCTCCTACTTTTAGACCAGATTTGCACCGCTCCTACTTTTAGACCAGATTTGCATCGCTCCTACTTTTAGACCAGATTTGCACCGCTCCTACTTTTAGACCAGATTTGCACCGCTCCTACTTTTAGACCAGAGTTACACCTCTCCTACTTTTAGACCAGATTTGCACCGCTCCTACTTTTAGACCAGATTTGCACCGCTCCTACTTTTAGACCAGATTTGCATCGCTCCTACTTTTAGACCAGATTTGCACCGCTCCTACTTTTAGACCAGATTTGCACCGCTCCTACTTTTAGACCAGATTTGCACCGCTCCTACTTTTTGACCAGATTTGCACCGCTCCTACTTTTAGACCAGATTTGCACCGCTCCTACTTTTAGACCAGATTTGCACCGCTCTTAGTTTATGCCAGGTTGACATCACTCACAATATGATACCAGATTAACACTAATTCACATGAGAGGACAGATTATGTCGATTCATATAAATATTACGAGAACAGATAGCCTATAACTTATAATGTTGCATTGGAGCCATTTTGGACTTACTTATTGTCGGAAATCTAAAAGATCCAAAAAAGTCAAAGTGCAGAATTCTATAGCTTCCAAAATAGTCTAAGTTGAAAGTGAGTGGGCTGACGTATTGGAACAGAGACAGACAAGCGGGCAAAAAGACATACGAAAAAACAGACATACACGCAGACTAATAGTCGTAATCGTAATCGTAAACTCGAAATTTCTAAAGCGCCACTCGAAAGCCAAGCGCGGGGCACCAGCTTATTCACGAGCGCTGCGTTGAGTTAGAAGGGTTGTATATTGGGGTTCTAGGTTGATTTAGTATTGACTTTGATGTCCAGTAGCCTTTCCGGTCAATTGATGTATTTGGATGATGGAGTCTGATAGCCTACCTGTTTTTTCTGCGGCTCTGACAAGACGAGGACATAAATTATTATACTCCTCGAGTTGCTCCCCTAGCGAAGCAAACGGATCATAACTTGCGCTCCAGAATGCATCATGACCCTTTTACTACCAAGAGCAGACAACCAGCAGACGAGGAAAACATTTTGTAGCTAGAATGCTGTATACATAGACTAACATAGTACTAATTAATTTGTTTAGTATTAATGGTTGTCGATGTCTTATGTGAATTTTATGGTTGATACGTATACTTGTTCACCAGAGTGCTGTCTGTCTGTCTCTCTTTCTCTCTCCCTCTTTCTCTGTCTGTCTGTCTGCTTCTGTCTTTCTGTCTCTATCTCTCTCTGTCTCTGTCTCTGTTTGTCTGTCTGTCTGTCTATCTATCTCTGCTTCTGTATGTCTGTATCTCTCTGTGTCTCTCTGTCTCCCTCTGTCTCTCTGTGTGTCTCTCTGTGTATCTCTGTCTCTGTCTCTCTGTCTCTCTCTTTCTCTGTCTCTATATGTCTGTCTGTCTGTCTGTCTGTCTGTCTGTCTGTCTGTCTGTCTGTCTGTCTGCCTGTCTATTTCTCTTTCTTTCTCTTTCGCTGTCTGTCTGTCGGTATATCTGCCTGTCTCTGTCTCTGACTCTGTCTCTGTCTTTCTGTCTGTCTGTCTGTCTGTCTGTCTGTCTGTCTTTCTCGCTCTCTCGCTCTCTCGCTCTCTCACTCTCCCTTCCTTCCTTTTTCCCTCTAGCCTATCTCTGTTCACCAGGTTTGGACTATAAAAACTATTAAAATGCCTCTTACATGAAAGTTACAATTTTTAAAAAAATGTGGGTGTTGGACACGACTATGACAATGAAATAAAAGAATTGGCTCCAATTTCTTGGAAATCATCAAGAGTTTCTATTAATAGAACAATGCGTAGGCCTACACAATACACATGCAGTGGCGGCGCTACGCCAGGGCATGGCAGGGCAAATGCCCTGGTAAAAAAGCCTTTGCCCTGGCTGTTGCCCTGGTCGTTGCCCTGCCCAAAAATTTGCATTGCCAGAATTTGTTCGGGCATATTGTTTCTTGCTGTTCACGTCCGTCCGTCCGCTGTCTGAAATGGCAAAAATATTGACATGGAATGGCAAATATATTGGCAGACGGCAGTGCAAAAGTTCTGGCAGGGCAAAATTCTGGCAGGGCAACTGTTCTGGCAGGGAAAGTTCTGGCAGGGAAAATTCTGGCAGGGCAGAAGTCATATGGTCAAAATTTTGGCAACAGTTCTGAAAGGGAAAAATTCTGGCAGGGAAAAATTTCTGGCTATGCAAAATTCTGGCGTGACAAAGTTATGGCAGCCTTGGCAGGGCAAAGGTTCTGGTATACCTAGGACAAAAATTCTGTGGCTGTTTATCCACATTACCGTTTATAACTAACAGCACAAGCCCAACTGAAGCGTAAGCCTTTACGTAAGCAATTGACCTATAGCCTAGGCCTATATCCATAACTCAGCAACTTTGTTTGCTAAACTTTTTGCTTTCGAAATGCTACTCGAAAGAGAATGTGCAATGCTTCACTAAGTCACTGAGATTAGTCTATAGGCCATATATTTATAAGATTGGCTTTCCAAAATGTCAAAAAGTTCTCGGTTTATGACTTTGCCCATCTGATTCTCTGACCCGCCAACCCTAAATTCCTAATAGTGTAGGGTGGGTGGTTTACAGTGTTGCCACTGAGGTTTCAGAAATAAACCCAAATTTCGTTATCGAAAACCCTGAAAAGTCCGGACTATTTATATCAGCGATTTTAGACCCCTTTGTTCAAATTATGTTGGATTTAAAATATTTTGGAAGAGAGTTAATAAAATGTGGAAAAATTATGTTGTACAACCAGTTTACATTGAATTTCACTATAAAGTATAAATACCATGTATATTTCTCAGTGCACAGAATATTCACGCGTTGTAAATAAAAATAGTCAAGTAGGCCTAATTAAAATTTTAAAATAAAACCAGATTTGGTCTCAAAATAAACCCAAAACCCAGACGCAGACAAAAACCCAGATCAAGTGGAAAAGACCAGCTGTGATATCAATGGTGATTTATGGCGAGCACGGTAGCGCCAAATAGGCCTACATGTATAGGCTATGTAAACCCGTACTACCGAGCACGCGACTCGACCTCTGACCTGGTCACTTGTATGTCTGCCCTGGCTATGCCCTGGCTACAAAAAGTGTCTGGCGCCGCCACTGTACACATGACGCTTGTACCAGTTCGCTTCTATACCTCCCACTGTGTCTTGTTTAGCTGCTCAGGATTATCCCTGGCGAGCGTCCACGTATATATACATGAGCACTTGTTATACCGCCCCTTCAAAATAACTACTCAGAGGCGCTCCCGGCTACAGCACGGACACTGAATCGGAGTTTAATTAAACTCATGAGCAATTGCGAGTGCCTGAGGTTTCTGACGCAGCGGCTTGCGGTGAATTCAAACCCAAAACCTTCCGGTTCCAAGGCACCCGAACATACCAGGCATCCATAGCAGTTGAAATCGAGTTTGATATTTTGACAATTCCTGATGTACTTTGCATTAGTATGCTGATCCGATAGGACACAGACTTCTAATCTATCTA
Organism: Lumbricus terrestris; assembly: GCA_949752735.1. NCBI lineage: Eukaryota > Metazoa > Annelida > Clitellata > Crassiclitellata > Lumbricidae > Lumbricus > Lumbricus terrestris. The sequence continues at coordinate 42,478 of CATKHU010000119.1, forward strand.
GATGGTCAAGATCAGTCCATACAAGAACCTTGCTAGATGGTTATGAATACGGATTGCAGGACATTATCCCCCTCTGTGCAATTAGTATGTTTCTTCATTTAATTGATAAAGATTTATAGTTCTGGTTTTGTCCGCTATGTAAACTTGTTAATGCCGTCATCGATAACACTTATACTACCATTCAGATGCAAACTAAAGACTAAGTCTTGTTATCATTTAGACATTCATTTCTGAAGCAAGGAGTTGTTAGTGTCAGTTAGCTCCGCAATTAAGACCTTTTTATGCTATACTTGCAACATAAAGTTAGAGACTTGCAAATGTTCTTAACATCTGAAAATACATATGTGCCATTAACTAAGCCTGTAAGGAACATTGGACAACAAGTGTAATAAATTAATAATATATTCTTATGGGTATATTTTGACCTATAATCTTAATGCCTATAAGCTAATATATAGGCCTAATTGATACCGTAACATATTCTTATATCATTTTCATATTTATCATGCAAATATCATGTATAATATTAATATACAACTATAAGGATCAGCATAATTATTCTAACAATATTCAAATGTAATGTCAAATATATAGGCTAGGTATTGACAGTAACGTAGGCCTATTCTTATATATTTTTGCATCATTTTTACGATCATAGACCGGGGGGATTATGTCCTACTCCGGGGGAATAATGCCCGGGTGACTTTTGTCCGGGGGGAATAATGTCCCGGGGGGTAATGTCCAGGGATAATATCCGTTTCCCGTATGTTCCACCCCTGCCCGGATAGCTTTACTTCCCCCCACGATTGAATATCGCTTTATAATTTTACATGGCAATGTAGAGGAAACAAGAAGCAGAGGAAGACAGACAAAAACGTGGATAATGAACGTAATGGAAAATCTAAAGGCAAACATATGGACATGCAGCAACAGAGCAATTTGGAGACGTCTTATTAAACTTAAAGTCTCATTATCGGCATACATGTATGCCTGACGAAGGAGAAGAAAAGATAGGAAAAAAATATGGCTTGAATCACGAAATACGTCACATTTATAGTATGGTAATGATTATGATGCAACAAAGAGATCGACGTCATTTCAGAGAATCTCCCGAGTATCTTCAGCTGCCGCCGAGTTGTATCAATATAAAACAAGCCATGGCCTACTTAATCTGGAAAAGTTTAGTGCGGTTTCTCACAAACCACATAGGACTACATGAAATAAAAGAAAATGCAACGAGTGGAATTATTGAATCAGATGATATTGACATACAAGAGCAAACCGAACTTCCAGAGAACAGTAAGTCACTTGAAACTTTGTTGGGCGTGATTTTAAAGTATCGGGGTCCGAAGCATATGCAGTGTCTTCGGTCAGCATCTAACTACTGCATTAACCCTAACACAAATCTTAACCAACCCTCATGACGCCTTACCTGACCCTACCCGAACTTCACGACGCCTTACCTGTCTCTAACCGACACTCACGACGCTTAACCTGCTCCTAACCGACTCTCACGGTCCCCGATAGGCCTACTGCAATTACGCCGCGTTGGCAATGCTCCAGCACGCGACAGCCACTCATTTATAAAAATTTTCCACCTATCTCTGTCCTGTTTTCTACTCGTAGCTTCTTGCACAGACCAATAGTCTATATCTCCCGACCGTCCTCCTGTATGCTTCGGTCTTCCGTTTTTCCTTTCTCGGTGTAGGCCTAATAGCATATATAGCCTAATATCCATTGAATGCTATCTTTTGATATCTTTCGGTCCGCATTGTGCACGGCTATGTGGCTGAAGTAGGCCTATAGCGTTGCCCTTTGCTCTGAATTCTGTCAATTATGTCATGTTAGCAGAGCTTTTTGACGTGCAGTTGTACACAAAATGTGCAGTCTCTTCCTGTAAACATTATAAACATTATCGTTTTTGAGTTTCTACATATAGAATCTACTGGCAACTATCACAGCAGAAGATGATTAAGCTTATGTGCAGTTATCGCTCACTTTTCGATCAATCAATCAACGAGGTTTATTCGTTCCCAATTTTGCAATAGTGTATAATGTGTATTAGTGGTCATCGCAGTTGCTATTTAAGCAACACATGGAAGACCCTGACGGATCACATGACCCACTAAATTAGGGCTACATAAGCAGGTCTAACATATTATATTGTGGAGTGCTAATGACGGTTCACATTTACAGAGAACTGAAAGTCAATCAGATGTAGGCCTAAATATTAAAAAGCAAGCCTACATTGTAATCAAACAAACTGAACTAAGGAGACTTAAATAGTCTAATTAAGCAATTGCAATTTGCAACAAAGCAGTTTGAAACTCAAATATTAAATTTTAGTAGAACAGTAGATTTATAAAATAGCTTCAGGTTTGGTAGATGACGTGTGCTTACATATAATTGGGCCTAATGAAGTTTTCTTTGCATAATTTTTCCAATTGACCTTAATGCAAGCAATCTGGAATTGGTATATAGGCATACAGGCAAAACGCTTCGGTTTGATAATTTTGGTACTATCCATAGGCAAATTTTGGCACTGCCTGAATTAGACCAGATTTTAGATCCAAAATTACCTCATAATTATGTAGAAATCACTCAAACCGTACATGAAAAATAATCGGCTGCTATACGATTTATTAGCGTTGAGGTTTCTGCCCTAGAATATTTATAAGTCTTATGTGGAGAAAAACCAGTGCCTTTAGGCCTACGTGTAAGGACCGGTACCAACCGACCGACTATGCCGACCGATTTTGGCACCGCTGTCTCTGAATTGATAAACAGTTATGGGAATGAGTAAAAACCAAAATGGCTTGAAAAGTCTGCCAAAATGCGAATCTCACACGGTTTCTTCATATTATAGCAGCGTCTAGACGAATGGCAATACACCATAGAGCTTAATTACTGCGCGGTATTTTCTCGGATAGCCGGGGGGGGGGGGGAGGGGTGCCGAAGTTACCTCCATGCCAAAATGATCCATATACCCTAATTATAACAATCAGGATTACACCAGTCAGAAAAACAATGTACGGTTAAACAGATTAAAAACACACCAACGTCAATTTTTGCAATTTTTGCATTCGTGTCTTCTGATAATTTATAATTATTCGCTCGCTGGTGGGTTGATTTGGTGACTACATATCGACTTAATATAATTGCTATTGCAGAATCAGAATGGGTTCGCATCTTGGCTACGATAATCGTGTTCGTCTCCTGGGTCTACCTAATCGTCAAAGCATACATCGACTCTGCAGCCATTCGACGACACCTCCTTGCCATTGGTAATTCACCGATCTTCTTCTTCTGGCAATGATGATAAAGATGATGATAATGATAAAAAGTAGTAACAATAGTAATGGTTTTCGGACAAATCGGAACCGGACAATTCGGAACCGGACAATTCGGAACCGGACAATTCGGAACCGGACAATTAGGAACCGGACAATTAGGAACCGGACAATTCGGAACCGGACAATTCGGAACCGGACAATTCGGAACCGGACAATTAGGAACCGGACAATTAGGAACCGGACAATTCTGAGAAGATGAACTGAACTCTTCTCAAATGGACGTTTGATTGAAGAATTATTGTCGCTTGAATAGAAGTTGGATTAATGAAAATAATTCGTACTTCAATGGAAGTTGAATTGATGTCAATATTCAATAATTCTTAGCGGTCCAAATTGTCCGGCTCCGAATGTTCCAGGAACCATACTAATAATACTTTTAATTATTATTAGGCTGCCATTATTATAATTATCATCATTATCGTCGTCATCATGATCATCATCATCATCATCATCATCATCATCATCATCATCATCATCATCATCATCATCATCATCATCATCATCATCATAATCAGAAGTATATTGCTCGCATAAAATGATTCTAGGACCAGTATCTTCTTAGATTAATTTATTGACCTTAATTCTGAATGACCCCACGACCCCAACGCGCAGGCCCGGCCTTAGCTATAGGCAAAGTAGGCAGTTGCCTAGGGCGCCGCGCAGTCTTGGGGGCGCCGCGGCACCGGCGAATTTTTTTTACACTATATTCTTTTAAACTTGAACCTTTCGCTTATGAAAAGAATTTAAAATAATTATGGATTCTTTGCACCTGTTCAGGCTGGCTTAATTCAGATTGACATAAAATAGTATAGTAGGGACGACGATGAAGAAATGGCAGTAGCTGAGGCAGGACCGACCTAAGGCATAGGCAAAGTAGGCAGTTGCATGGGGCGCCAAGTTCTAGAGGGCGCCATTTCCATCAAAGAGGGCGCCATTTCCACAAGAGTGTATTTTAATATTTTTTAACTTATTCCATTCTCCACAAAATTGAATATTACCCAGCCTTCAGTGTGCTAATAAATAAATTATAATAAATTATTAATTACTCAGTTGAGCGTAGGCCTACAAGGCCGTAGCTAGGGGGATGTTTTGGTTGTTTGAACAACCCCCTTCCCCAAATGAAGTAATGTAAAAATGAAATAATTATGCATTTGCTACCACATGACAGTGTGTGATGTAAGTTTGAGCAGAAAATAGTCTAAAATCGCGGAAAATAGTGTTTTTTGAACGTCAGAAAATTCGACGACTAACAAAAGTCGTCAGAAATTTCGCCCAAAAATATCGCCCGCAGCGTGTACGCACCTCAAAATTCACGGTCAAGAAAACATCCCCCGAAATAAAATCGTGGCTACGGCCTTGTAAGCGTATACCGGCTCTGCCTAATTCATCCTTAGATTCTAACGTGCGCTGAACAATAATTGAGTGTGAAACTAAGGGCGCCAAATGCAGGCCTATGCCTGGGGCGCCAAATGTATGCCTTGCCTAGGGCGCCACTTGGGCTAAGGCCGGCCCTGCCAACGCGTCCTGCTGAAATTGTATAACGGTGCGATCACTGCCTTAAATTAACATACCAGTTCAATACAGCTTGACAGTTTGAGTGTGGAACAGTGTGCAAATAGAAATCCATATGAGTAGGCCTAATTTAGGTAACTATACTGGAATGTACGAATGCAGCAATCGTCAGCGATTTTAGACAAGGGTCTATAGTTAAAGTCGCCAAAGTCGATCGTTTATTTTCCAAGTTGATCAAGTCGACTAGTCAAGTCGATCATCGGTCATGCCAAGCCGATCATAGCACTCAACATGATTGATCAAAGGGTAAAGTGCCACACCATTCAAGCCCAATAGCAGACTAACAAAATAATGAGGCTTCGGTGAATTCATATTCATATTCATATTCAGAATAGGATCTATATGGACCACTGTCAAATTGAATGAAGACACAGATTTGGATCGCAGATAACGAGCTTAACGATTGAAGAAATGATATAGGCCTAGGCGTCTGTTGCCTCGGCATCTATTAAGTATTTCTTCATACAACACATTTTAAAATTTCTGCATTTCCATAGCGACCTTTCAAGCTCCTACTGAGAGGCGTTCCCGAATACAGCGCGGTCATTGCATCGGAATTTCACGCCGAAGCGCCCAAGCAATTTCGAGTGAAAGACCTGTTCAAGGTCACGCTGCGGCTTGAGGCGGATTCGAACCTGGATATGGACATTATTCAGTTCCAATCTAGTCCATAAACAGACGGTATTAGACTGGTCACCAACCCCTACATTCCGAGGACTAAGAAAAATGTAGTTGCTATAATTTTTCAATAGCCAACCTATATGACTGCCCTCACAGCCTCCTTAACGAACTGCTCTTCTTCCTCTTCCCTTTCAGAACTGCAAAACGAGGTCGAAGGCGACAACGGACTGCACGACATGTTCAACAACGCCAACGACCTAGACCCGGCTCATGCCAACGACGCTGCGGTCATCGGTCCCGTCCAGCTTCAGCCGACCGCCGGCGCCCCACACGCGCCCGCTGCTACGGAAGCCCCGAGTGCCACCGCCGCCGCCGCCCGTCAGACGTCCCCCGAACGCAGGAGGCGCCAGCGGTCGAGTGATGTCTCCTCCGATCTGGACGATGCAGCATCCTCTGCGGAGTCTGTCACTGCTGAGAAGCCGAAGAACAACCATCTGAAGCGCGTCCACAAATACGCCTGCGTTTTCAACCAGGACGACAGTCGATCGAGGGAACCGGAGAGGAGCGACGTGGACCACGTGCCGTCGAACGATCGATTCAAACCGGAAACAGCGAATGCGCATGCGCCGACGGACGAACGCGATGATAAACCAATTACGACGACGGTTGCCATAGCGACACAGACCGAGACGCTGCCATTGGTCAGCAGTAACGACGCAAGCACCGCAGTCGAAGAATGTGACGCAGGTACGCAGACGACCCCGGACTTTCCTGCACTGCAACTGGAACAGAGGCGAGCAGACTGCCAGGTCATAAGGAGCGAAGCCGAGCAGCCTCTGCTTGCGAACGACCCGAAACCAGCTGCACCTGAAGTTCACAAGAAAGCGAGTGATGGTTGCCCGGTAATTCCGCTCAGCTTCCAGCAGCCTCTGGAGAAGGACCCACCGCCGACTTCACTACAAAGCAGCCAGCTGGGGAAGCAGCAGGGCCCGACACGAATCGCTGCCCTCAACCGCCACGGAACCATCTTCGAAAGACATCGAATCGCCGAAGCGGCTCCCCGCACCAAGTGGCAGGCATTGGGAGCGGTGAAGCGCGACGATAGTTCCAATACGACCCCGACACACCCTTCCACCTCCACCTCTTCCTCTCCCAGCCACCGGATCATCGACTCCCTGAATGCCAGGCGTGCAAAGGAGAATGCGGAGAAGCTTATTCCAAGAACGCCTTCGCAACAGCTGGCAGAGAAAGCGCGTCGCATGGAAAAAATAACTGAAGTAAGAGATCTCTACGACCCGGTAAAAAACAGGAAAAGAATCAAGGAGACTCTGAAGTATATGGAACTAGGTTGGGGCGGTGGGGGACGCGAGTCAATTGATAAAAACAGTCAGCTTGTTAAGCCTCGCGGCCCAGCGGACCTACGCGGATGTCGTCCAGCAGGTCAAATGGTTCGGCCTCGGATGGGAGAGCGCCAGGCGCGAGGCGGAGAAGGACCTAGCTCGACGCATGGCAGAACAGGAGATCTGCGACGAGACATTACTGCGGCAGGAACTCGAGTCTCAGACGAGGGCTCGACACGAGTCTCAGCGGACCTACGCGGATGTCGTCCAGCAGGTCAAATGGTTCGGCCTCGGATGGGAGAGCGCCAGGCGCGAGGCGGAGAAGGACCTAGCTCGACGCATGGCAGAACAGGAGATCTGCGACGAGACATTACTGCGGCAGGAACTCGAGTCTCAGACGAGGGCTCGACACGAGTCTCAGCGGACCTACGCGGATGTCGTCCAGCAGGTCAAATGGTTCGGCCTCGGATGGGAGAGCGACAGGCGCGAGGCGGAGAAGGACAGCGACGAGAGCCAGAGGAGTCGTCCAACGACTCTCGGCAGTAGTAGTGACCAAGAGGACGCAAAGACAGGGTAAGACGGCAGCTGATGCTCCATCGGACGAGCAGATCATACGAGACCCTGATTGGTGGAGGCTGAAGAAGCAGAACTAGTTAGTCAGAAGAATTATCGTCAGAAGCAGATCTGAATTCAAGGCAGTCGAGACAGCAATATACGCACTTATAATTACCAGCCACTAAGGTAGCAAAAGTCTACTAATTTAACTCTTTAAGTACCAAAGTGTAGTAAATGATAATGAGATATAATCATAATACCATGTGTCGGTAAAGGGTTAAATTTGAGCGCCATAAACTACCGTTTTAAAATGCATATCTAAAACCAATTATTTAATGACAGCGACATGCAGCTGCTGCTGCTTAGAATTACTCCAAAGATGTACACCTCCGATAATTAATATTCTTATATATTTTATATTTTTATATTTTCATTTTTCTTATATTTAAAGACACGTGGGCGACTGACGCAGTAAACGAAACTCTGAAAACAGTTTATTTATAGATTTATAGGCCGCTGGCCAATCAATGCCAGGCATAAACGCTCTGTAGAAAAGTCAGATCTGGTAGGTTTAGTCGTTTCGAATAAATATCTATAAAATTATGATGCAGGATTTTTAACGTGCTGTTCTTGACAGTGTGCAGTTCTAGCCTAAATGTAAAAGCACTTCTGTGCAGCTTTAAATAGTAAACAGGTCAGTGCCATCCAAAAAGGTCATTGTCGTCCGAAATATCATAAACAGTTTAGGCTACGATTTTCATATAGGCTATATAGATGGATTAAACATCATGCAATCATAACTCATGGGCCTACTAAAAAAGAAGGTCATGAGAAAGCCTGAAAAAGGAAGTTTTTCCATGGAGGACGGGAGGGAAAAGACGACCTTGTGTAATTTATTCTAAAAATTCCTTTATTGGTGGTGCTTGTCCAACTTTGATACTATTTGCTTTAGAAGGTGAATTTTCCTCAGGCGAATGAAGGACACCAAGGATTATTATTACCTTAGACGCGATGGTTAATTTAATCAAGCCAGAACAAAAATACGGTAGAACTGCAAAAGTCTCAAGCTATAGGCCTGCTTGTGGATGGACAATCTGTTATCTCCCCATGGCACAGGTCTTTCACTCAAAACTGAAAACATTGCTCTTTCACAAATTCTATCCTGATTCTTCCATTTCTCCTCACATCCCTCACCATTTCAACTCTAAACATCACCCACCTTAGCCGTCCATCTATCTGCCTGCCTGCCTGCCTGACTCTCCGGACTTGACCCGCTGCCTATCGATTTTGTTTTGATTGAGCGCCTGTAATAAGCTGGTTCCCGCGACTTGGCTTTGTGGGCGCTGTAGAAGTCTCGAGATTACGATTACGATCAGCAGTTTAGACAGGGTTACGTAAAATCAAAAGCCAGGCTATAATAAGCCAACAGAGTGGTTCTAACTTATAAGAGATACCTGAAATGAAACCCTAAGTGGGGAGACACGCGCCGCTTGGTTAGTAATCCCACCCAATTTGGACTAAAATTCCTGCTTCCCGTATACCTGTGAACTTCCAGAAGCGTCATGCATAGCTTATTAATAACGCCATTTATTATTATTATTTCTTGCATTTTCTATAGCGCCTCATAACGATCTCTGCTCAGAGGCGCTCCCAACAACAGCGCGGGCACGATATCGGATTTCACCCCTAAGCGCACGACTATATGCGATTTGTGAGTGAATTACTTGCTTAAGGTCCCTATATGCGGCGGTTTGAGGTGGAGTCAAACCTGTAACCCCCCCGGTTCCAAGGCACCGAACCACCACTACACCACGGTGCCCCAGTAACATTTTGAATAACGCAGATAAAAATTATAGAATTGTATTTCTGTTTCTTGAATCTAATAGTATTCAGAAGTTTAGGAGCATCCGATACTTGGATCTCATTAGATCATTATAATCTATAATTATAGCGTACGGTCAGATGAGATGAGATGAGATAAGATGAGATAAGATGAGGTGAGATTAGATTAGATTAGATTAGATCAGATTTGATTTGATTAGATTAGATTAGATTGAATTAGATTAGACTAGACTAGACTAGAATAGATTAGAATAGATTAGATTAGACTCTTTTCCCTATCAATCGAAAACAGCGCATACTCGTGTTTAAGAACGAGCTCGCGTTTTGGAACAGCCGCCCGACTGATGGAAGAGTCTAGGCTTAGGCTATATATAGGCCTATCCGGCTGCGATGAGACTCCGGCTTAACTGTAGTATCGAGGTCATAATTGTCGTTTAGGATCGGGTTACGAATCTTAGTTGACAGATTAATTTGTCGTTTACTCCATCATTGGAAGTCTCTGTCACTCAATAACCCGCTGTGCGTTTTCGCCATCTGCTGTAGCCTATCTGAGCCACGTACGATGAGCGGTCTTGAGGAACAATAATTTTTATACTTGTATATTGTGAGGAAAATGATGGAGACTGAACTTCTGAACAATTAACCCTACTAGACGCGCTTTACAAATGTTTAGATACAAAATTTAGCTATATACGACAGTAGGCTAATTACAGATGTGAGTCATGTGTCGTTGTCATAAAATTATGGATTGGAATGATCAGCAACGAAATGAAACATGCATGGACTCATAAAACCCGAAGTATAATAATTAGGCTATTACGGTTAGTGTAACAGAATAGACCCAACTGGAATGAAAGACCAGGTGACAACCTTTATGCTTACTTGTAGTTGTACCACGAGCTCAGTAAGCTATTTTTTAATATGAGAGGATACATTGACACTGAAATTGTTGATTAAGCTTATAGTCTTCTGGAGAAATTCGCGTTCTTTAGGCACACAATCCGTGAACAGCAATGCGGACATAGGCTAAATGCATGAATTGCACTTGAAGCTTGAATTTGTTTTGGGATGAGTGGATAACTGGATAATTTTATAGACGGCCTAACCATACAAGCGTGGTTCGACATACATGTAAGGACAAGTATATTTAGTCATCTCGTACAAGTTCACCGTCATCGTCATCATGGCCGTCATCGTCGTAATCTTCATCATCATTGTCATCGTCACCGTCGTCGTCGCCCTCATCACCATCGTCATTGTCATCATCATCGTCATCATCGTCGTCGTGGTCGTCGTCATCATCATCATCATCATCATCGTCATCATCATCATCATCATCGTTTTCGTCGTCATCGTCGTCGTCATCGTCGTCGTCATTGCTACCATCATCGTTGTCGTCGTCATCGTCATCATCATCATCATCATCGTCGTCATCGTCATTGTCATTATTATCGTCATCTTTTTCGTTTTTTGTCATCATCATCAGCATCATCGTCATCATCGTGGTTGTCGTCGTCGTCATCATCATCATCATCATCATCATCATCATCATCATTATCATCATCATCACCACCACCACCACCATCATCATCATCATCATCGTCATCATTATCGTCGTCGTCGCCATCGCCATCGTCATCATCATCGTCATCGTCGTCATCGTCATTGTCATCATCATCGTCATCAACGTCGTCGTCCTCATCATCGTCGTTGTTGTCGTCGTCATCGTCATCGTCATCATCATCATCGTCGTCGTCATTATCAGCGTCATCGTCATCATCGTCGTCGTCCTCATCATAGTCGTCGTTGTCGTCATTGTCGTCGTCGTTACCATAATCATCGTCATCGCCATTGTCACCATCATCGTCATCGTCGTCGTCCTCATCATCGTCATCGTCGTCGTCATCGCCATAATCTTCATCATCATCATCATCATCATCATCATCATCATCATCATCATCATCGTCATCATCAACATCGTTGTTGTCGTTATCATCATCATGATCATCATCGTCGTCGTCATCGTCATCTTCACGCCATCATCATTTTCATCGTTGTCGTCGTCATCATCATCATTGTCATCATCGTCATCATCATCGTTTTGTCGTCATCGTCGTCATTGCTACCATCATCGTTGTCGTCATAATCGTCATTATCATCGTCATCTTTATTGTCGCCGTCGTCATCGTCATCGTCGTCGTCATCATCGCCATCATCATTATCATCGTCATCATAATCATCGTCGTCGTCATCATCATCATCGTCGTCATCAACATCGTCGTCGTCGTCATCGTCATCACCATCATCATTGTCATCAGGGCCGGATAAACACGGTGCTTCACTAGATGGCCACACACACACACACACATACGCCCACACGCACACACACACACACAGAAACGTTATGAGACCCATTCTTCTAATCTCATTTCACTAGGTATAGGTCTTTTGAAGATTTTTCAACTTGACGCGAATTTCTAAATTATTGCAATATAAAATTAAGTTCAGTTTAAATATTATCTCATTATTTTCACCAATAATGCATCCCGTTTCAACGCACCAGCAAGTACGGCATGCTAAGCGCGCCATCTAGCTAGGACATCCTTGCGTATGATGCAGAGTTTTGCAGACGATAATGGACGAACCGCAGACGATCGCTAAGTAGGCCTACGCTTGCGCGCGCGCGCACACACACACACACACACACACACACACACACACACACACACACACACACACACACACACCTATTCCTCCAACTATCTTCTGTTTTCTTTCGTCATCGACTCATCGTCATTCGTCATCGCATCGTCGATGCATTGTTGGTCATCATTCGGGCTGTCGTCTGCTTTGAGAATTGTTCAGGAATGATGACATCGCCGTTTACAACTAACGTCACTGTTCGGGTTTTGCGCAATCGGTAAACCGATGTCTTCGTTTTAAATAAGGCTGCGACTAGGGGACCGCCAGGCGGCTGTCGTATTTCAATTACTAGCGGACCGCCAGTCACGTGTAACCTGTCACATGACCCGAGTCACGAGTCCAGGCGGCCGTCTCATGCTGAATCTGCGAATGGCGGCCATGCCATAACGAATATTATTATCTAATTTGAAGTTCAATTTTTGAAGAAAAAGTTCTTGTAACTAACCCTACCCTATCCCTAACCCTAACCCTATCATGTATATGAAGATTGGTTACTTACTCTGTCCAAGAAAAAACAAGAAAACTTTTGTCCGACATAAAACAAGCAATCGATAACTGCCGCTATTATTCAAGAATGAAGACTCGTGACTCGGGTCATGTGACAGGTTACATGTGACTGGCGGTCCGCTAGTAATTGAAATACGACAGCCGCCTGGCGGTCCCCTAGTCACTTCGTTTAAATAAAGCATTACTTCTCTCGCGTTTTGTATATAGAAAGCACCATGGTAAAATAATGCTCATTGTAATGATGAAAAATTGTTTAACCTCATTACCTATCTATATAAATGAACAGAAGATTCAGTCTGTCTGTGTGTGTCTGTCTGTCTGTCTTGTGTATGTGTGTCTGCGTGTGTCTGTGTGTGTCTATGTGTCTGTGTATCTGCGTGTGTCCGTGTGTCTGTGTGTGTCTATGTGTGTGTGTGTCTGTATGTCTGTGTGTGTCTGTGTGTCTGTGTGTGTCTGTGTGTGTATGTGTGTCTATGTGTCTGTGTGTGTCTGTGTGTGTCTGTGTGTCTGCGTGTGTCTGTGTGTGTATGTGTGTCTATGTGTCTGTGTGTGTCTGTGTGTGTCTGTGTGTCTGCGTGTGTCTATGTGTGTATGTGTGTCTATGTGTCTATGTGTCTGTGTGTGTCTGTGTGTGTCTGTGTGTCTGCGTGTGTCTATGTGTGTATGTGTGTCTATGTGTCTGTGTGTCTGTGTGTGTCTGTGTGTGTATGTGCGTGTCTGTGTGTCTGTGTGTGTGTCTATGTGTCTGTGTGTGTCTGTGTGCGTCTGTGTGTGTCTGTGTGTGTCTGTGTGTGTGTCTGTGTGTGTCTGTGTGTGTCTGTGTGTCTTTGCGTCTGTGTGTCTGTCTGTCTGCTTGTCTGTTTGTCTGTCTGCCTGCCTGTCTGTCTGACCAGGAGTATTTCCACAGTTTGGGAGATTTTCACTCCAAACTTTCACTACTATGTAGGTCTCGGCATGAGACATCCAAACTAGGTATTGGCGATTATCTACCACCATGGGGACCTGGGTGGGGAGCGAAACACCAAAACATTTTTCGCTAAAACGCGGCTATTGATCTGAAACTTTCTACCTAGACATAGGGCCATCAGAACCAACCAGTGGAGTGGTTGGCGAATCTCGTGGTGTGGGTGGGGGTGTGGTGGGAGTGGGGTGGTTTTTCGGTGGTGGGGTGAAGTTGGGTGGGGTTGGGGTGAGGGTGGGATGGTGTAGAGTGGTTTGGGGTGGTGGTGAGATGGGGTGGATGGGGTGGGTTGGGATGGAGTTTGGTGGGGTGGGTGGGGTTGGGTAGGGGTGGAGCGGAGTGGGATGGGTGTGGGGTGACCTTTTAAAAGTCATTTTCCGGTCTGCTTTCCCGAGAACAGACTTGACCGAAATTGCCCGAAAAGTTGACGACTTTTTAAAAATCATTTCCCGGGTCTGCTTGCCCGAATAAAAGTTTTGCCCTAAATTTGGGGGCATTTGCCCCTCTGGACCCCCGCCTCGTACGCCTATGATAATCACTTTCCGTGTAACGATTTAGAACAACTTTTAGTATTGTCTTCTTTAGACCGAATCAACTAGAAAATCAACTTATCGTTGATTTTTAACATTCTGGCCGTCATTTCCCGCCATTTTGGTTTTCTTCCAGTGCTACATATGTGTCTTTGATTCCATTGCATGCCTAGAACCATAGGCGCAACCACCCTATGGGACCCACGGGACGCGTCCCCCCAACTTTTGGGTGGTCCCCTAACTTTATTATTATGGTCCCCCAACTTTTAGGACGTGATTCATTATGGTCCCCCCAACTTTTAGGACGTGATTGCATCTATGCCTAGAGCCCTAACATCTTAATTTAAATTACAAAATCGTGTTCCTATCACATACAATACCCGGTTTACAGAAGCAATAGGCCGCCATTTTGCCCGCCATCTTGTTTCCCAGGCAACCGCTAAACATCAAGCTTGATAACCACGATTTTCGTTCTTAGAAGGGTCGAATTAGTCTAGAAATGCATGTTAGTAAATAGTTACATGATGTGTTTCTAACAGTGTGATTTCCAGATTCCAAGCCTGGTCCAATTGGCGGCCATCTTTTTTCCCGCCAAAATAGACTACCGTACTTGCCGTGGCCAGATTTCATTCAACTTTTAGTATGTTCGTCATCAGACCTAAGACACCAGGAAATCATCAAAAACCGCTTTCTTGCAATTTCTTTGAGGCCATTTCGTAGATTGACCCGACTATATTCCATTATTGCTTCTGTTTATTATGCAGTTTGACTATAATATTGTGGTGTTGGTGATGGGGAATCTGGTCTGTCGTCGTCGGCGTTCAGCCTCCGCAGCTGCTGCAGCCTCCTGGTTGCCTGCTGAAGATGAGCATCGCCTCTCTATCTGTCTGTCAACGGGAAGAGGAAGGAACCGGAAGACCTGTCAACTGATCGCCATCCCAATGATGGCCGTAACGACCATCATGGTCGCCTACTCCATCGTTCGCTTCTCCAACACCATCCACAACTTCGGCCACGAGTCCCGAAACCGACCGGACTTTGCCGAAGCCGATCACATGATCGCGATGATTCGCCAGCTGCGACAACTGCGCCATCTGTGCGCGCTCTTCCTCGCCGGAAACGGAAGTTCCACCGCTAATTATTCGACATCTGCAAGCGACGTTCGCAAGGGATTTTCCGATGCACGCGAACTGCTGTACTTCGAACCGGAAGTAGACTGTGCCTTCAAGGACGCGCTGGCGGCTTTAAGATCCTCGATCTACGGTGTGATTCAGTATGGATTCTTTTGGCAGACGGTCTATGATGGGAGGTTGTGCGACGTGCAGGACTACATGTACGTCTCGGAGTTTCTGACTTTTGCTGAAAACCGGACGTTGACCTTTGACCTCGAACCGGAAATGATCTTCATGTCGTTCGTGGAGGTCATCGAGGCACTGCGTATGAACCTCGTGGACCGAATGCTCCAGTTGGACAGCTCCAGTGGAAGGATTGCGGTCGCCACCAGGTGCTACGAAACCTGGCTGGAGACGGAAGACCTCTGCTCCACCCTTGACACGCTGACCGCTATCCATATCCTTTCCAGTCGACTTAATTGGCACTCTCCAGATCGCCCTTTTCCAGGCCTCAACATCTCTCCTGTCTGACACGTTGACCGCTATCCATATAATATCCGCTCATTCATTCATTCATTCATTCATTCATTCATACGTTTGTTCATTCGTTCATTCGTTCATTTATTCATCCATTCATTCGTTCATCCGTTCGTTCATTCATTCATTCATTCATTCATTCATTCATTCATTTATTCATCCATTCATTCATACGTTCGTTAGTTCATTCATTCATTCATTCGTACGTTCGTTCGTTCATTCATTCATTAATTCGTACGTTCGTTCATTCATTCACACGTTCGTTCGTTCATTCATTCATTCATTCATTTATTCATCCATTCATTCATTCATACGTTCGTTCGTTCATTCATTCATTCGTACGTTCGTTCGCTCATTCATTCATTCGTACATTCGTTCATTCATTCATTCGTTCTTTCATTCATTCATATTTCAGTCATTCATTTCAAGAATTTACATAGCGCCCCTTCAAGAAGCCCACTCAGAGCCACTCCCAGTCCATCCACGCTGATAAAGACATTTTTAAGAGCCTGTAGAACTCTGTTGCGTCAACTCTAGGTAATAGGCTATCTCCAACGGGAGAATATATGATAATTCCAGACTGATTGACATGCAAGTGCAGTGGCGGCACCCGGATGACCTTTTTAGGGGCTTAACCTTTTACAGGGGGGTGGCTTAGCCCCCTAGCCCCCCCCGTAGCGCCGCCACTGTGCAAGTGAGAACGCAGGACGCTGACTGGTTTAGGTTCTAACACGAGGGTCCAACATCTCCCCGCCAGAGCGAAGCTAGCACATTAATATACACTGGACAGCAGAACTCACATAGACCAGAGCATACCGAGACACGCCAAACCAGCATATCAATTCTGTAGTCCGTCCATGCGCTGGTAGCCAGGGTAGAGTGTTGTGTATATTCATTCATTAATCATTATGTGCATTTATATAGCGCCTCTTCAAGGCGACTACTCAGAGGCGCTCCCAGCCTCCCAACCTCGGCGTGGCTAAATAAAACTGTCCTAAGATGACAGAGGAAAGCCTGAGCAGGATTTTTACAAAGAGAGCGGAGAGTCAGATGAAGACCATTCCATGTAGAGGGTTCTACCACTGAGAAAACACGGTTCTGCATAGTGGAAGTACGAGCAAAAGGGACTGAGAGCAGACTTTGTTCAGTCGAACGAAGGGAGCGGAAATAGGGAGTAGGCCTACTAAGAGTCCAATGATTAAAAATATCACATGCGCCTCCTATTTTCATTTAAGACGTCTCAGGGTCATTCTTCCTTCCTTCCTCCTTTCACTGCATACATACATACATACATACCACTAACTTACATACCACATAGGACTAAGAGATACCACATACCACTAACTTACATACCACATAGCCTATGTGGTATGTAAGTTAGTGGTATCTCTTTTAGTCCTATGTGACATAGTCCTATGTGACATAGGACTAAAAGATATAACACATACCACTAACATAGGCCTACATACCACATACCATAAGCATACTTACCACATACCATAAGCATACATACCACATACCACTAACATACATACCACTACCACTAAGATATTGCATAGCCTACATAGTACATACATACTGGACAACCAACCAACCAAGCATTCCAAAAGATCAGAGTACCCTCAGGCCCCATAAACTCCTTCCCTAAATAGAAAACTCTCTGGCTAGGCGGCTCTCCTTAGTCAAAGCAAGTCAGTCATGTGTGACTGCCGCCCATCCCAGGACAACATCGGCCCCTAAGCAGTTGAGGCTAATTAAATTAAAACATTCAGTATAGGTCTTTAATCAGTATTCTTTTGATAAACAGACTGTTACCAAACTTACAATGACATGGGTCACAGATAATTCTGCTAACATAAAACTTTCAGAATTGGATGAAAAGTCGTAATTGCATTGCTGTAGACAGACACTCTCCAACAAGTACCATGGCTAATAATGAACTAGAAAAGTAATGCTTAGCAACTGTACAGTAGACAACATAAATGCTAACACTTTCAATTTAGTGGTTAGCCCTTTGACTACTAATTTCTTAGGTGTAGCATAGTAGTAAAACGTCAATATAAAATAATGAAAACACATGCAGAGAGAGAGAGAGAGAGAGAGAGAGAGAGAGAGAGAGAGAGAGAGAGACAGACAGACAGACAGACAGACAGACAGACAGACAGACAGACAGACAGACAGATCATTACATTCAAGTAACAATGCATGTGCATCATTATTTATATCAGACAATGTAACTCAGGCCAAGAACCAAGAATATTCCTGGTTCAAGGATTTAGTCCCCATCACAACAGCTAAGATCACATTGAAAGCAATGTAGGAGACAATGCACATTGATTACTGTACACCAAAGCCACTGGCACCAGCATTTGCTACAATCCAACCCAACTTCGGCTAATAACAGATCTAACTAAATAGTCTTCCAAATACATGTAGATACACAGTGTTTTAGGTTATCAATCAATAAATCAATCAATCAAATAATATAAAGTTCAGCGGTTTATTTTTGCTATAACCACAATCAAAATCTGACCGCTTCACAGTCCACAAGAAAACATAAATTCTGCTAAAATAAAACATAAAATAGCCAGATTCTAAAGTTCCGTGGTTGATTTTTGTTGCTCTATCAACAATCGCAAACAACAGGAATTCGACAGACACGGTTCCAAAACAATGCAACATCAATTGTTTATTCTTCCACAGCTTCTTCCACAGTGCTTTGACAGCTAATTCAATTCAAACATCCAGCAGGGTTACCTAGTCAGTGTTCTTTTGTAAACAGACTGTTACAAAGATGCAAGTCGCAGATAATTCAGCTAAAATAAAACTTTCATAATTGAATGGAAAGTCATAATTGCATGCATTCTGCTGCGGACAGAGACTTTCCCACAAGTACCACAAGTCAGTAACGTTATCAACTTGTTATCAACGTTTATACACAGACATGGACGGAGTTTGGTTTCAGTTCTGAGAGGGGCTAAAATAACTTGGGTTTCGGGACGCAAAGACTTGGTCCCAATACAAAAGAGCGGCGCCGACAATATTTTCATATACTATTTTTTTTCCGGAAAAAAAAGTTGATGACCTGTTTTTAGTGCTCTCGTTCCAAATCTCATAAAAAGATAAATTTTTCCCGCCAAAAATTGAATTTTCCTCACAAATTTTTTGGGCTTTCATGGGGCTTAGCCCCCAGCTCCTGATAAACTCCTCCATGACTGAAGACAACAAATGCTAAGACATTTGTATGCTTAACAAGCAGCTGTCTATATATGTACACATGGAGGGGGGTCAAGTGGTTAGCCCTTCGACCACTACTGGTCTGCAGAGTTCCATGCAAAGGTCAGCCAAATAATGTTTCCATTTATTACATTTATTGATAGTAGCAGAGTAGAAAAGCGTCAATATAAAATAATGACCAACATCTGAAACCACAATCAGCTTGGTAGAGTTTTCAAGTGATTCTAGAGAAAAGAGTCAGAGAAAGGAGGAAGAGAAGCTACAAGTTCATTACACTCGACTAAGCATTCATTTCAATAACTCTATTCAGATCAGACAGTCATGTAACTAAGGCCATGAATGATGAGATCACGGATTTAATCTGCAACAGAACACCAAAGATCACAAGGTAAGCCATTGGCACCGGTATTTACTACAAGCACTTGCCCAAACTCAGCCAATAAAATAAAATAACAGCACTGCTCCACTAAATAGTCTTTCAAATACATGTATGGTAGATACACAGTGTTTTATTTTATAACCACAATCAAAATCTGACTGCTTCACAGTCCACAAGAAAATATAAAATAATAATGTCACAGAATACGAGTGTACTATCCTATCAGCCAAATCATTGAGCTTTCACTTTTAAAGTAAAAATACACTGAGGTCAGCGAATCATTCAACATCAGTATTCTACAAGTGTAATTGTAATTAATAACTTCCATCATGCCAGTATTTAATACACACGATGTTAGACACCAGTGCATCACAAACACGGGCGCCCGCACATAGGGGCAAGAGTGGCACTTGC
The DNA here is from genome assembly GCA_949752735.1 of Lumbricus terrestris. Lineage (NCBI taxonomy): Eukaryota > Metazoa > Annelida > Clitellata > Crassiclitellata > Lumbricidae > Lumbricus > Lumbricus terrestris. Next base: position 62,141 of record CATKHU010000119.1, read on the forward strand.
ATTCTGGAAAATCAACATCTAGTTTTTAATTACTACTTTTCGGAGTTTTTAACAAATTTTTCCCACTAAAGCACTATGAAATTAACGAAACGATACATAAAATAAAACCGAGACTTTTCATATTTAGCAACCTTTAAAAAACACCCATGTACTTAACATTCTTGCTACGATCAGAAACTAGGTCGCAATAAGGTCAAATCCTTGCAGGTCAAAGGTCAAAGGTGACAACACAGGGATTACAACAACAGATCGTCAACGTTGAGTTCTACAGATGGAGAATGGTTTCGCTGAAGACGCTCTTGTAGACGTCGTTGACGCGTGACTTCAGCAACTGCAACAGAAAGAAATCAATCGTCTGGAACAAACAAGGAAATAAGGTGATGAAATGACAATGATAACGAAGACAGCAGACTCTGGAAAATAAGAAGAACTGAAGGAGACAAGCAAAAGAAAAGTCAAGGAAAATTTACACAAGATGCGGATTTTTAATTCTCATATGTGGAGAACTTTGTAACCAGTTAGACAAAACATTTCTAAATGTTTGTCACAGTGGAAAAACGGATAAAAAACATGAGAGCAACGCAGAGAAGATAAAAAAAGACACAAAATAAGACGAGCCAGTAACATAACTATTCCACCAGTCTATCAAATACATGCAGAATTGTAGATTGTTTAATTATAGAATCACAATCAAAATTTGACAGCTTCACAGATCCACAATAAAACATAAAATAATAATAGTGTCACAGAATACTAGTGTTCTATCCTATCAGATAGCATGTACGTAGCATTCATCTGTAATGTAATAATACTCTGAGGTTAACAAGTCTTTCAACGTAAGTATTCTGAGTGCAATTGTAATTATAGACTTCTATAGCACCGAAGTCTAATGCGCAAGACCTTAGACAATAGACATCAATGCATCAGAAACCTGGTGCGACCGCACATAGAGGCAAGAGGCGCACTAACCCCCCACCACCTGGAAAAATCAACATCCTTTTAGAACTATTATTTTTGGGTTTTTAAAGAAATTTCTTTGCACTAAAGCATTATGATATTAATTATACACAACATAAAAATGAAACATCATATTCAGTAACCTTTACAAAAAAATCATATTCTTGATTTCCAAATCTGCAAATTTCAAGCCCTTGCTAAAAATTTGACCGTGATCATAGTGTTTTGCCCCCCACTCCCCCACAAAAATATCTGTGGGCACCCATGGCTAGAAACGAGGTCACGATAAGGTCTATCAGTAGTGGAACAGTTCAAATCATTGGAGCAGGTCAGAGGTCAATTTAGGTCGTTTAGTTCTACAGATGGAGAATGGTTTCGTAAACACTGAAGACGCTCTGGTAGACGTTGTTGGCACGTGACTTAAGTGACAAGAAAACAATGGTCTGAAAAAATAAGGAAACCGGCAATTGATGAAATGGCACTGATAACGATGCCAATGAACTCTGAAAAATAAGAAGAGTTGATGAAGATGAGTAAAACAAGAAGTAGAGAAAAGCCATGCAACTGCAGGTTTTTAATTCTCATAATGTCATTTAGGCATGTAGTTATTTAGACAACATCCAACTTTAATTCGTTCTACACTGGTTAGAAACTCGGTGCTATTTGATTTCTATCTATTTGCCAAATGCTACATTTTCACATACATTTTATAATATAAGCACATTTTCTAACCACTTCACCAAGGTCAATTCTAAGAACGTGTTGCAAATGACAGACATAAAAGACATAATTATGTCATTCTTGTTCTATGGTCCATCAACAATTTATGGCTTTCATTTTCTGACAGCTGATGATTCAGAACAATGCTCAAAAACAGGCTGAAAGAATCAACAACTTAACTGATCATTTCTTATGCCATGAAAAGTACTCCACAATGTAACCAATAATTGATGATTGCACTTGCCTTATGGTACAAGAGCTATGTCTGAACTGAAGAACACCAATCTGCTGAGATCAGCCACACGACTCACAAGACCAACAACGCAAGCACCGCTGTGGGGCAAAAAGACCCCCGAGATACCCGTGAGAAACGCAGAGACTTGACTTGCAGCCACACGATCGGCGACAGCACGTTGTGGGCAGAACTGGTCAAGGAATTTCACAACCACAAGACTCGGGCTGAGTAAATTTGCCTAAAACAGAAACATGCAATAACAAGAATAAAGTTCTTTTCTCCATTTATAATAGCATGATAGCATGTAAAATGGTAGGCATTGCACATAAACAATATTTTATATATATATTTTATAGTCGTGAAGAGAAAGAATTTTCAAATTTGGTAACACACTATCTCGACCAAAGTTATGCTTCTGATCAAGGCTAGGCAAAGAATAGCAAAATGAAGAAAAGAGTAACACCAAGGTTGCTGTTATCATCTTGACGCAATGCTGTAGATAAAAAATTTCTTATAGCATTGTTCTGTTCTAAAACCAAAAACTAGCTTGTATGGTTTCTTTCTATTAAAAACTAGTTGTATGCAAAAGAAACTTACTTGTCCAAGGTCAAAAAGGAATGAGTCGTCAGTTGCGGAAGAACCGTCGACAACAAAAACCCGACCTGGAGTGATAGTGTTAATTGCTGCACAAATTGCATCAGCCGTTTCTGCATGTTGGCCTAAGAGAGGATATAAAATATTATAACAATGAGTGCCAATTTTGCCTAAATAACAAAGTCTTTATCAATCAGCCAAGCATTTATTGAACCAGAGACGTTGACATTGATATCTCTTACAAATATATTGGCACAGCATGTTGGGACAGGCATCTCGCTTAATTAGGGCAATCTGTTATCTAGAATCAATAAGATGGCACCAGGACATAGTCTTGCAACAAATGACCATTGGCTTCAGTCTAACAAAGGGCTGACTTATCAGTGTTTTCCAGGTTCCTTAAGGCCAATTTGCATCACGGTGGTTGGACAGAGAGTGGCGCTGACTGGGCAGGGTGCAAAACAAATTCAGGAAATCAATGAATGAATGAACAAGACACACATGTAATCACAGTAAGATAAAAGTAAAAAATATAAAAGAGAATATCCTGAGCTAACTTGACCATATGGTTGCCCCCTCACTGCTTGCATCCATTGCATCCAGATCAATGTTCTTACTTTTAACTCACCAGTCTAACTCTGGCCTAGCGACCAAATGTCTATGTGATCTCATTTGCATCCTCTCTTTTGATTCAAAATATTGATGAGAGACAAACAATGTTAAGGCAAACATGCACAAATGCTTCCAATTTGTAATTAATTAGCACTTGCATACAGTGCTACTATTGCTGCACATCACTCGTGCCTAAAATAGTAATATTCGATAAATTATATTCCTAGTTACGGTACTGTGAAGATACTTATTTGTCAGTAATCTCTACAACAAACAGATAAAGAGTTAATCATGAAATATAGTCACCTTGCGGGACAACATGGTATGATGATCTTGTTTGATGGAAATGATTTGCACCAAACTTCCGCTCCATCTTCTGGCATTCTTTGAATAAACCTTCGACGTAAGTTACCACCTTTAAAAAATAGATAATTAAAAAAACAAACGTAGGACCATAATTACACATGCATAATAAACTAATAATTAATAGTAGCACTACCGGAAGCTCTGGTCTTCTCAGGATTTCTTCCAGTGACAAAATGTTCCCTATTGCTGCTGGTGTAAGATTGTGGTACTATCTCCCTCCAAAAGTTAGATATGTAGTCTGTTCTAAACATCAGACCTGAACTCAAAACTCATCATTTCCGAAATATTAGGCCTACATGCACAGCGAATGACTAGGCTTAGTACCCCAATCTCCGAGCAAGAATTTTCGCCCGATCAAACTTAAACTAAATTATTTGCAGATATCTAAATTTGTGAGATATTGACGAATGTACTATTCAGAACATTGATCAACCACTAGTACAACTAAGTGCTAGGCACCAATATTGGCAATATACGAACACTTTGTATAAAATGTGTTTACCGCAATTCGCATAATCATCACTTTCGAGAATTCGGGTAATCACGACAGTACTGCTATCACGACACACGCGTGATTGCAGTAGCCTACTTTGGACAATATAGGCTATCTAATAACTTCCATGTTGAACAGAATGTGCAATTTGTTGGACCTACCTTCAATAAGGGTGCCATCGAAAGCAGAACTTTTAAATAAATAAAATTCTATTACAAAGCACAAATTAAATGTTAAGTAAACTGTTTCCGTGGCGACTTAACCAACTAAAGGACTCTATAATTATAGTGATTTCTTCTTCTTTAGCCGCCTTGTACACGTTTTGGGCGATAATAGGAGTTCCGAAAAATTTCAAATCTTATTTACAAATAAAAACATTCAATTAGTTACTTCTATGAAAAAAATTGACAACTAATTATGTTTTCAAAATAAACAAATACCTTTGGAGATTCAAAACATCATCCTTAGCGATAGAAACGGAATTGTAAGTGGAGCGCCATCTATTGCTCAGAGTGAAATCATGACCACAAAATATACAAGCAGTTCTACACAGCAAATACAAATATCATACAGACCAATCACAGGCGACCACTTATAACGTCCAGAGTGGAATAAATAATTATTATAGCTGGGACTAGATTATAGTAAACAAAATTATCAAAATTACCAACATGTCGGAATTTATTTGTGAATACTGTAAGAAACAGTTTCTGGTACAGCTTACTAGTTTGACCAGGCTCCAAATGTCACCAAATTTTTACCTGGTCATAGTTGGCACCGAATGCACGCAAACGCACCTATTCCCGATCTTGGGAACCGCCCCTGGATTTTTTTATGAATTTTTTAAAATCCCATGCTATATTGCCGAAAACAATAAGACCTTGTACGATGTTCCCAAATTAAATTATTATAATTTCATGTACTTTACAAAGTTTTTTTTGAAAAGTTAACCGGTTGATGAGTGGAGCTGTTTCAGTTGAATTTTCAATTATTTCGTCTCATGATTCATCCAACAAAATCAGGTATATATTCTATTTAACTTTTTAGGACTAGTATTTTTATTTTCATTACATTATGACTAGATCTGTAGTGAAACGCGCTCTTGTGCAAGACTTTGTTTGATTAAAATGCGGTATAAATGTCTAACTGTATTGTATTAATTTCTCCCATTGCGCTACAAATTTTGAGGGCTATCTCCCGCGTAACGGCGCATGCGCAAAGGTGACTTCCTGTATAAGTAAACAAGTGTTTTCGGCAATATAGCTGTACCCAGTTTGTTGCTAACTTTACGTTGAGACGGTTCGTCTATCGCAGATAGATGCTGCTCTTCCAGAAGTCCGACGAGGTCGAAAGTCGAAGCAAACTTCTAATGATACGTCTGTTAGCTGCAAAATATGCCACGAGAAAGTGATCAATAAAAGAGCTCTGAAATACCACCGAAAGCGAAAACACGAAAAGAAAAAGACCGCTTCTGAAAAGCGAAAGAAAAGTGAAAGAAGAGCTTTACAGTTCGACAGTTTTCACAGGTACACTGTAAAGGGGTAGTATAGAAATGATTAAATACAATACAGAAATATGATAATAACTTAACACTTTCCATGGGTTCTCCATAGGCGCTTGTATTATATTCCATATTATCAAGTGCCTTTTCAACATGACAGCGATATATCGATCAGTTTTTGTTACCATTAGACGAATATAATAATGTTTTGATGGCGTAGATCAGAGGTTCTCAACCTTTTTCCACGTGTGACACGCCTAAACTTGCTACAAAATTTGGCGACACACTTTGCAATCGCCATTATGCTATGTCAATATCTTTAAAATTAAAATTACGTTCGGGGGGCCATGTATGTAGGCTGGGGATTTTGGCCTGTATATCAGATAACAGTTTATTCGGCACGTTTGCTAGAGCATGTTTTTATTGTATGCGACACACCGATGGTCTTTTCGCGACACACTAGCATGGGCTGACATCAGGACTCGTATGGAGGACAATGTTGCTTTTACAGAAGTGGTTGCAGAACAGTTGAGCAGACTGAGATCACTTGGTGCAGCCTTAAGTGATCACACAGAGACTCCTCGTTTGCCATCTGAACCAACATCACATGAGCCTGTCAACAAATTGGCCCCTACACAGTGATCCTTAAGGTCAACAAGAAAACAGAAACCTAAGAAGCGTGAGTCCAGTGCATCTAAACCAAACTTCCAGGAAAAAGAGTTTCTGCTCAGAACATTAGGTGGTAATGAACCAGTGATTTCTCTTCAACAATCATTGGATCATGATTACTCCAGCAACTTGACATCCCATGTTATAGACTTTGAACATTCGTATGCCTGACCGTTTTTCTTAAATGGATTCGCTGGCATATTTTGAGTGACCTCTCATTCGGTGATTTCGTGTCATATCAACCGAATTTGCAACTATGATTTCTATGACCGAGTTATAATATCTACTTGTTCCAAACATGTTTACGGACTTTTATTTTTTTACATATGCTGAGCGAACTTGAAGAAAAATGTTATTACCATAAAAACTTGTGGTAATTCTCATGTTTTTCCTGTCGATTAATAGACATCAGTATGCAGCACATGAACTTTAAAGCATATTTTTGGACTCCGTTTTACTTTCAAACTGTTTCATATGAAGAAGCTACTTGCTAGTCTGTTGTAATAATAATAATAATAATAACAATGACGATTTCTATGGCGCCGTAACACAGCCATGCCGTTACAAGGGTGCCTCACAAACTAAACTAAACAGCAGGATAGGCCTTGAGGAATGAATTGAAACTTGGTAAGGAACTGATATTTTACCACTGGGCGTTAGTGGTAGGTGGTTTCTGGATTTTTTTTTACTGCACTATGTATGATAATATTAAAGATTATTGGTTTTCCAAATGACTGCATTCTGTACTGATTTCTGTCTTCCTCTCAGATGACATAAATGGGTGGAGTTTCTTTTTTGCTTTTCATGTTTATTTCTCGTGTTTTCCTACCAATGATTTGGTGAATAAAGATTGAATACAAATGTTTTATAAGATATGAGTTTGAGCAAAAAAAGCATGCCTTTGCCATAATAGCATGTATTGTTTGGCATATTAACACGCTTTACGTTTTCTGTTTAACCACCTTTGTTTACTGGTGTAAACGGTCTTTAGGCAAAAGGCAAAATTGTCCCGGTTTTTTACAAGAAGGATACTTGGATATTGAAAACGTCGGTTCTATGTAGGTAAATGACAGAACAAAGTGTATACATATAGTTTGTAACCCAAAAAGATATCGTAACGAAAGACGCACTGTCAATTAATAAGGAGTATTATAGGCCCTGTTAAATCTTTAGTATGTAGGCTAGTGAGTTTATTTAACAGATTTTAAGAATAATTAACCACCCTATCCTACACTGGCAATGCTTGGAAGTACCTATGTGACCTCATTCGTCTGCCGACCTCAGCCACATCTCTTCATGCTCCTTTGACTGGCATGATCTTATCTCACGAGCTAAGACCACCATGGCTAACACGTGAACTTTTGCTCTCATTGTACTTGATTGGCTTGGTGTCTTGATTCTTCTAAGACTGCCTGCATATGTAACTGCAAGTGTAAGGCATGATGGTCTGGCTGAATGGTTAGCCTCCATGCCAATTCCTGACTTTCTTTACAAGAGGGTTCTTGCTTTTTTTAAAACTGAGTGCATTGCACTAAATTCTGTGGCATAGTCTCTTGGTGCAATACGGCAATAAATAGCCCAATGTTTAATATTTTATTCATGTAATAATTGCAAGCAAATAATTAACATGAAGGTAATAAGAAATAAACAATAAAAGGTATTTAGAAATGGACGCAGGTATTTTTAGACCTAAAATCGAAGCCGGATTAACGAAAATACACGTTGAAATACATGACTTAAAAATCATCAATCTAATACATATGATTTGTATCACGTGTTTAATTGCTCTTTATTCCGTTTGTGAAATTACGCGTATCAGTATGGAGGAGGGGATAGTGGCAGGGGTGATAGCAGAGGGTAATGGACCGGGGTAAAGTCCTAGAACCATTATTCTCGTGTTTTGTAAAATTATCAAACTTTTAATTACTTGTAATTATTAAATGAATAAAATATTATTCTCACCTGCTTACTTTCGCGGAAATATTTGGTTGTTTATCGCCCCATGTTTCCTATTTATTTACAGCACCACGCTGTAAATAAATAGGAAACATTGGTAATTGAGACGTTATGTGGTCTAGCTCGAGGTTACATCCAACTGAAAGCTGAGGTTTTTCTTGAAGCATGCAGCAGTTATCTGACACAAGATTGACTTCTCTTTTAATTCTGTAGAGAATTGCGATCCAGAAAGTCTTTTGCTCGCATCTGTACGTCGCCTTGAACGAGCTGCCAGCTGATCGAGCGATTGCTGAGTTCATCTACTTGTTCAAGGACATCTGAGGACATGGTCCGTCTGTCGAACTGCTTGGATGAGGCCATTGGTGCTCTGCCAAGCCATGTGGAAATCGGTTATGTTAATGGTCAGTCATTGTTTTCTCTAGAGCGGCTGATTTCGCAGGTCAGTAATTGCGGTCAGGATCTCTTGTTGTTATATCTCTTAAAAATTTTGAGATTCATTGTTTATTGAAAAGTTTTGTGCTGGCAGTTTCTCATAAAGTGTGATTCTAATTGGTAATGTCGCTTTAAATATATTGGCACAGTATGCATTGAACATTGTAATATTTATAGATCTTCTGAGAATGTCTTGTTCGTTGGTTTTATCAGTTGTGTATTTTCAAGAGTCGTACTACTGTTGAAGCAGTGGGGCACCAGCTACATATTTTCACCAGGTTGCATCTGGGTCATGTGGGTTATTCAGCAGGTTGAAATGTAAGGAAGATATTAAAAATTTAGAAGAATTTTTGGCAGGTCGTAAGGTAGGTCAGGAATAAAATAGGCAATGACCTGCTGCAACCTATCATGGTGCTACCACTGGTTGAATGGTGGCATGAGGATCAGAGCATGGATACTAGTCCCATAAGGATGACACAGCTTGAACTCATGAACTGATGGGTGTCTTGAAGTGAAATTCAACTCCTGCTAAAACTTGCTGTCTTCTGTCACGTTTGTATTATGTAATGTTACTGCGTAATCATTAATATGAATTGATGGACGAATATGAGTTTTATTATTCTAACTGCTTCAAAAAAATTCTTCTCATAAGATTTTTTTGAGCGGGTCTGGGAACTGCACTCTTCTTTTTTTTCTAGTTCATGATTATATAGCTTTAAAGGTTAGATAATAATAACAATATTTGACTACAGTTTTACTTATTAGAGTGACCTCGAATTAATGCTCTTTGCAATCAAGTGCTGTAGGAGTCTTTCGTTTACATTAGAAAATATGCTATAATAAATGTAATTCTACAATACTATAACAGTTCTATAGAAATCTTTAGTTTACATTAGATAATATGGTGTATTAAAGTTTCATGCTTTTTGCAATGCACTTACAGTGATATAAGGTTCTTTTGTTTACATTAGAAAATACACTATATAAATGTTTCATGCTTTTTGGAATACACTAATAGCTATATAAGGTTCTTTTGTTTACATTAGAAAATACACTATATAAATGTTTCATGCTTTTGGAATAAGCGGGTTCACCATCTCAGTGACCTTTCACATGCGCGTGCGCAGTGGTCAAGGTCAATGCTACAATAGATGTTGAATTATATCAAGATTGCAAATTCGCAATGCGTGAGTCATTAATTCTCCGAACTTTTGGTATATACTGTACATCATCTATTGTAGCATTGACCTTGACCACTGCGCACGCGCACGCGAAAGGTCACTGAGATGGCGAACTCGCTTATACACTAATAGCTATATAAGGTTCTTTTGTTTACATTAGAAAATACACTATATAAATGTTTCATGCTTTTCGGAATGCACTAATGGTGATATAAGGTTCTTTTGTTTACATTAATAGAAAATACACTATATAAATGTTTCATGCTTTTCGGAATGCACTAATGGTGATATAAGGTTCTTTTGTTTACATTAATAGAAAATACACTGTATAAATGTTTCATGATTTTGGAATACACTAATGGTGATATAAGCAGTGCTTTAATAAAGTGTAAAAAAGTGCCTGGACGCTCCTTAACTTTCCAGTCTGTCCAGAACCGTCCAATCACACTTTAAGCTCCGGATATAAGAGTCTTTTGTTGACATTAGAAAACACACTACATAAATATTTCCTGCATCTTTCTGTCCACAGGTGTACATGCCATATGCAACCCTCGACGCAGCAAGGAATCAATTAAAGAACTTCGCCAGTAGTCTCTGCCCACATCATCCATGAAAAAGCCAGACCTCCTGGAAGACCAAATCGAACCGGAAAAGGAGGTAGACACTCGAAGAGAGTCGTTTGCTGCGGGCATAAAACAGACCATCTTTCAGATCGAAGGCGAGGTCATACCTGAAGTTCCGGTCATCTATCTTAGCGAGAAATTGGAGGAGAATCTCCGCAATGAGAAACTTCATCACCTGGTGTTCGACAGCTGCAGCAATTGGTCAAAATCCATCAGTGACGTGCTCAACACGCTGCAAAAGGATACTCCACAGGGCTATAGCCCTCTCATAAAGATCAACTACTGGCGAGAATGTAACGTCGGGTAACGTCGGGCTGAGCGCGCTCTCTGAGCAGCTCAAGGTGCCGAAAGTTGTCTAGCTGCTTGAGCTTTACACGCACTTTGAAAACTCCAATTCGTTCGATTTCCAGAAGCATTACTTTACGTCGCAGCGAAAGACAATGTCAGATTTCTGTCGACTTTTGAGCGACATTTTATGAACGTGACAGTCGGTCGTTGACACGCTCCCATCGATGCGGATGGTCTGGATCATCTCGTGTCACTACAACCGCGACGAGAGGATGGTTCCGGTGATGGAACACATTCCATGGAACTGGCGGAATGCATGTCACATGTGATCATTGTCAGAGTGCTCTTCGAGTGAGTTTCAGTCTTTTAGATGTACCATAATCTATACCCGTTTTAAGGTCGTCGTAAGCCCTAGACAGTAGGCACTCTTTACATTTGTATGCCCAATCAGTTTGCAGTTAAAGAGCTAAACATGTGAGTGCACATTCATTCATTTGTGCATATAGTGCCTCTTCAAGAAACCTACTCAGGGGTGCTCCCAGGCAAAGGAACAAAGACTTAAGAGATTCATGAAATATTCACGATATTTATGACTAAGTTGTGGATAAATTTATATGGGTTTAAATTCTGTACCTAGTCATTGCACTTATAACCAGTAAGAGAGTGTTAACAGGTGTAATGGACCTGTTACAAATACAATGTTTGTCACAAAGGGAGAGTCCTAAAAGGCCTAAGCCCTGCTAACAAGGGTCACCCTAGAATAAACATTGAATTGAACATTGAGAAGAAGGTAATCAGGATGTAACTGAAGGTTTAAGTTTGAATGCACAGATTGGAGAAAGGTTCTACAGAGCAAAGCTTTAACTAGTTGACTAATGTGTACATGAGGCAAACTTAACTGACCTGTGAACAAAGATAAGTAGGACGCAGTTGAGTTTTAAACTAAAAGAAACTGTTAACCATGTTAACTCATTGCCTGAGTTGGAGCGGGAGACTTTTCGGCCAAACATGAATACGAGTAGTGAAAAAATTTGTGTGTTTGCCAGTAGACCTATTTAATAGATCTACTGGCAAATATTTAAAATTTCAGATGTAAGAAAACGTCTCAGTTCATTAATACGTAACTTAAAAGTAAATAGTAAGCAGTTGACTACGTATAATTTTTGCATCCTTCTACCAGTCTTTGTAAATTAGTAGTGGAACTAATTTAGCTAAACTTAGAAATTGTCTTTTAACGTATGAATGCAGTGTTAGCATTCAAGAACGCCAAACACTATTCGTATTCGGTCCGACTGCTACTATTCAGCCAAATACTGAATAGCTATTTGGCTCGCCAATTCGGCCCGGAGTGAATATGAAGCAAATGTTGGTTAGTAGCATGTAGTGACTGTCTAGTAGAATAGTACTTACAGTGCTCAAGACATTTGTTGGTATTAATCCTAACTCAGTTAGTGGCTTCTGAGTGGCTATCTAGTGAGTGAAAAGCCTGGTAAGATTTCTGTCTAGTTCAAGGAAGAATTAGATATCAGATATGTACACTTGCCTCTGTTAAGTTGCAACGTGCTTGCTCTGGCCAATTTTAAATACCTCCTGAAAGTGCTCCTTCTGCATTCAAATAACTGGAGTAGCAGATCAGATACCTTTACCTGACACATTAACTGGGTGTGGTTTTATCAAACCTATGCTATTCGAGTGACTGTATTACTGGTTTTCTTTTCTGTCTTTCTCTCACACAGCTCTGCAGATTTCTATTATGTTTTGTTTTTTCATATTATGAATATTTTATAGTTTATTATGATTATTTTTGGGATTGTGCACTCGTTGATTGTTGTTTTTCGTTGTTTCCACAGTGCGTTTGCAGGCGGTTCAATAAGGTACATACTTACTTACTTATCTGTTACCTCTGCTTTTATGCTTCAGATGTGTCTCTGCAGAGTGCTTTGCTCAAGTGTGCTGCCTGCATCACCTTCTACTTTTTTTAATCAAACTGCCGTATATATTACTTCATTACTTCTGATCGGCTCTTTCCATGTTCAGGAGTGTCTCTGTTTTTTTCCAGTGCGAGAGATTGTCCGGTGGAATGCAGAAGTTGGTCAACACAAGTGAGCAGTTGACAATTCTCAACGAGAAGCTGACGATCCAACGCATGGCTGTGACGGAGAAGACGGAGGTGGGTGAGATGCTTCTGAAGGAGATCTCAACCGAACACAACTGGCCGAAGACAAGAAGAAACTGGCTATCGAAAGAGAAAGGAAATCGAAGAGCAGCGCAAGATAATCAAAATGAAGAAGGTTCACTGGTTCAGCTGTTGCTTCTTCAGTATAAATATATCGGTTTCCTGCTCCATCTTTTATGTTGAAATAGTTTTCCGTCCAACACCTCTTTCCATCTCATGCTACGGCGACAGTATCACAGTGAAATCTGTATGAGAGTGAGAGAACACACCGAAAGAAAGACAGACAGAGAGAGTCAGAGATAGAGAGTGAGACAAACATGTAAAGAGAGAGACAGAGAGAGACAGAGACCATTGAATACATTAAGAGAAAAGCACTGGTCACCCATGATGCTTATCTGTAATTGCAGAGCCTCTGCTCCAGGCTTGCTTCACTGATCTTGGCTTTTCAGTGTCTTCCATCCTCATTCACACATTATTAATCTGCCACTCGCCTTTCATCGCAGAGCTTTACTTGTTTCAACCATTCAATTAAGTTTGCTGTGCTTGGCCTATCCTCCTAGAACCATCTACATAAGAACCTGTGACATGAACTTCTCTTCCTTGTTTTCTGCTTTTCTTTTTCTTTTCTGAAAATGCCCTGTGTCTAGATCATTTTCTGCAGTCTTGTTTTCTTTGTGTTAAGTCTCTCTTTATATACAGGGTGCGCAAAAAAGGTAATCCCCTACGGTTTTTAGTCCATATCTTGGCCAAACATACGAATTTTTAAATGAAATGAAATTAAATAATTTTTTTTGAAATTTGACCATTGTACGTAAATATGAATTGCCTTTAAGACTGTTAAGTTTCATTTAAAAATTCGTATGTTTGGCCAAGATAAAATTATGGGCTAAAAACCGTAGGGGATTACTTTTTTGGCACACCCTGTAGATGTTAACTCATACCGTGTTACTGTCTGTGAAAATAGAAAGAGGCTGAGAACGTATTTACGGAAGCTCTTCCCACCTTGGAAGCGGCTCATCTGGCACTCGGCGACCTGGAGTGGGATGTTGTCACGGAAACGAGGTAACTCATTTTTAGGATACATTCTGTATCTGTAATTTTTGTAATTGATCATTTTTATAGCGGTGTAAATTGTCAACTACTCCTTGAATACACTGCACCATGAACTCTCAATGAAAGCCTAACACTTAAAGGAAGAAGTTTCAGTTATCTTATTGAAAGCACTTGAAAGCACCCTTTGTTTGTTGAGTTCAGCAGGGTGTTCTGTGCAAGCGGACCACAATTTAAAAGACTAATTGCCTGTGTTACTCTTTAATTAATGAAGTTAGGAATTCAGTGTTCATTCTAAGGATATATTTGTTTAAACGAAAAATTGTGTTATAATAATAATGATCTTCATTTATTTAAATAATTTGGCAAATCTGGGTGACACACCACACCCAATTACATGTTAAAGCACATTAAATAAAATAAAATAAATTAATATGAGCATAGCAGTGTCATTGATGGCAGGCGAAGAGAACCTCTGAATAAAGTTTTTAACATCCTTTGCTGGTGCGAATTGATGTGATTGTGGTCTGGGCATAAGTTATACCTGGTAAGTGGTTTTTGCTAGAGGTGGAAAAGGCTTTTCATGCAGAAGTGGATTTTACTCACTTCCAAATGTTTTGTATGACTGACTAGATCATTTGCGAAGCCTCCAAAGCCAGTGCAGACGGTCTATGAATGCATCCTGATTGTGAAGAACTACAAGTAGATCTCACGGAAGTCAGTCAAGAATATGACGGCAGACCCCAACTTCGGTTGAAGAGAATGGATGTGGACAGCATTACAACTAAACAGGTTACAGGTCGGTTTAGATTCATTGTTGGCCTAGTAGCTAATGTGATGTGGCAAAATAAGAAATGCTGTATTTAAGGTGAAAGTAGAGAGTTTTCATTAATTAATTCATTCATTCATTCATTCATTTTATTCGTTCAGAGGACTTATGTAATACCCCTCCAAGAGGTGCACTATGCACTCGGGGTCGCCTTCAGCTCAACTCAGGTGATAAAGAAGACTTTTCAAGTACTTGTAAGGCTGTATGCAACATATTATATGACTGAATCTATGACTGCAGTTTATCTAAAGTTTCCCTGTTTAGTTCAGTTAGATGACATTATGGACGGTGATTTTTGGGAAGTTCTTGAAAGCTCACTAAAAGTAGCTGAGCTAATTGAATAGTAGCCAAGCAAGTCAAGAAAAATTGTAGAATTTGTGGTGCAGCTGGTGCTTCTTTTGTTATCTGGTCTTATCTAATACAATGGGGGGATGGCATCAGCATTCTCGTCGCCTCCCCTGTGAGTACCCAGGAGACTGGGGAAACCAATGATGCCTCCCGCTGACCGAATCCAAATAGAACAGGATCCCGGTCCAGTCGCTCCAAACAGTCAGAAGCGACTACAGCACTCGCGAAATGAAAATCTAATCCAAAATTTCTGTAAACTAATACATGATTCTAGTGGTAGGACCCTTGACCTAGAATGACCTCCTCTTGATGCTTCGTTCCTTTTCTAGAACTCCTTAAGGCTGTTGTAATGATTATATAGTCAGAACGACCATTCACTGAATCTATGAGGTTTGTATTCAATGTCTATTGTGTTTTTTGTTACATGGGATGCGGTTTAGGATAATGGAAAGAAGAGCGCACGGATGCGGGATCACTTCCCACTACCCTCCCAAAGGTCCACTTCTATTCAGCAGCTAGTGTTGGTAAACTGAGCAGCAGGATATGATGGTTATTATTATTAGGAAGACATGCTGGGTATCAAGTTTGGATATAGTTGCTTGTCTCAATTTCCTCAACGTTGTTGCTTTTCCAAAAGTGTTGATTGTTGAGTTGTATTGTGTGCATGTCTTACATCAGGGTCTTGAGGACCAACTTCTCGGCATCATTGTCAAGTACGAAAGACTGGAACTGGAGCAGCGCAGAGAGACTCTCATCCAGGAGATAAGGTATGTTTCTCTCCGATCCAACTGTTTCATCTGTAGTTGTGACTAAACTGACTATGGTGCCAGTTTATTGTTGCATTTAGCTTGACTTGTTGGTTAACTTTAGTTTTGGTTACTGAATGTTGAGATTTTATTTTTAAGGTGTTTGTTACTGAAAGAGAAAGATTTCAATTGTTTAGGGAGAATAAAAGTTCTAAATTAACGGGTCATGTAAAGTAGGACTTAATTAATGCTCTTACATGAACAATGTGAAATGGAGTTGACTAGACGTAAACTCCAAGCATTCTATAGTTGATAGATAGATAATCTGTGCAGTACGTAGATGTATCCTAGAAGCTTATAAAAAGAAATGACTTGCTTGTGTTTAATATCAATAAAGGTCCTGTCCACATGGTCTTGGTGTATTTAATTATTATAATTACTAGTATTATTATTAGTATTAACAGATCGTTTAATCTTTTGTCCATATAGCATCAATTGGTGTCTTCTCAACGACCTAGAGGATTCCCTTCTCCGAGAGCTGACCCAGTCATCTGTAAACATTCTCGATAATGTCGAACTCGTTGAAACTCTGAGGAAACAAAAGCCCTGGCTTTGATGTAACAGAGAAACTGAACCTGGGTGCCATCACCAGAAAGGAAATCGAAAAACACCGTGACATGTAACCAGCGGTCACTCGATGTGGAGCAATCCTCTACTTTGTTCTGGCCGGTATGGCCACAATCAGCTACATGTACCAGTGTTCGCTGGCCACTTACCTTGAGGTCTTCAAGTTCTCGCTGCGGAAGAGCCTGCCAGATATGAATGTCGAGGAACATCGTAAAAATAGTTGATTGCATTAAAATGATTGATTGATTGATTGATTGATTGAAGACAGAAGTCTTGTGAGTGCTGTGGTCACTCGGGCACCTTGCCTCACTTCTCAGTACCTCACCTTAAGTACTGATTTAGATCATGGGGATCCTTACTTTTTGTTATTTACTTGAGTTTAGGAAATTGTTTTCCTCCAAGATTCAAGTTGGTCTTAGAGTCTTGCTCTTAAAAGACTCTAGTCTATAGAGTATAGAGCAAGACTGTAGATGACCAAAACGATCCAGGCAGCAGTTTTTACTAATGCTATCTATCTATGGAATTTGTATGTATGTATGAGCACTTGGTGTTCGTTCAAGATTTCTACTCATAGGCGTTTCCGACTATAGTGCGGACACTAAATCGGAATTTTACACTGAAGTGCATGAGCAATTGCGAGTGAAGAACTTGCTCAGGGTCCTTACACGGCGGCTTGAGGTGGATTCAAACTCGCAACATGCCCCATAAAAATTATTTTATGTAACATAACTAATCAGGGGCTCACCTAACACAGGCACAGCCAAAGAAGATAGTTTTGCTGTAGTCCGACTATAAAATGTGAGAAGACTGCTTGTTGGAGAGATTTCGGTATGAAAAGTCTCATGTTTTGTATCCCAGGGCAGCGTGGCCTTGGACAATAGTAAAAGGAAGAAAGTGTTTCCATGGCTACCGGACGTTGGCTGGGAGGACATTGTTCGTCTTGTTCTGTGTTTGTTGCACAAGATGTTTTTTGAGAGGTCATTGAGAAACATGAAAAAGAATGGAAACCGCCTTACTGCCAGCAGATTGATTGATTGCTTGATTTTTTATTCTTTCGTCGATTCTTTGATTGATAGATTGATTGATTGATTAGTTGGTTAATTAATTAATAATTGATTGATTGGTTGATTGATTAAATCAAGTCCAGATCTGTGTCTTGGAATCTAATTAGTGTTTGTGGATTTTGAACAGATTATGGCTTCGCTGTCATATGCCATTCGTTGCTGTATTACGCAGTTGTTACCAGTACATACGATGTTTGTTACTAATTACTATTAATAATTAGTTTTCATTTTATGGTAAACTTTGTTGGTTCTGTATTTATGTCCTTTTCCACATCAGTTATAAAATGTTGCTGCTCATTTTGCTTTGCCATTTATGTCATTTCATTTCAGCTTAAGACTTGCTTGTGTCAAACTGCTTGTTCACCTTAGATTGACATCTCTTCGGTATGGTTTTTGGTGCACCATTAACCGCTTATCTCATTTCTATCTCACAAGAAGACAGAAACTGAAAAACATTGTTGTCTCAAATTTTCAAGAACTGAGACTTGTTCAAGATTTGTGTTGGCAGAGTGACAGATGGGTAGAGCTACATTTAGGTCAGTTTTGCGTGGGTGGATGGATGAATTGAGTTACTGTAAAGAGTTATTTAGTAACTTGCTATTTCTGTCAATCAAATAATCAGTGAGATGGTTATTATAATATTCAGCCAATAAGCTAATCAATCTGTACTGGTAAGTCTTGCTTGACAGGTCATGTCAGTCTACCCGTCCATCCATCAGTTTATGAGTTTGATCAGTTAGTCATTCAATCTTTCTGACTCTGTGGTCATGCCAGGCCGAGGCTTGATGTAAGGAAGAGGGAAGTGCTAATATCATCTTTGTTATGATGCCATGTTATTAAACAGTGTTCAACCACCATTCAAGTCTGATGATTTGTAAGCCAATCTGAAGCTGAGAAATATATGGTTGAGCATTTTCCGGTGTGTTTTCCGGTGTATATACTATATACATTGATTGACAGGTCATGTGCGGTGGCCAAGCAATTGACGACTTTGACAAACATGTCCTAAAGAAAGACTTATGTATATTCGTTTAATACAATAAACAACAGATGATGATTTGAGAATGCTGTAGGTTTACATTAGCAAAATTAACAGTATGGCTGCTTAAAGCTTATGGTCAAAATAGTTAGTACATGTTTTTGAATAACATTCTTGGGATAAAGTTTAACGAGTCATGGACGAATACATGGGAGACTCATCTTCGACAATTTCCAGCTGTTCCATTCTACCACAATGAAGAAATCAACTACAAAATATCGGAAGATGGACGAGAATCTTACATTGGTAAACACCCATCCAGTTTCAGCCTCACATCTCCTGCATCTCGTTCATTATCTCGAGCCTTTTATACGTCTGCCATTTTCAATGCAATTTCTGTAGAGTAGGCCTAGTTGCTATTCAATGACATAATAAAGATGATTTGTGTTGTCCTCCTCTTTAACCCATGCTTTGGACTGGCAACCCAAAGTTCGGGCAGAGGGGGAATTCACATACTTTTCGTATGCATACAATAACTGTATAACTGTCTCGGGTTTCAATAAAATTTATGGTTATGATTATGGTTATAATAACACATTTTAGAACTACATGAAAGAGTTACTGGTAATCCACATGAAAACAAGGGTCAGCTCAGAATTAGTTACCAGTGGTGATCACTCTTGCCCACTTGGAGAAAATTTTGTGTTTGTGTTTTTGGTTCTTTTTACAGAATTCTATTTTAAAATATGTTTAAAATATTCTTTTATTTGCTTTTGCTTTAAAAAAAGCAGTTTAAAGCTATTTTAATGTTTGATACATCGATAGTTTTGTTTTAATTAAGTTATTTTGAGTTAATTAATTTTTTGATCAGTTTTTGCCAGGCCGGTGGGATCACTTGGTTTCTGCTGAAACATCTTGGGTAAGCAAATGGCGGATATAAAGGAAAGAAATTACGTACTTGATGATGTGGCTTGTATACATTGCTCTGCAGTCCACACCTTACCCCATAATATATCATGTTATACTTTTGTTTCCTGATCTTTCTCCGCTGTTTCAACATCACTGGGCAGCTCGATATAGGAAGCTCTGTCTAGTAATATATTGGAGGTCGTTGGTTTTTGCCTTGTATGTTGAGCCAGAAGAAAGCTAGAGCAATAGCATTTGTGTTAATTTGAAGCTTTACTTAACTAACATGCCTGTCTGTTACAGTAGCAATGTTGCAGAATCTGTGAAGGGCTGTCATAAGTGCATGTTTGTTTAGTGATTTTCAAGCATTGTGCCAGAATAGCATCGAACAGTTCCAGGTGTAAAAATTTTTTTCCCAATGAAACACATTTTATTGGAAGTGTCTTGCATCACTTCTTAGAACATAATTAAAGAACTATGTTGATCTACTCGGTTATAAGTAATCTCGGTTGTAAAGCCGCCCATCTGGAATGACCTCCCTTCATAGCTTAGCTATTACATCTGACCAATCAAACTTTGTTTCATAAATCTATGAAGTTTTTTTCTTTTGCTGTGGCTTAACTGAGAGCACTCCTTAGTAGTTTTTATGAAGTGGCGCTATATAAATCCATAGAAAAAAAATCATAGTAATAATAACAGAAATTTCTACGGCATCAAAACACAGCCATGTATTAATTAGAATGACATTGACACCAGAAATATCATGTACACATAAGCACAGAAGCTTTTTCGTGAAGGACTCATCCTAGTCGGCTATAGTAAGGTCTGCAAGAATTATTCCAATACTGGTTGAAAATCTGTTCTGGAAGTTGTCATGGCTGACGCACGAGGAATCCGCTTCCAGATGCGATTGTGTTCAGCTCGGTTGACTTGCCTACAAATCCTACAATCGAAGCCTTGTGTGATCTGGCAGACATCCTGGAAACCTGAGTGTTGAACGTTGTCACTTGTTGACGCATCCGGTTTCGGAGGGCTGATCGTTCTGGCAAGAACTTCTCTAGATACTTAACGATGACAAGGCTCGGTGTTACGAGATTGGCCTAGAAAAGAAATATGCACCATTTTATAATGGCACGATGGTATGCAAAGGTGTACATACAGTTATTAAGCCATAAACAATATATAGTTCGGAGTGCAAGGTCTACATGTATTTCAACTCTTGGATTTGGGGTACTGTACCCCTGCATTCATACACATTCCAACTTTTTAGATGAGGGGCATCATAACCCTACATTCATATACATTCCAACTTTTTGGACTAGGAGTACATTCATATCACAGAAGCAACAATGCTCACACATTTATTTTCTCTGATGAAAGCATTCATATGCAGTGGCGGCGCCAGGATTTCAGTTTTGGGGGGCTAAAGGGGGTAAATCGTCCAAAATTTTTATTTTTACATTTAAGAAAAAATGGATGGCCTTTTTTAGGGCCCCCCCCCATCCCCCTAGCGCCGCCACTGTTCATATGAACCCTCAAGATTCAATGCATTTATTATTATTATTATTATTATTATTAGGCATTGCAGTGCACATAAACATAGGCGCAATCACGCCATAAAAGTTGGGAGGGACCATAATGAATCACGCCCTAAAAGTTGGGGGGGACCATAATAATAAAGCTAGGGGACCACTCAAAAGTTGGGGGGGACGCGTCCCGTGGGTCCCATAGGGTGGTTGCGCCTATGCACATAAAGGATAATTTATAATTATTTTAAGTCATAAAGAGAAACAATGCAAATTTGGCAACACACTATCTAGACCAGCGGTTCCCAACCCGTGGCCCGCGGGCCAAAAGTGGCTCGACTGGCCTACAAAAATGGCCCGCAGCACCTCAAAGAATTAAGAAAAATATATGTAAAAATTGACAATTTGGACATAATAGAATATATTATTATTTTCTATCACAAATTATTTTATGTGGACGCTAATAAATCTCATCAAACATTCTATTTCGATTCAATTATAACAATTTTATACACCTTTAGTTAATTAAATTTTAGTATTGTGGGCCTTTGGCCACCTAATGTCCTTCAACTAAGAAAACGTGGCCCTCGTGTCCTCCAACTTAGAAAAAGTGGCCCGGCAGTCAAAAAAGGTTGGGAACCACTGATCTAGACCAAAGTTATGCTTCTGATCAAGGCCAGGCAGACTAGAGAAAAGAAGAAAAGAGTAACACCAAGGTTGTTGCTTTCATCTTGACACAATGCTGTAGTTTACAAATTTCTTATAGCATTGTTCTGTTCTAGTCATTTAAAACCAACAACTAGTTTATATGGTTTCTTTCTATTAAAAACTAGTTGTATGCAAAAGAAACTTACACGCCCCAGGTCATAGAGAAATGAATCGCTGGTTGCAGATGATCCGTCGATCACAAATACATGACCGGGAGTGATGTTGTCTATTGCGGTAACGATAGAGTCAGCCGTTTCTGCATGTTGGCCTAAGAGAGGACATAAAATATTATAACAATGAGTGCCAATGTTGCCTAAATAACAAAGTCTTTATCAATTACATTGAAATTGATATCGCTTACAAATAAATTAATAATAATAATTTCCTTTATTCAACAATCTGGTTGACAAATCGCAACCAGTTACAGTTGCAGTTGAAGCCAGCCTGCAATACCTAGGCTAATAGCAGCCTACAAAACACATCTATCCTAATTGGCACAGCTTCTAGAGATACAAAGATTTACTGACAAGTGAAAAGAGTACCACTTAATTTGGGGCAATCTATTTATCTAGAATCAATATGATGGCATCAAGACAGTCATACAACAAATGACCATTGGCTTCAGTCTAACAAAGGGCTGATTTATCAGTGTTTTCCAGGCTCCTTAAGGCCCATTTGTATCACCATGGATGGACAGGGAGTGCCTTTGACTGGACGTTTTGAGGGGTGCTATATAAATTCTTGAAATCAATGAATGAATGAACAAGACACACATGTGCCCACACGCCGGCGCTAGGGGAGGGCTAGGGGGGCTAAGCCCCTTAAAAAGTCCATCCATTTTTTCCCATGTAAAAATGAACTATTTGCACGAAAAAACCCTTTAGCCCCCCTCAAACTGAAATCCTGGTGCCGCCACTGACTTTAAGCCCTGGCCCACAGTAAGATAAAAATACAAAAGAGAACATAGAAGCTAACGTAACTATGTATAGCTCCCTTCACTGCTTGCATCCAGATCAAGGTTCTTACTTTAACTCAACAGTCTTCTTTATCAGTTATCTCTCCTACAGATGGATAAAGAGTTAATGATGAAAACTATTCACCTTCTGGGAAAACATGGTAGGAAGCGGTAGTTGCGTGGAATGCGTGAGCTCCATACTTCGCTTCCATTTTCCGCTGCTGCTTAAAAATCGCTGTAACATGGTTCACGACCTTTAAAAAATAGATAGATAATTAAAAAAACAAACGTAGGCCATAATTATACACGATACATAGTTTAAAAGTTAAAATAAATTATTTGCAGATAATTTTATATAAATTTGTGAGATATCGTCGAATATACTATTCACAACATTGATCAACCACTAGTTCAACTGCGTGCTAGGTACCAATATTCGAACGCTTGGTAGAATTTTTTTTACCGCAATTCGCACTCATAGGCTAATCATCACTTTCGAGAATTCCGGTAAAGACGCCATAATCATGTATTTATGGTCCATCGGCACACATGTAATTGTAGTACAGTGACCGAAGCATAGGTTATAGGCTATGGAAGTTTGTATAGGATATAGTATCTAATTAGGCTACTTCCATGTCTAACAGAATGCGCAATTTGTAGGACCTACCTTAACGCGCGGAGCCATAGTACCAGTAAAAGCGAAATCTTACAGTCTACTACTAAAAAAACTTCAAATATCTTTGGTATTACAGCTACTTCAAAAATCAAAACTTTCCGTAAAAGCTGCCGTCTGCTCGTGTCGAATAATAACTCTCTTATTCCACCATCAGATATACCACCACCGAGCTATCTATCAATGGGAGTTCGGCAGCTTGCTACAATGCAATAGATCATTGGTGCAATTGTAAGCGGCATTCATGCAATAAACCGACGCCATTTTTGTTGATATTTGTGCTTTGCAACGTGTGTGTGTGTGAGTGTGTGTATGTGTGTGTGTGTGTGTGCGTGCGTGTGAGTGTGTGCGTGTGTGTCAAATTCACTGTCTTCTTCTCCCGACTCCACTTTTATTGTATTGATGCATCAACACCAATCTTAGGGGCAACCGCAGGCCTATTCATTCATGAAGCATCTGGGGCGTTGCATGTATGTCAACAATTTTTCTCCACCGGTTACGGTCCTCTGCCAAGCCGATGGCCTCAGAGACGTCAATGTGCCCT
>CATKHU010000120.1:0-44543 GCA_949752735.1 Lumbricus terrestris
CATTAGGTGTCTACGGCCCTTCTACTCTTCCGTACTCTTTCTGTCTTGGGATGCGTGGGTGTATTGAGGGTTGGGCATTGCCTATATAAGCCTTTGCTTTCGTGGCAAACGGCCTCTGTCGCCCTGTTCTGCGGTTGTGGTGATCTGTGAGGCGTGTGGGTTTGATGTCTCTCGTTGAGCGTGGTCCGTCTTCTACGTCGCCGTCTCGCCCTGTTGGTGTTCTGGCAGTTCATCTGTCTTCCTGGGCTTCGTTAGCCGTTGTCTGCTGTGCTGTCGTCCGTACTGCTTCGTCTGGTTTGTCAACTTTGGTTCTACTAGACGGTAACCTTTGTTATTCGCTGTAAATATTGCTTGTATGAATAAATCGATCTTATTTTACAAAAGTTGGGACCTTATCTTTTGATAGTCATCCTCGTAGACGGCCGTGAACCTTACAAATGGGGGCCCTCCGTGCTTTTGCTCGTTTTGGGTGTTTTTGGTGAATGTTTGTTGGTATAATTCCGTTGGGAAATTTCGGATATTTTTTGGTCCGTGTAGTTCGCCGGAATTTTGAGAAATTTGCCGTATTTGTCGGAAATTTTGCGGTGTCGCATTTCGTTTTGGGGGCCTGGGCTATTTGAATTTCGTGCGTTGGCAGAAATTTTGTGCGTTGTTCGCATTTGTGACAGTTTTGAAGTGGACTGTCGTGAGAGTTGGGAATTTTGGGGAGAATTTTTGGTCTCCGTGGTCTGCGCAGGTAGACTAGTATGGCGTCCTCAGAGGAAGTTACTCTTCTTGAATGGGACGAGATAGTGGATTTGCCGGTGGACGAATTGAGAAAATATTGTGCGACGTTGGGTGAGGACGTTAAAGGGTTAACGAAAACTCAATTAATGAAGTTGGCTAGAAAAGCGTTGTCGCCTAAACAAGGAACTGAGGAATGGAAACTTCGGGCACAAGCGAAGAGAGAGGCCGTTGAATTGGAGCGCCTGAAATTTAAGGAGGACAGAGAATTTGAGTGGGAAGTAGAGAAAGAGAAAATGAGACTGGCGGCGGAAGTAGAGAAAGAGAAATTGAGAATGGCGGCTGAGGCAGAGGAGAGAAAAATGAGAATGGCAGCTGAGGCAGAGACAGAGAGAATGAGAATGGCAGCTGAGGCAGAGGAGAGGAAAATGAAGATGGAAGCTGAGGCTGAGGAGACGAAAAGGAGATTTGACATAGAGGAGAAACGGATGTCTTTGGAGGTAGACAAACAGAAGTTCGATATTGACTTGCGGACGTTAGAATTAGGAGGTGTGCCAGACCGTCCTGTGCAGCACAAGGAGGATTTTCGTTTTGGGGCGGCAATGAAATTTGTTCCTAAATTTGACCCCTCGGATATTGAACACTATTTTGCGGCGTTCGAACAGGCAATGGCTTTGCATAAAATTCCGATGGAAAAATGGTCATCCCTTTTGCAGCCACAACTATCAGGAAAGGCGGCAAATGTATTTGCGTCTTTGTCTTTGGAGGATTGTGTGAAATATGATGTTGTTAAATCCACACTACTCACAGCTTATGAACGGATACCGGAGTTCTATCGGAAGAAATTTCGGGGGTTGAAAAAAGAACCACGGGAGACTTTCGCAAATTACGCGTATCGCTTGCAGATACCTTTCCAACGTTGGGTAGAGGGTACAAATTCGTGGGATGATTTGGCTAAATTTAAAGAGGTCATACAGATGGAGCAATTTGTACAAGCGTTGCCGCTAGAAGTACACAAGTGGCTTTTGGACAAAAGTCCTGAGACTGTAGCGAGTGCTGCACGTTTGGCAGATGAATACGCTGTTTTGTATAAACAGGCGCCGAGTAATTATGCTGGGGATTCCAAAGGAGTTTTTCTGAGCGTACAAACCGCTTCTCATGTGACGATAGTGAGAAGAAAGACGTGTGGGAGCGTCAGGGCTCAGGGTACAAGGAAGGTGTGCGCCATGAGTCAAAATGGAGTAAGCGTTCGCCTCAAAGAGGGACGTATGGCTTTAAGCAGCAAAATCGTAAAAATGATGACGTTGAGGGGTTTGGAGAGCAGGTCACGTGCTCGTTCTGCAGATTTCCTGGGCATTTGAGGTCCCAATGTCGGAAATTACAACGAAAGGAGGGGCCTGACATTGAAAATTGGAGGGGTCCGAAACCCGTGGGTTTAGTACAAACTTTGTCGGCGCCTGTTAAGGAACAGAGTTTTCAGAAGCCTATTGAAACTGTTGATAAAATGTATGCTCCTTTCTGTGTGAATGAGTGTGTCATTAATGATTTGAATGAACGCAAGGATGGTGTTTTTCTGAGAGACTCAGGTTGTCTTCAATCTTTAGTATCGGCTGAATGGTTGGATGAACATGATTTTGTGCAGTTGAATGAGACACGCCTTCTGAGAGGTATTTCTGGTCAAATTATGGAGCGCCCTCTTGTGAAAGTGAACGTGGAATGTGCATTTGTGAAAGGCGAAATTCTCTGTTGTACGCTGAGTTCTTTTCCTATGCATGGTGTGCACGTGGTGATTGGTAATGACGTTGCGCTGTCGGGTGATATTGTGGATGTGGCTATTACGACCCGAGCTCAGGCTAAGCAATATGCAGAGGAACGCAGTGCGACAGCGGGCGCTGTGTGCAGTGAACCGACGCGTTTGGAGCCGACGATTCTGGGTCAGAGTGCAGAGTCGGTCGATCGGGCAGTATTGACAAATGATTTAATGTGTACGTCTAATGATCAAGCGAATTTAGACGAAGGTGATTTAGAAGCTTTATTCGAGTCGAATGAAATTGTTGACACTGACTGGCAGGATGTCTGTGTTCCGAGATCAGAATTAATTATGAGGCAGAGAAATTGTCCTGATTTGATTCCAATGTTTGAGCTGGCGGAGAATAAATCGAAGGGCGATCACCGTGTACAACCGTATGAGTTAGTGGAAGGTGTGTTGATACGTCGTTGGGACGACAAGTTAACGCCATTTAAGATGGGTGTGTCACAGATTGTGGTTCCACGTCAGTTGAGAATGAAATTGCTGCGTGTGGCACATGATATACCAGCATCGGGTCATCTGGGTACACAGAAAACTTTGGACAGACTGTTGAAGCATTTCTGGTGGCCACTTGTGAATAAGGATGTACGTGAGTACTGTCGTTCATGTGATGTTTGTCAACGGTTGGGTAAAGGTAACAGAAATTATAGAGCGCCTATGGTTAGTGTGCCTGTTATGCAAGAAGTGTTTGAACGTCTAGCGATGGATATCGTTGGTCCTTTAAGTGTTTGTGCCTTAACGGGTAACAGATTTATCTTGACTGTGATTGATTTAGCATCGCATTTCCCATTTGCATTTCCGTTAAAGACGCATACGGCCCAGGATGTTGCGAAATGTTTGTGTGAGGTGTTTACGATGTTCGGTTTTCCGAAAGAACTACTTTCTGATTGTGGGACTGAGTTCATGTCTGATTTGATGCAGGTGTTTGTGCATGAATGTGGCATTGTACAATTGAAGACTAGTCCTTATAGACCACAGACGAATGGTTCGTGTGAAAGATTCCATCGTACCATGAAAGATATGTTGAAAGCGGTGGCTGAAACGTATCCGGTTCGTGGGATACCATGCTCCCTTGGATTTTGTTTGCGTATAGGGAAGTTCCTGTACAGGGTACTGGCTTTTCTGCCTTTGACTTAATGTATGGTAGAGATGTGCGTGGAATGCTTCAATTAATGAAAGAGGCATGGTTGTCAAAAGATGTTACAAATGAAGTATCTGGAAAGAATGTGATTGAATATGTCTTGCAGTTGCGTGAGCGTATGCGTGTTGGGTTGCACATGGCAAGTGAAAATGCTGTTGTTGCTAAGACTAAGTCGAAGCAAATTTATGATAAACATTCGAAGGTTGTGACTTTTGAGGAAGGTGAAAAGGTGCTACTTTTGATTCCATTGGTGGGTAAACCCTTACAGGCCAAGTATTGTGGACCTTATGTGGTATTACGTCGTCTGGGTCCGGTTGATTATTTGGTATGTACGCCGGATAGACGAAAAACGGAACGAGTGGTACATGTGAATTTGATGAAGCGATATGTGGATCGTTTGGATGTGATGCATGATGTGTCGAAAGATGATGTGATTGCTTCTGTGTTGTTGGTGGATACGGATGTGAAGGTGACTGAGTTGACTTTAGAGGATAAGGTCTTACAATGTGATGTGTCTGCTGAATGTCGTGATGAATTACGTGATGTTTTGCATGACTTTGCACATGTCTTTAGTAAGTCACCGGGGAAAACCAACATGGTGTCACATAGGATTGAGTTGGTCGAAGGTGCTCGTCCTGTTCGACAATCACCTTATAGGTTGAATCCTGAGAGGATGGCTAAGGTGGAGAAAGAGGTGGAACAGTTGTTGAAGGCTGGGATTATTGAGGAGTCTGAGAGTCCTTGGGCGGCTCCGATCGTTATGGTTCCTAAGCCAGACGGTACGGATCGCTTATGTTCAGATTTAAGAAAACTGAATGGGTTGTCCGTAGCGGATCCATTTCCGATGCCCCGGGTGGAGGTCTTAATTGATCGACTGGGAAAATCCCGTTATTTGACAAAATTGGATATGACCAAAGGGTATTGGCAGATTCCAATGCATCCTGATTCAGTCCCGTTGACTGCTTTTGTTACACCGAAGGGTCATTATCAGTGGAAATATATGAGCTTTGGCTTGAAAAACGCTCCTGCCTCATTTTCCAGATTAATTACGAAAGTTCTGAATGGATTGAATGATTTTTGTGATGCATATCTGGATGATATAATCATTTTCAGTTTGGAATGGTCGGATCATTTGATACACTTGAGGAAGGTGTTGAGTAGGATTGCGGATGCATGTTTGACTTTGAATCTAGCTAAATGTGTATTTGCAAATGCTGAAGTGGATTTTTTGGGTCACCACATTGGAGTGGATGGTGTCCAGCCACGGGTAAAGAAGGTGGAAGCGGTGTTGCGTTTTCCCAGGCCATGCAATAAGAAGCAGGTGCAATCGTTTCTCGGGCTTGCAGGGTATTATAAGCGTTATTTACCTCATTACTCTGACATTGCTTTGCCGCTGACGGCGTTAACGAAGAAAGGGATTCCTTTTCGATGGAATGAGGAAGCAGAGAATGCCTTTGTGGATTTGAAATCTCGTCTTGCTTCTAGACCTATTCTTATACCTCCTGACTTTTCTAAACAGTTTTGTGTGGGTGTTGACGCATCTCAATTCTGTGTGGGAGCCTGCTTGTTTCAGATACATGAAGAACTGGAACATCCGATTTGCTACATCAGCAGGAAGCTGCTCACGCATGAGGTTCGATACTCAACCATTGAGAAGGAGGCGTTGGCGCTGATGGTCGCGTTACGAGCCTTCAGTGTGTACTTCGGGTCCACACTGGTCCTTGTCTAGACGGATCACAAGCCTCTGCAGTTCATCCGGCAGATGGCTAATAAAAACATGAAGCTCTTGCGTTGGAGTTTGGAACTGGAGCAGTATAATCTGGACATTCGGCATCGTCCGGGCAGGTTAAATGTCCTCCCGGATATTCTCAGCCGTCCGTCTCAGTTGTCAGAGGAAAGCAGCAGTTCAGTCACTGCCAAAGTCAATAATAAAGTCGTCACGTTGTCAAATAAGGACGTCCGTCAATTGAAAGTTTCGAACAGAACACTTCAGTGAGTGTCTTGTCTGCGTGTAGCAGCCACTTTCCAGAAAAAGTGGTGGAAGCTTCATCGCCTTTTTCAAGAAGTACTCAAGAGTTGGGGGTTCTTGTTGGGGGTTCTTGTTGGGGAAATTAGGTTCTCTGTTAGCTTGCAGTGGTTGACACTGTTCTCGTTCGTCTCGTTTGGCTTTGGCCAATGACATGTTAAAATTTTTGGCTCATTTTTGTATACACGTTGAGTGTCCAAATTTTTTTTTCGTGTGTTATAGATTATATGATTCGAACTTTTGAATGACTTTGAATTATATGAACTCTCAGTTACTTATGATGATGCTTTAGTTAGTAGTTTGTGCTGCGTTAGTTGTTGCAATGAATTGCTTAGTACGCTTACTTGTAACGATATAGTGCTTTGCGATTCTTGATGCTATGAACTGGTAGGCGTAGCGTTTGTTGCTATATTTCGTCGTCCCCTCAGGACTCCTCATGCTTTTGGGAGGGAGATATGTAGACATTAGGTGTCTACGGCCCTTCTACTCTTCCGTACTCTTTCTGTCTTGGGATGCGTGGGTGTATTGAGGGTTGGGCATTGCCTATATAAGCCTTTGCTTTCGTGGCAAACGGCCCCTGTCGCCCTGTTCTGCGGTTGTGGTGATCTGTGAGGCGTGTGGGTTTGATGTCTCTCGTTGAGCGTGGTCCGTCTTCTACGTCGCCGTCTCGCCCTGTTGGTGTTCTGGCAGTTCATCTGTCTTCCTGGGCTTCGTTAGCCGTTGTCTGCTGTGCTGTCGTCCGTACTGCTTCGTCTGGTTTGTCAACTTTGGTTCTACTAGACGGTAACCTTTGTTATTCGCTGTAAATATTGCTTGTATGAATAAATCGATCTTATTTTACAAAAGTTGGGACCTTATCTTTTGATAGTCATCCTCGTAGACGGCCGTGAACCTTACAATATGTATATTATATGTGCATATATATGTATGCATATGTATATATGTATAAATAGATGATTCTCGACAGTTATTTCGCTTGAGAAATGACGTTGAGCGCACGTATATACATAATTAGCTGCCTACGCCCTACGTGTGCACCACAGTAACTAAAAAAAGCCTATTTAATTAAACACACGTATACGCTGATGACGATGATTACAATACAGCAACAACGATCACGGTTATGATGATTATAATGATGTTGGTAGTGGTGCCAGCAGGGCTGTTTTAAGGAGTTTTTAGAACTGCACAACCCCTTCTTTTCCTTCCCATCCTCCATGGTAAATTAGGCCTACATCCGATCGGAGGACATTGACCTTTTTTTTACTAGTTTTGACTGTACAGAAGTGCTTCGATATAGATCTCGACAACTGCACAAAGCCATTTAGGACTGCATATTTTGTGTACAACTGCACCTTAAAAAAGCCCTGAGTGGTGGTGATGGTGATGGTGATGAAGATGACGATGATGACAATGTTGACGACGATGATAACGATAGCGATGATGATTCACGCCTGCCTTTGTAGTTCCCGCGCGAGATACGATTTATCAACTGCTGAAGCAGAAGGCGGCTGTCGCCAATGGTTACGGGATCAGCTGCATGGTCGCCTTCCGGACCTGACAAGTGCACTATTATAGGGACAGTGGAAGTGCACTTGTACCACAAGTGCAACGATGACGCACAAATAATGTAACCACAAACACCCACCTACATACGCCGACACACACACACACCGACACACACACAAGCACACACGTACGCACGTACACACACGCACGCACACATACACGCTCTGAGCCTCAAATCATCACAGATAATCAGATATATATATATATATAGAGATTATTCTCTGCAGAGTCCGTCAATTGGAAAGCACTCGTTACACCCTTCACAACTTAAATATACGTATATATAATTATAATAATAATGTGCAACATCCATATTATATAAATGCAAGTAAGTACCATGTGACACTTCAGATTTTAATATATACGATTAATGCGTCTTATTTATTTATCTACTTTTCAAATAATGTTTATTATATCACAATATGCTCTTATAAGAATCATCATCAGCGACAACTGCAGTCTAATCATCATGCATCATATAGCCCTCCTCTGACCCATCTTCCTCCTTATTTTCAATCTCATCCTCTTTCTCTTTCTTCTCCTCCTTTTCTTCTCCTTCTTATCTTTCTCCTCCTCCTCTTTCTTCTCCTACTTCTCTTTCTCCTCCTCCTCTTTCTTCTCCTCCTTCCCTCTTACTCCCATTCTTCTCCTTTTCTCCTCCTCCACCTCCTCCTCTTCCTCCTCCTCCTTCTCATCTTTCTTCTTCTTCTCCTCTTCTCATCTTCCTGTTCTCCTCCTTCTCTTCTTCTAGCTCCTCCTCCTCCTCCTCATCTTTCCTCTCCTCTGCTTCTCCTCTTCTCCTCTTATTCTTCAGCCTCCTCTTCTTCCTCCTCCACATGTTTCCTCTTCCTCTTCTCCTTCTCTTCTCTTCCTACTTTTCTTTCTACTCCTCCTCCTTTCCCAAATGCATGCAATAATTTGTGCAGCCGCCCACCCACCCACTTCATCTGACTCGATTTAAATAAACAACTTTCATATCTTTCAAAACATGCAACACCCAAACCAACGTAGGGCCTATAACTATGCAGTTATATATACATCTAAAACCTAGATATATGCATGTGTAATGACTGTGTGTTATTCACGTGTAAGCGTATATTTAAATGACGTGCAGATAAAAGTCAATGAGAGTGATGACAGAACCTGTAAAAAAGAATTTATACCCTGGTCATTTTTTATTTTCTCATGGTATATATGAGCACCGCCCAATGCTAAACACGAAAAGCTCTCTGCCCACTACCATAATTCATCAATATCCATCATATATATACATATATATCATATATATATATACGACATGAGAAAGACAAAATACAGAGAGAGAGAGACATGGAGAGAGACAGAGAGAGACAGAAAGTAGTAATTGTGTAGGCCCGATATTTAAGTATAATTAATGGTTTACGTACCTGGTAACGTTAATTATTGTTAATTAGAGGACATATAATATCTGAGACTGTAATTGCCCGTTATATATCCATGAGGAAGTAGCATATATTCTTGCGCATTCCTATATATAGCAACATTGCATATCAATAGCAACATTGCCTATCACTATTTTCACAATAAATCAACACGAATATTTATTGCAATGCAGGATCTACACACACAACTATATATAAATACAAAATCGTGTTCAAGTTTTTAATCTAAAATTCTAACCGGCCTCCCACTTCGTAAAGGCACATTACACGCAATGTAACTGCATGCACCCCACATGCAGTGCGCACGCATACATATGCATGTACTGTAAATATGCATAATTATATATGAGCGAAGTGGGCGTCATGTTTTCGTGCAGGTCCATATTTAGCAGCCCCTGCAGTGGATGCATGGGCTGTGAAGTATAACGCAGCATGCATCCGTCTGTTCGCATAAACGTTTACAGTGTGGTCGTAAAAAAGAACTCCTGAGGTCGTAGAGGTCACTCGATCATTTCAGATTATAAAGGCACAGCCTCCTCGTCTTTCATTTGCAATAAATATAAGGACCGCCCGCGGCAGCAACGGTATTCAACTCACAAAGCAGTGACTCTGTGTTACGGGACTGCATGGAATCTCGTGAACAATAATTTGTGGCCGTCTATTTCACTCTCAACAATAGATGGCGCCATGCTTTAAAAGCCGTTTCTAATGCTAAGATCAT
Organism: Lumbricus terrestris; assembly: GCA_949752735.1. Lineage (NCBI taxonomy): Eukaryota > Metazoa > Annelida > Clitellata > Crassiclitellata > Lumbricidae > Lumbricus > Lumbricus terrestris. The sequence continues at coordinate 9,412 of CATKHU010000120.1, forward strand.
GTTTTGAATCTCCTAAGGCAGCTTTTTTTTACATTGCAAACATTATTATTCGTCAATCTGCCTTCGTAGATGTAATAAATTGAATACTTTTATTTCGTAAAGAGACAAATCCATGTGACACACCGCACCCAGTTACACGTCAAAGCACATTAAAAATCAACAACAACAAAAATATTGTGAACATAACAATGTCTGTCAATTGGCGGCAAAAAATATGTAAAACTAAAAAGATGTAAATTTTTCGGAACTCCGATCATCGTCCAAAAAGTGTACAACGACGTCAAAGAAGAAGAAGATTCCAAGAGTGGATCATAGTCCACCCCATTGAGATGTATTACATGTATAATATATCTCTATGGTCCATCCCATGCCTATAGTTAGTATTCCACAATTCTCACGCTGTATATAAATGCATGTGCGTGCGGCCCGGGGTTTCCCCCAAAAGAGGTCTATATATATAACATGCTCGATCTCTATATGACGTAGGCTCACGTAGCAAATGATTGTCAGTTGTGGTTTCGGAGACCACACGTGCACATGTGCATCCTTCAGTCTCCATGATTACGAATTAAGCAAAGACGTGGTGGTGGTGGCTCTTCTAAAAACCTCGTGACGAACCTCGACCCTGGATCCGCCTCTCATTCGATGCATAATATAATTATATGTTTTTTCTGTGCATTATACGAGGATCAGATCATGATGGCGTGTGAATTACATATTAAATTAAGCTCTATTATACTGTCCTGTAATATAATATAATCAGCCTATTTATAGTCACTCCTCTGTCAGCGTCAGTTCTGTCCTGCTCTTTAAAGCTCACCCCTACCCGTTACCCCTTCCTGTATCTTCCCTTCCCTCCCTCTTCCCTTCCTCTTCCTATCCCTCCCCACCTCCCTGTGTGTCTCTCTGTCTCAATCATTAAGTGTGGATTTGCCTCTCAGATGCCCCTTGCCATATGACACCGAGTTCCCCTGTGCCTGGTGCACAGGATCCCTTGACGCCAATCTCCCTCCCTCCATCCTCCCTCCACCCTCTCTCCCTCCCTCCATCACTCCCTTCCTACCTCCACCGCCGACTATAGGTGACGCAGCTGGTCCTCTAAACGCCCTCACTCATTCACCCTGTAGCGAGCACTTAATTCAACCAGGCCTTCTAACACGAAACCCTCGACCAGAAACATCCGTCATAGTATTAATAATAGTTCTATTAATAGTTCTATTCCATCCATTAGTGGAAACCTCTGACCTCGAAGGTCAAACCTCATTTAGTATTTTACAGATCTCCAAAGTATACACACTGTACACGAAAAAGCGGAAAACAGTTAGTGTACACACGCTTTGAATGGAGCATACGTTTACATGCATCCGTACATAGGCTGCAAACACACACACACACACGCACGCACGCACACACACATACACTGTACATGCATATTACACACACACACACACACACACACACACACACACACACACACACACACACACACACACACACACACATGCGATCACACTTAGAAATAACAATATACAGATACACAAAATATCATGTACAAATAGCATGTTCGTAGGCCTATACACACACACACACACACACACACACACACACACACACACACACACACACACACACACACACACACACACACACACACACACACACACACACACACACACACACACACACACACACACACACACACACACACACGCGCGCGCGCGCGCACACACACACACACACACACACACACACGCGCGCACACACACACACACACATATTATACAAACGTCCATACAAGTATGCTTACACACTGATAGATGCATAACACTGCATGCATACATTGCACAGGCTCACATTAATTTTTTGTTCGTACATATCTGTACGATACGGAAGCCCATGGGTGACATGCGATTATTTTTATTTATCTAGTGCGCACTAGATAGTATCTAGTGCGCACTAAGTAAGTAAGTAAGTAAGTATTTTCTTTATTACTCCACTTGCAAACGCACAATGGGACACAGAACATCATTATAAAACATAGAAGTAATAATAGGTAATAAAAACGTGCAAATTAAAATCAAAAGTTAAATATAATATAATTACTAAACTATCATCATCAATCAAGTTAACTATACAACATTCTGGTGATAAATCCCTTTGCAATCAACGAATCACAACGTGGTATTTCAAGATTGTGTGATCGGGGCCTAAGGGAGTAACCAGTTACACGTTCAGGTGGAAGAAGATAATGGAGGACATGCCCGGGGTCACAGAGGATAGAAGAAAAAAGGGATACATCTGCCTTGGAACATAACATGTCAAAAGTAGGGGTGTTAGAGGGCAAAAAACCCTGTCTTATCAACTTTCTAATAATAGCGGACAGACGACTAGATAGTATCTAGTGCGCACTAGATAGTATCTAGTGCGCACTAGATAATTATTTAGTGCGCACTAGATAATTATCTAGTGCGCACTAGATAAAATCTATGCTAAGGGCCTGTAGTTCTTTTTATAGCTGTCAGCAACAGTGTATGCTTGCGAATCCATGTAAACAAATGCCTGTAAAATCGTCAGTCCGACCTTTCAATTACAAGTAATTTCTATTACCATAAGGATTTAATTTAGAATAAATGGACAATACGATTTAACAAATAACGTGCAATGATGTCAAACAACTTCTCGGCTTTAAATTGCCGAATTATTTCATGCCTATACGCACGAGTATATTAGGCCTAGCCTATGTAGACCTATATATAGACGAATATTTCCATGGCACGAGTAAAAGCGGAACTTTGATAATTATTTGCTACTGCTCAAATTAGCATTTATACGCATGTCGATTGTCAATATTATAAGCACTAATAGATAACTGAAGCGCTTTTATAGAATGCAGTAATGAATTTTTTTGTCCCTACACATTTCGGTGTCACGACAACTCGTCTACCGACAACTCGTCTAACGACAAGTGGTCTCCGGACAATTCGTCTGCGACAACTGGTCTACAGACAACTGATCCAGCACTTGAGAAATGGAAGCTGGATGAAAGTTTTTACACGTGAAATAGAGGTTGGATTGATGAAAATAACGTATGAGAAACAAAAGCTGGATGAAAGTATTTCTTGATCTGAAATAGAAGCTGGATTGATGAAAAATGCTTAAGTAATGCAAGCTGGATAAGGGTATTGTTTTATATCTGAAATAGAAGCTGGATTGACGAAAATAACGGGTGAGAAATATAAGCTGGATGAAGGTATTTTTATATCTGAAGTAGAAGCTGGATGCATGTCGAAATACATGAATAAAATCATCGATCCAGCTTCCATTTAAGCTAACAAACCATTTTCATAAATCCAGCTTCTACTTCATCAATACTATTCATCTGTAGACCAGTTGTAGTTAGACCAATTGTCCGGAGACGAGTTGTCGGTAGACGAGTTGTGGGTAGACCAGTTGTCGTGGAACCACACATTTCACATACATATATGGCATGAATTACTCGTATGAAAATGTGCTGAAGCAGCAAAAAGGGCAGCTCATCTTCAACCATGATAAGAAAGACGTCACCAGATATCTACTATAATGAGGTTGTATAAGTCACTGAGTAGGCCAGACTTACTGCATCTTGGTATGGAACCCATATCTGAAACAGGATATGGAAAACCTGGAGAAAATGCAAAGAGCCACAAAATGATATGGGGGTTACAAGAATTTGGGATTTGAAGAAGGGTTGAAAACAGATGGTCCAACAAATTGGAAAGATATAAATTATATAATAATAATAATAACAATAATAATAATAGATTATTATAAAAATTTATGCCTATATATAGGCTATGCATGGTTTTGAAATCGACACCAGAAGGCAATCTGGTGTTATCTGCAAGCACGGCCTTATGGGTACCCCCGGGTGATGCTGTTATGGGTATTCTATATATAGTAGACATGCATCGCTTCTCAATGAGGACACTATATTTAATATAGTATATTATGTTCATTTTCAAAACTATCATATGTAGGCCTATAAAATGCTGGTGAATAAGTTGGGGCCCTGCACCAAACATTAGATAAATTTAGATAACTAGCTCCTATAGTAGCCTAAATAAATGTTGCAAATCATCATACACATTCATCAAACAGTGTAAGAAATAGCCAGGGGGCCTGGTTCTGCGATGGTACTACAAAGCTATGTTTATCACTAGGCTAGTAGGCCTACCCGACATCCGTTATAACGGACAGTATGGAAAGTATTCATATTGTAGTAGGAATCAACAAATTTATCAATCTTTTATTCACCAAATGATGGTAGCACAATTAATAGGACAATAAAAAGTAAATAAACAAAGAAATGCAGCATTCACAGGACAGTATATATCTGCCTGCATATAGTACTAAAGACAGAAAACAGACTAAGTTTCCTTAATAAAAAAGATATGCATGCATGTACATCCATAGATGCATATGACTTCTAGGTTGACCATATATCAAACGTACATTCCCAGACAGTGGTGGTATACATAACAAGAATATAATTATATACAAAAAATAACTAGCGCTCAAACACTTAAGGCATGTAAGAAAAACATGATACAAAACTGACAACAACATTGTTGTGTGAAATTTATAAGTTCCCAGCCATGTTATTGCACCAAGTTGTTGAGATTACTGACACTACTGGTACAACTTAATTTGTTGAGTTTTACAACTTTGGGCACTAACGGGTTAAAAAAAAACATTTTCAGTCCAGCTTCTACCTGAACAAGAACATTTTCATCAATCCAGCTTCTATCTAAACAAGAACATTTTCATCAATCCAGCTTCCATTTAAGCAAGAATATTTTCACCAATTTAATCCAGCTTCCATTTGAGCAAGAATATTGTCACCAATCCAGCTTCCATTTAAGTAAAAATAATTCTTTTAATCAATTCTACACGTGTACTGTAGCGTTTTGGGAAAAGCTACAAAATTATACTTATTTTTATCCATGTTGGCCATAACGGTTAATTAACTCTATGCTGCACCAGAGCGAGGCTGCAGACATTACGCCAGCATGACGTGTGACCTTTTAGATGACGTGGCGAAGGTGTGGGCGCCGCTGATTGGCCAAGAGCGGCACGTGATCTAAAACAGCGGTAAAAGGTCGCTTCCGATTGGCTGTTGGGCAAATCTAGGTCAGTTGGACGAAGAGACGCGAAGAGGTGAAACCGACGAGAAAGACTAGGCCATCTTTTTGAATAGAAATTCGTTTAAAACTAAGTTTTCGGGCATCTAAATTAATAAGGAAGTCAACTAAATTAATAGATAATAAAGTAAACGACCGCTGGCCGCCTCCGGTGGAAGGAGAACGTCGAAATAAGCAAAACCGCTTAGGAATCAGGGAAGTAGAAATAACTTAAAGTGTAGCGTGCTGAATCTGTAAATGAATGAATGTTTAAAATGGCCGGAACGCGTTGATATAGATTATATAGCGCATTACAGGTAGAGCGAAGGATAAATTAGCGCTTGTATTAAGAAGCGTGAATATATTGAAAGAGTTGCTAGAAGTAGCCTTGCGATATAACTGTTGCTGTGGTCGTGGTAAACTAGTGCAAAGTGTTGATGTTAATTCGTTGCTTTCGTGTAACTGATTAATAGCGTGATTTGACCTTCTGCAGTAGTTAAGGAAATAAGAACTGAACTGATAGCCTAGTTATATGCAGGAGCATAAGAGATAGGTATCAAGTAATGCAGAGTGTGTAATAACCAGCCATAAATGCTGTGTAGTGTTAGGAATACTTTGTGTTGAACTGATAAGTATTATAGGCAGAATTGTATTTGCACAGATTGCTGCCAATTGTATATTAATTAAGTAGTAGTGAAAGAACAAATAAAGTGTTGCATATTGAACTAGAATTGAAGGTGATTCACTGACTGACTTGCAATTAGTTGTAAAACCGAATAATCCCATGTCTCGTGCCAGCTCTTTGAGGGGGGACGCCCTAGAGGAATCGGATGATTCGGAGGGAGGGCGGACAGTCAGTAGTGATGAGAGATTGATAGAGCGCCAGATATATCCAGCCAAATACTCTCCGCCACCTCTTCAGGAGTTCGAGTCCCTTTCGCCCAAAGCTGCCGTGGGGATAACGAACTCAGACGAGCACCAGAAAGAGGGTGCTGTCGCGCGTCGACAAACCGCCGCGGAGACATGTCCTGTAGGCCCTGGTACCCATGAAAGAAGAGAATCTGGACGTTCCACCCTGTCGTTCACACTTGAGGTTCCCGTAGGTGGTTCCCTGTCGCCCCGGCAGTACGCCGCCACACTAGGAGAGGGGGGCGAAAGTAAGCGAGTAAGTGGGGCATCCCTTGCAAGCGCTTCCGGTCCCCTAGCGGTTAGGGCGGGCGTAACAAATGGTACCAGAAGTGGGGTAGAAGTGGAACAAGGGGAACAAGTGGAACAGGTGGAACCAAGAAAATTTGGAAGGACAGAATTTCCTGGAGAGAGAGAGAAGTGGGAAGGCGAAGAAATGGCTTATTATGGCGCTAGACCCAAGCGTCCTTCGGACTACCCTGTTACCGCAGCAATTGATACGGGTTTTGATTTTGAATTTTACATGAGAGATAAACAAGCGAGGTTGGTTAACAGAAAGCTTGGAGGAGATAATTATGAAAGTGAAGGTTCGGAGGTAACTGATCTGCGACCCTTTCATAACGTTCTGTTGCATCCTAATATGTTGAATTTGGATAAAGGTTGTGTTGGGATCCTTGCTAACTCTGAGTGTATAGTTTCAGATATGGAGGATGGGGATTCGGCGCTGCCGAGGGAACTGGGACTCCCGACTTCGGATGCACATCCCGGGCACCCAACCCTAGTCCACCCTCGGGCTACCACCTTCCCACCACCGCCTCCCTCGTCGCACCCTTTCGCCGTCCGAGCCCCTCCTGCTCCGACCCCGAACACAATCGGTGGTGTCGTCAAGTCGAATCCTTGGGTGAGAACCGTCACCCCGGTCACAGCCTCGGTGTGCAAACTGTCCGTATCCGTCGTGTCGTCGACTCAGTCAATCATGTCGACCTTGTCCTCGTCGTTGAAACCACAGGTTACACAAAGTTCCGCCTACCTGCCCTCGAACCTTGGCCCTCCCGCTTACCTGTCAGGTTGTCAACCAACAACCGCTCTGTGTCGGCCAGCTTCCGCCTACGATGAACGATTCTGGGTAACCACACGAGCAGCCCAGAACAACCTGGAAGCGAAGTTCCATGTTGTGTCTACATCCGGGAGCGAAAACAGTCAGTTCCAGTTCGAACAGTATGCTGAACCGCCTACAGCTGAACTTCAACCAACGATCCAAGGTCGTTTTCAGCCGAGTACGACTCCAACCTCGTCGGTCACTGTGCAGTCCCAATCACGCGTGAGCAGAACTGTTGATTCGAAACCCAGACAGTATATGAAATTGGACAGGTACAATGGAAAGACATCGGTCGAAGCTTTCCTAAAGAAATTCGAGATCTGTGCGAACAGTAATGGTTGGACAGATGGAGAGAAATTCGCCCAGCTGACCTGTGCCTTGACAGAGCCAGCTGATCAGCTGCTCTACGAGTTCGACTCCGAAACCATAGCATCCTGGTCTGACCTGGTTGATCGTCTACGCCTGCGGTATGGAAGCTCCGATCAAGCCGTCCTCTACCAGACCCAATTGAACACACGACGTCAAAAGATGGGTGAAGACCTCAGCTCTGTAGTACGAGACATTCGACGAATCATGATCCTGGCGTTCCCTGGTCCCACCTCGGTGCACAGTGAAGTCATAGCGATTCGTGCCTTTCTCGACGCCCTGCGAGACAGAGACTTAGCCATGAAGGTTCGTGAGAGAGAACCTACCACCTTGGACCATGCTTATAAGACTGCCATGCGTTTAGAGGGTTACCGTCAAGCAGATGATGGTAACCTGGGCCGCAATGAACATCGACCCAGTCGGGTAAAAACTGTAACGGAAGTAGACTCTGCCCCTGCTGACAGTCAGAGACAATTCCAAGAAATCGTGTTGAATAGGCTGGAGCAGATGGGAGCAAGAATAAACGCCATATGCAGCAGCCCCTCCGGCGATGGACAATTTCGCCCCTGGCGGCCCCGAAGTCAAGCTCCACCCAGGGCGGAACCTACCTTCGGAAGTCAGAGAACAGTTAACCGGTCATCCAGGTTCCCCGCGGGTGACCGTCGCTGCTTCGAGTGTCAACAACCCGGTCACTTTGCTCGAGTTTGTCCCACTCGTAACCACGACTCGACGCCGGAGGAGGAGGGAGAAGGACTGGAACACAATGAAGCACGCCAGGTTCAGCAGAAGAGCCGCCCTGCGCAGTGTCGTCGAGTCATCGTCTCAACCGCTGTCCCGGTGTCTTCGAACTGCAAAGTAAAAGAAAAGCCTTCAGTGAGGCGTTCGAATCCAAAAGTCGCTGGAAAATCCCGTGTTATCCCACGAGCATCGGTCGAAGCGGAAGCGCTACCACCGGAAGGAGTTCCTGTTCCAGACAGTCCTGGGGGGAAGATCGACCAGCCCAAGGTGGTGGCCCGAGTCCCGCCTCGTCGGGATGTGCATCTGCCCTCCCACTTCGCCAGCCCTACCTGCGGTGGAATGTGGCCTCTACCGACTTTCGTCGGGCTTCGTGGTGCTAACATGCATCCTTCCTCTGGTCTCGCCGCCTATCGAGACAGGGAGAGGAAACGCACCAGAGTTCCGCAGAATTGTCACTTTCTGTCGAGAGGCACCATTCCTCACCATCGCTGGCGAGATCACCAAGAAAGCTTCGTGCAGCCTGGGGGGTATAACGAGTAATGTAGTGTAAGGTGATGGTAACGTCGCGTAATGGCGACGAGTAGAGATTGTGGCGAGAAGCCTAGGTTTTAGTTCCTTTGGATGAATAAAATGTTTATTTTATAACTTTGATCTAGGTTAGATCATTGGGGGTAGATTAGAATTGTTTACTTGTGTTTTATTGCATTGTTGCTTTTATTGCCACAGAAGAAAGGCAAAATGTTGTGATTGCATGTTGTTTTAAGGTTTGATGTGCATAACCTTGATTACAGATTAAAGTTGAATCTAAAATGTGCTAGAGTAGGAGCAAATTGCATTTGTGCATTGATTGAAAAGCAGTCTGCTAGAATTTAGTGAATTATCCTGATGTATGCATTGCCCTGAGTAGTCGGTAAGTGAGTAAGTTGTAGACTAGTAGGCAGACTGATGTTGTTGCAGGCATTAAGAATTGCATGCGAAGGTGAGACTAAGGGACCTGTTATTTGGTAAGAGCGGTAATCCGTCCAATCGTCGCTATTGGTTGCTCAAGTGTACTCTTTCCTGTGTGGAAATGGAGGTGTAGAGGTCATGGTGCATAGGTACGCTTCCCTAAGCGGTAAGGCCTGGTGTAGGTAGCTTCAGCCTTCATGTAATGTGTCTTGCCTGTAATAATGATTAGTGCCCATGTCTATGATTTTTTATCTTACTGGGAGAGTACGGCTGTGGAAATGGTTTGACATAGGATAATAGAATTCTTAAAGAACACTGCATATATGCAAGATTGCTGTTGATACTTAGCTATTTGTCATGTTGAATAATAGTCTAAAGTCTTATATAAAAGTTTGTTGTAAGGGTTGAGCTCCTGATTAAGCAGTAACTGGGAAACAGTAGTAATAATTAGCTAGGAGTCTAAGGTGTGTATTGCCCTGAAGAAGTTAAGTAAACAGATCGGTGGTAAACTTGTAGGTAGACTGAAATTGTTGCAGGCATTAAGGGTTACATAGAAGAGGAGACTGGTGGTCTGTTAGTTAGATGAGCTGTAATCCGTCCAATCGTCGTTATTGGTTGCTTGAGAATCTTCCTGTGTGGAAATGAATGAGATGTAATAAGCGGTAATCCGTCCAATCGTCGTTATTGGTTGCTTGAGAATTTTCCTGTGTGGGAATGAATGAGATGTACTCTTTCCGTTGGTGGAAATGGATGTAAACTTCTTCCTGTGTGGAAATGAATGAGATGTAATAAGCGGTAATCCGTCCAATCGTCGTTATTGGTTGCTTGAGAATTTTCCTATGTGGGAATGAATGTAATAAGCGGTAATCCGTCCAATCGTCGTTATTGGTTGCTTGAGAATTTTTCCTGTGTGGAATGAATGAGATGTACTCTTTCCGTTGGTGGATGTAAACTTTTTCCTGTGTGGGAATGAATGAATAAGCGGTAATCCGTCCAATCGTCGTTATTGGTTGCTTGAGAATTTTCCTGTGTGGGAATGATGGTGATATATTCTTTCCGTTGGTGGAAATGGTGTACTTGGTCCTATGTAAACTTCCTGTGTGGAAAGGTGACGTAGAGGTAACAGCGTAGGTCATGGAGTCAATCCGTCCTAGTAGGCATAGGTACGCTTCACTAAGCGGTAATGCCTTATGCAGCTGGTTCAAGCCTTGTGGTAACGTGTTGTGCCTGTAATAATGTGTCAGCTACTGATGTGATGATTTGTGCCTGCTGAGAGTTAACTTTGGGCTGGATACATAATGACAGAAAAATGATTCATCTTAGGTTTAGTTGCTTTTTGGATGAAAACTGCTTTAAGTCAAATTGCTTATATTTCGTGTTAGTCTAAGTTGTCGTTAATGTTGTAGCTAATAACATGTTAACTGCGCTAAGACTATCTGTAGGATTGGGAGCCGAAGCATGATTGTATGTGTTAGAGGACATTCTCTTGGTTTGTGGCTTCGAGCTGTTGCTGAAATGGATTGTAGTACATTGTTTACTGTAACTGTTTGATGTGCATTACCTGAAACCTGGGTGGGAGGATAACCCGATAGCACCTGATAATGTGTAAGAGTATGGATAATATTTCTATTGGGATTTCCAACCCTGCTTTAGTTCAGAGACTTTGTGTCTGGTAGTTAGTAGTCCCGGGGTTCGTGGAAGCAGAGACTGGTGATTAAACACCAATGGCCTGTATTCCGACGAGGATTGGGTAACCAATGGACGTAGTTAGTAACCCTAGTGAGGTAGAGGCTGGCCTAGTGGTATGCTTTCTCTGAATCGCCTGATACCCTGACCTTGTGCCTTTGCTGAATTGTGGTCTGCGTGGAGTAGGGAGCGAGAGTGAGTTGGAGACCTTCAATTTAAGTAGACGTCCCCCCCTCTTTTTGCTGGTGATTCCGAACGTATGGTTTCAGGAAGATTGCAAAGTAAGGATGTTACATGAGCGTAAACATTGCCCTGCAGTCACCTTGAGAATTTAAGCGACTGTGTTGTTAGGGTTAAGTTGTTATGAGTAAAGCCGTGCTAAGATGCCGTACTTTGTATGCCTGAACTTTTACAACAAGCGTTGCTATGAGGCTAATTAGTTGATTTCTCCTTTTGTGAATTAGGAACCCTGTTGGTTCTTAGAGTTAAAATGAGACTTCATACAGTTGTTGATGTAGAATTGCCTGCTTACTGTTCAGACTGTTCTCAAGCGGCAATGTCTTTTAGTATAGTAGTGATGACCCTGCCTTAGCAACTCCTGTACAACGGATTCAGTACGCGACCACTGCTGAATTTTCCAGTAATATGGAAAATTCGGGTTAAGGAGGGGAGAGTGTAGCGTTTTGGGAAAAGCTACAAAATTATACTTATTTTTATCCATGTTGGCCATAACGGTTAATTAACTCTATGCTGCACCAGAGCGAGGCTGCAGACATTACGCCAGCATGACGTGTGACCTTTTAGATGACGTGGCGAAGGTGTGGGCGCCGCTGATTGGCCAAGAGCGGCACGTGATCTAAAACAGCGGTAAAAGGTCGCTTCCGATTGGCTGTTGGGCAAATCTAGGTCAGTTGGACGAAGAGACGCGAAGAGGTGAAACCGACGAGAAAGACTAGGCCATCTTTTTGAATAGAAATTCGTTTAAAACTAAGTTTTCGGGCATCTAAATTAATAAGGAAGTCAACTAAATTAATAGATAATAAAGTAAACGACCGCTGGCCGCCTCCGGTGGAAGGAGAACGTCGAAATAAGCAAAACCGCTTAGGAATCAGGGAAGTAGAAATAACTTAAAGTGTAGCGTGCTGAATCTGTAAATGAATGAATGTTTAAAATGGCCGGAACGCGTTGATATAGATTATATAGCGCATTACAGGTAGAGCGAAGGATAAATTAGCGCTTGTATTAAGAAGCGTGAATATATTGAAAGAGTTGCTAGAAGTAGCCTTGCGATATAACTGTTGCTGTGGTCGTGGTAAACTAGTGCAAAGTGTTGATGTTAATTCGTTGCTTTCGTGTAACTGATTAATAGCGTGATTTGACCTTCTGCAGTAGTTAAGGAAATAAGAACTGAACTGATAGCCTAGTTATATGCAGGAGCATAAGAGATAGGTATCAAGTAATGCAGAGTGTGTAATAACCAGCCATAAATGCTGTGTAGTGTTAGGAATACTTTGTGTTGAACTGATAAGTATTATAGGCAGAATTGTATTTGCACAGATTGCTGCCAATTGTATATTAATTAAGTAGTAGTGAAAGAACAAATAAAGTGTTGCATATTGAACTAGAATTGAAGGTGATTCACTGACTGACTTGCAATTAGTTGTAAAACCGAATAATCCCATGTCTCGTGCCAGCTCTTTGAGGGGGGACGCCCCAGAGGAATCGGATGATTCGGAGGGAGGGCGGACAGTCAGTAGTGATGAGAGATTGATAGAGCGCCAGATATATCCAGCCAAATACTCTCCGCCACCTCTTCAGGAGTTCGAGTCCCTTTCGCCCAAAGCTGCCGTGGGGATAACGAACTCAGACGAGCACCAGAAAGAGGGTGCTGTCGCGCGTCGACAAACCGCCGCGGAGACATGTCCTGTAGGCCCTGGTACCCATGAAAGAAGAGAATCTGGACGTTCCACCCTGTCGTTCACACTTGAGGTTCCCGTAGGTGGTTCCCTGTCGCCCCGGCAGTACGCCGCCACACTAGGAGAGGGGGGCGAAAGTAAGCGAGTAAGTGGGGCATCCCTTGCAAGCGCTTCCGGTCCCCTAGCGGTTAGGGCGGGCGTAACAGTACGACCAACAAATGTGTTTTGAACTTAGGGCCGCCTTTCGGAGGATTACCACTTATATGCAATGTAGGCCCTATGATCTACCACGGGGGGCTTTCCTACCCAGGGGTTGTCCGGGGTGGTGTCCACGGCAGGGGAGCTAATGTCTTACACCCTACTATATAGCCTAACCTGCGCACTGGTTTTGAAAAGTAATTGTGAAGGCGCTAGAGAAATGTCCGCATGCATAGGCCCCTACGAAATAATTATAATGTTATCTAGAATATCATTCGGCAAGTTAAAGCCGAGATTAATAAGTCAATTTCGCATCAATTACTTCACGTCGGGTCTAAATTCTGTTGATCTGGCTTTCGAATCTAAAAATCGGTTCAAATGTCAGGCCTCTATCTAAACGGTTTACATTCCATTGTAGTAGGCCTAATTGTAGCTGTATTTGAATTTGTCAATTTATTTCAAGTTCAGTCCTTGCAGTTCACACGGCAAACTGACGATTTTACGGGCAACGGTCTGTTTGTTTACATTATTTCGCAAGCATACCCTGCTGCTAACAGCTATAAATAGAACTAAGCATAGATTTTATCTAGTGCGCACTAGATAGTTATCTAGTGCGCACTAGATAGTTATCTAGTGTGCACTAGAAAGTTTCTTGTGCGCACTAGAAACTATCTAGTGCGCACTAGAAACTATCTAGTGCGCACTAGATAAATAAAAACAATCGCATGTCACCTATGGGCTTCCCTAGTACGACGTGTTGATTCGCCCTCTGCATTATTTTGTTGGGCTATTTATCCTAACTGCTGAGTTATTTGATCGACAATTTTGCTGGTAATTTAGGATGTTTGCTTGATCGAGTTATGGCACAGGAATCATTTTATGTTTTTATTGAATGTTGGACAGTTTTGTTGCATGTTAACGTGACCTGGATTGGTCCACGTATACAGAGGGGGGACAGGTTCTTACTCGACAGTCAAGCGGACCTGTGCTTTGTTTATATAGGCCTACACCGAAAAGTGCGGCTACATTTGGGTCAATGAAAAGAAAGTCTTTATCTAGAGCCACATCGACTGTCGATGACAATGTAAAAACTTTCTACGGGTATGCGGGTGCACATGAACATCTATCTTCTTCATACAGTCACTGGTTTTGTGTTAAGCTGATAACAGAAATAAAAACACAATGCACATTCTTTGCCATTCACTATACAGACTCCATCTAAAACAGATCTCACCAACCACCGTCTTTGCAATAATCATGGTATAATAAGCATGTAGGCTACATGTAATTGTAACTTTTTAATTGTAATCGTACATTTATATAGCGTCCCTTCAAGAGAACGCCTCAGAGGCGCTCCCGACCTGACACCAAACCACAATCAAAGAGAATGGTTTTCAAACGCTTGCGGAAAAGGGGCAAAGTAAGACAAAGAAGTTCATTACGGAGACTAATTATAATTATAGGTAGCTTATTCCAGAAAGACCATAGCAAAGCTTCTGTGCAGCACTGTGGAAGATCGAGCCATAGGGACAACATGTATATATATATAGATATATATAACTAGCCTGCAATACAATGAAATAATGCAACAATTATTAGTTAATTAAGCAACTGGACATTAGTTAAATGACGCCGATCACATGGATTGCAGATAAGACAGTTTTGTTTGGCCGCGCTGAGGTTGGGAGCGCCTCTGAGTAGCCCTATTGAAGAGGCGATACATAAATGCATATACAGAGAAATATATAGAGAAACAATAATAAGAAAACCCTCGGCCGTGCATCAGTCCGTCAGCCCCTGCCTCCCCCCTTCAGCATCCATCATTTGGACTAAATGATTCGTCTGCAGAACTGTTGCCGATCGATTAAAGGAGTCACGCTTGAATGAATGGCCACACACACACGCAGACGCACAGACACAGGCAGCAGCAGCTGTTAAGGAAATCAGGTCATTTAGCCACAGCATTTGACCCCGTAGTTGACCTCCATTAAGGCTCAAGTGATTATCAGTGTCTATAAAGCACACACAATACAAACATCCGCACGTGCACCCATACATACGCAGGCTACACACATATATATATAATTATATATATATATAATTACATATATATATATAAGCACATACGCCCACTCACACACACACACACGCATGCAGTGACCCAAATTCAGACAATCTGCAATAAAACAGTTAATTAATTAATCTATCAGTCAAAGGAACTTTAACTTTTGGTATCTTTTTTCATTAATTTCTCAAAACAGATTCATTCATTCATTCATTCATTCATTCATTCAGTCAGTCAGTCAGTCAGTCAGTCAGTCAGTCAGTCAGTCAGTCAGTCAGTCAGTCAGTCAGTCAGTCAGTCAATCAATCAATCAGTCAGTCAGTTGCCTCAGGCAGATATAAGCAGCAAAGGCAGCAGACAGGAGCCAATCAACCAGCCACCCAGCCACCCACGTACCCCATCCAGAAGAATCTTCTGACGAGTCTGAAGAGAAGCCAATCAGCCGTCAATTTCAGAATTCAAAGGGTTAATCCAATCCCGTGCAAATGAAACGACCGACAGCATCCTTCTCTTCCAGCTTCTTTTTCCATCTGCAGCAGCAGCAGCAGAAGCAGCATCTGACTACTCAAGACAAATCAGTCGTCTCTTTTATTCCAAACATTGAGATGCAAATTCTGTCTGTCGACTGCAGATGCCGTGATGATGATGGTTGTGATGGCGGTGCCTCATTGGATGTGCACCCACGACTTTTATCATCGCACTAATTCTTTTATAGCGCTTGAGCAGAGTTGCTGAAAGGCGTCGTATAAATGCCCAGTGCATACACGACATCATTTAATGTGTCTGATAAACAGTTGAGGAAGCGATGCGTGTATGCATGTTTGAATGAATGTCTTGTTTCCTATATACAGCTGTGGCTGCTTGTACCAGACCTTGGTGTACTGGTTTCTAGATGTCGTAAACAGTGATTAGTGGCTTGGAGCGTCTCCTCGTCTGCTTCCTCCTCCTCCTCCTCCGCCGGACAGTCTGTCCATTCATTCATAAGTAGTGGTCAGTAGTGGTCATCTGATTGGTTGCCCTGACAACCGCCATGCTGCTATGGCCAGCGCATTCATGTCCGAGTGGGACGAAGCCAGATGGAGGAGCGTTTGGATGGAGGGAAGGAGCGAGTGGAAGAAGGATGAAGAGAGGGTTGAAGGACGAGATGGTGGGAAAAACGGAGACGGAAGGAGGAGAGGAACACAGGAGAAGGGAAAGGAGAATGCTGCATGAAGGAAGAACTAAGAAAATAGAAATGAAGGACAGAGAGAGATAGATATGAATAAAGGGAGGAAGGAAGGGAGGGAGGGAGGGAGCGAGGGAGTGAGGGACGGACGGACGGATGGAGGGAGAGAGCTAAGAAAAGAATGAAGGAAGGAAAGAATTAAAGAAGGAAAGAAAAATAGAAACAAGTAATGAAGGAAGAAAGCAAGGATTAAAGAAAGCACGAAAGGATAGAGAAAAAGGAACGAAGGAAACCCAGGAAGGGGAAAGAATGCAAACCGCAGGACACCAGAAGGAGAAGAAGAAAGGACCAAAAGAAGAGCGAATTATAAACAAAGGATGGAAGGGACGAGTGCCAATTAGTAAGACGTGGAGAAAGAATGTGGAATAGGGGGATAGCATGGAAAAGGTGACGAATGAGGGGAAACAAGTGCACATCGCGTAGTTTGGCTGGAAGGGGAAGGGGAGGAGAGGGGATACTTCCTGCTCCGCCTGCGATGATGAGTAAGACGGGTGAATCAGCGGCCATGCAGTTCATAGGTGCTCGTCGCTCTTTGTCATTGCTCTCTGGCTGATGGTCAATTATTGGTCAGTGTTTAGCCCCCACAGCAAACAATGGTCAAGCGATGACCTTCAGCTCTATGTGTATAGATTGGAACGTTATGTAGCGCCCGTTTAGCCTCTGAAGACGCCACAAAATATGGAGCCAAAATATTCAGCCAAATTTGATCTTTAATCCTTTCGGATGTGAACTATTATTATATCGTGTCATTCGTGTGTGTGCGCGCGCGCGTGTGTGCGTGCGTGTGCGCGCGTGTGTGCGTGCGTGTGTATCAAAGAGAAACGGACAAACAGACAGGCAGGTAGACAAAAAGACAAATTCCCGTCAGCACAGAAAATCGACGGTTTCTATTCCAACAGCGCCCTATAACGACAGACAGACAACAAACGCAGGCCATAGACAGACAGACAGACAGACAGGAAGAGGAAGAGGAACAGAAACAGAAACAGATAGTCGTCATGACTCGGTATTTCGCTTGGCATTGCTTCTGACGCAACATAGCTATAATTATATTTATAGCATCACATAACATCAATGTCTACATAATTATACAGGCCTAATATGTCATTATGCCAACATGTTCGCATAGCAAAAAGGCAGACTGGTAATGTCATTCAATGTAATGTAAATAACTTGAGGTAAATTCACTGAAAGCAACGCAATGCAAGATGATTCGGATATACGGTATACTGTGAAAACAGTGCATGGCTAATGCGATGTAAACTAAAACGGCATGCTAATTTAATCTGAAGAACACTGCTGCAGTGCTGCATGCCAAATCTGATGAAAGTATACTTGTGTAGGCTACTTGTGTACAACCTGTGTTTTTCGTTTTGCAGCTCAGACATCTATTTCTAGTCCGACGGTCATTTCGAAAATAATACAAATTGTATTCGTACCTATATTTAGACAGTCCACGTGGTTTTCTGCTGACGATTCATTCTCCCACCCATTAAGACAGATTCGCGAAGCTATCCATCTGCTTACATACAAGACCTCGGATGACTATTCTACTCGAATTGTAGGAGTGGCTGCGATCACAACAATTGGTATCCATCCATCCATCCATCCTGGCGCATCACGGTAAAGGCTTCACCATCCACTCCAGCATCCACTCCACCCGTCGCCGGAAACATCGCCTTCTGCTCCTCCAACTGCAGTCGATTGACTCTCGCGGGTGAAGCGGACGGAAACGCAGTCAGCCACTCCCCCCCCCGTGTAATAAACTGCGGCGCCGGTGTAAAGAGGGAGGGGCGGAGGAGGAGGAGGATCTGGACCAACTATCACCATCGGCAACTAAAGCAGCTAAAGTAGGTAAAGCCTCGGGCGATGATGGTGCGTTGACTCCAAAGACAAGTGGTAAATCTAGTCAGACCGACCGACATGCAGGCGGATAGACGGACGGTAGACTACAGGTAGGCAGGCAGGCTTACTGGCTTTTTAGTTGATTAACTGACTGGCCGAAGACTGACGCATTGATTAACTTACTCGCTGGCTGATGGTTAGCTGACTGACTGACTGTCTGACTGACTGACTGACTGATTGACTGACTGTCTGACTGTCTGACTGACTGACTGTCTGTCTGACTGACTGACTGACTGACTGACTGACCGACTGGTTGACCAACTGATTGACTGGTTCACTGAGACTCAAAAAATATCCTTCATTTTTTCATTCGCTAAAACATCTATCCGTCCTGCAATGTGGTATTCGTCCGTCCGTCCGTCCGTCCGTCCACCAACCGAGAACTGCACGGTTTCTTTTCGAACAGCGCCCCTAGCGAACTCCATGGCACGAGTGCATCGATCGTTCACTGTTGTTATGTAAAAATCCAGCGACGATGGACAGACAACCCCATGGCATGCAGTGGTGGTTAGCAGCCGTCGTATATGCCGAGGCTAAAAACATTTCTGACACTTGAGCTCAGCTAACGGGCATTTTCGTCTCCTTCTATTTCATATATCTTATCCTTACCCTTGATTTGCTAGACCAGGTGCAGGGTCAATCAACTCGAGTCCTCGACTGCACGTCGTCTATGGTAGAAAACGAACGTCTAGATTTCAGCGCAGGCATAACTTAAATAAGCAAAGACTATAGCAGCAGCTAATACACAGCGGGCGTCGAACCCGTAACTCACCCGTCCAACGCATCGTCCTCTGCTCTTCGTACACTGCAGACATAATTTATGATGCTATCGATCCAGACTTAGCCAGACTATAGGCTACACCCGTCTATCCAGACGAATTGAAGGCCTGCTGCATGTGTATACGGTCTGTGTGCGTGTGCTTCGACCAGCGTACACACCACACCACGTGCAATTTATCCGAAACATTAATTTTGCCAATCAAACATAATATAGCAGGCGATTCCGTGATTAGAACGTGTAAGCCTAGAGCAGCGTATACGAAAACACAGTTGTAAGCTTAGCATACCTGTATATGTGTGCGATAGATGTCGTTTGCAGGTAGGTCTACTACACGCATGCATCACTCTGCTGTATCGATACCAGCTGCTGTACGAAACTGCTTGCCAGCATGTGCGCTTTATAAGCAACGGAATCTGCACCAACAGCAGCTGCTGCTAAGTTCCGCCTACTTTAAATAAAATACAGTACCACGCGCGTCTAAACCAGGGGTTCTCAACCGGTGTGTCGCGACACACTGGTGTGTCGCGACTTGACCGGCGGTGTGTCGCGTAAAAGTGGTGTGTCGCTGGTGTGTCGCGAAGAATTGGTGTGTCGCGAATTAATAATAATGACTATAAATAATTATCTTCGTTTCTTTTCCAAACTGACACAACGCAGTATAGGCCAATCATTAGGCCTACACGAAATAATCCCAAATAACATCAGTCTACTAAATTCTCACAGCACACGTCCGTTGTTCATACATTATACTACCTACAGGTAATTTAGAAGTTTAGCGGATGACTGCAATGAGAATTTTGTTGCGCTCTATTTATCTATCTATTTTACCGCGGTCTGGTGTAGTTATAACGTTTATTCATTCATTCATTCATTCATTCACTCATTCATTATTAGCATTTATATAGCGCCCCTTCAAGAAACTACTCAGAGGCGCTCCCAGCCCAGCCACGGCAAAAGAAAGAAAAAAGTTCAATGTTTATGTTCAACGGACAACGGATATGACTTAGGGCCTATGTAAGCACGTTTGCGATAGCACCTATTAGAACACTTTTAGGCTACCCGTTAACCTAGGCTAAGTCAGCAATCGAAATGGAAAAGTTTATTGTAAGAAAACGTAAATTTAGCCATCCTCTTCAGATGCTGATATTAAGAAGACAAGGTTGATGTTGAACCCATTCCTCAGAGACAACGTCAATGGAGCAGAATTGAACAACAATGAACAGGAAACTCTTGTTGAGCTGCAATGTGATTCCAGAATGAAGGATATGTAGGCTATAGGCAATAATTAATAGAACTCAGTTCTGGGCAAAGACATACAAGGGAGAACATTACAAATCACTTGCAAGCAAAGCTATCAAGGAGCTGGTTTCCTTTCATAGGCTAGCTCCTACTTATCTGAACAGGGCTTTTCTCAGATGATCAACATAAAGAACAATAATTGGAACAAACTTGTCGGAGGTGCCCTCTCAGCCTGCTTACGAATTGCATTTAGAAAAACTGTGGAACCGCGTTTTAATATGATCCAAAGAAAAATTCAAGAACAAAGATCCCATTAACTGTTAGGACTACACGGTCTTAGTAATTAGGCAGAATTCTTGGTACTTAGGTGACTAAATTGACGTCGAGTTGTAGAAACGACTAGGTCTATAGATTGGGATCAGAAGAATAATTTAGAATTTTAGAATCATAAAAATTGGAAATTCAATATAATTATTTTCATGTATTAAAAATGTCAGCAGTTTAGCATTTTAGAAGGATAAATAAGTTTGAGCGCAAATTTGAAATAAATAGACATGTTTAACTTTGACACCTTTTATATTTTTACGACATTTACATATGACGTTTGAATGGTGTGTCGCCAAATTTGATAACAAGTTTAAGTGTGTCGCGGGACGAAAAAGGTTGAGAACCCCTGGTCTAAACGACATGCGCGCTCCATGCTGGCGTGCGCGCGCGTGCCGCCTAAATTAATGACAGCAAAATCTACCGCATATATATATATATATATATATATATATATATATATATATATCTACCGCATATATAGTACGGTCGTTTGAATAATAAATCATGTTTTTTGGTTTGTTTAGCGACACTCAGTCATTGGATTATAAGAAAGATGATTGACACATTCGTCCGCTGTCATATAGGTCTAGGTCTACTGGATTATAGGCTAACCACCAACCGCCAAAACTACTAGAATGCATGTGCCTATATCAGGGCTTTTTTAACGTGCAGTTTTACACAAAATGTGCAGTTCTAAATGGATTCGTGCAGTTGTAGAAGCACTTCCGTCACGTAACCCACTCACGTTCCGTGCAGTTAAAACTACTGAAAATAAGTCATTTTCCTCAGATTTGGAGTAATTTACCACGAAGGATGAGAAAGGAGAGAAGAGGATGTGCAGTTCTAAAAATTCCTTAAAAACAGCCCTGGCCTATATAATAGATAAAATATTTGTAGAGAAGAAGTAATTACTGTCAAATGCCTCGGGGTAAAAATACTGTAATTGTAATAATTACAATTGAGATTTAATTTTGCATTTTAGACGAGGTCTCTCGAGCGGTGAATATCAATTTTCTTACACTGCCGTTCAGACACTTCAGAGTGTAGAAGTGTTTAAGAAAAATCCGTCGTTTATTCGATGCTGGGCCTATAATTATTATGTAACTAAACGGTTGATAGCATTTCAAAGAATGTGTGTTAGTCAGACTGTTACTGATTATGTAACCACACGTGACACGCATTCATGTCGTAGAATCCTATAGGCTATGGGTAGGACGTTGTCACCGTCACCAACCATCACCAATAAAATTATCTTCATTGGCTCCTATTAAATTGCTCTGATTCAGTTTAAACTTCTCTTTCTGATCTATTGAGCGTTTTTGTTCCCCAAGTCATAGCCTACCCTCTGTGATCTTAAAACAAGCGGCCTATCTCAGCTTCCTCTTCAGACCATCGTGACCTTCTGGTACCTCGGTCTTATACTGCACACGGCACAACCTCCTCTGTTGACCCGTTGCTGCGGAATGACCTAGCTTCCTCCTATAATATAACTCATGCTGAGAGCCTGAGATCTTATCTGGGCGAAATGCCGTTTCTTCTTTTCTTTCCGACGGGATCATAGGATTAGGTTGTATGCATGTATAATTGTATATGCCTATGTGTTATACTGTTATAGTGCATGCATGGGAGTCGCTTTACAAGTCTGTAAATAGAATAGACCGTAAATAGAACATCACACACAATAATATATTTATCATTAATTGATTCTTTATCGTGACTATCGTCATCATACATTATACACACACGCATACCTAATATATTTATAAAATGTTTCGGGCCATTTTTATGGTATACGCCTGCGGCAATATTTTCCAGCATTCCCCAGGATTCTAAAGGCGCCTGTGCAAAATGTGGTGTGCGATCTGGGAGGGGGAAGTCGGTGAGCCCTTCATCAGAAAAATCTTGCAAAGCGAAAGCTAGAAATGGTGCATAATAATTATCTAGCAAACAAACAGTCACATAACTCACATTATATATGCCGATGACCTTTTGAAGGGACTCATGGCGCCCCATGCAGCGGGAAATGATCCGTACTTTGTGTATCTCTCTCTCTCTCTCGTTGTCTCTTTCTCTGTTTGTTTGTTTGTCTGTCTGTCTGTCTGTCTCTTCTCTCTTTTCTTTCTGTCTGTCTGTCTGTCTGTCTCTGAGTCTCTCCTTGTCTGGCTGTGAGAGATAAAATATTTGTCAATTTGACACGTCGACGAAAGACGTCAGAAGAGTGAGAAGGCCTATATTTTATATCTAAAAAAACTGTAAAAATAAAACTATTTTGTGAATACGTATAAGTGTCTAAATCTAGCATCCAGTGACGAATAGGTCTACATGAATGATATATGGTGCGAATGATGCATTGATGCTTTGTGCATTTGTCACGCAGCTCAGCGATATTTTGCTCGAATCGTTAAATTAATCCATGACACATAGACCTGTAATGTCGATAAAACCATCCCGCACGTTTTATGTCTATGGTGGAGCTGTCTAAAACAAGCATCATGCACATAAACACGTGTTTAATCAATGCACCGTTCTATAGTTAGGTCTATTATGTATCGTGGTTCGTCTTGCCGTAAATGCATGTCTTTGGCATGTCGATCGATTTCGGAATGCATATACAATTATGCATTGTAGTTGGTTACACGTGCGTCAGAAGGAAATGCCTGCAATGTTTAGAATCATGCATCTGATATTGGCATTCTCTCCTTCGTGTTCTGTTCTCTTCTTGTTATCGGCGAAATCCTCATACAGTCCTCATATAGTCCTCGTATACAGTCCTCATATAGTCCTCATATAATAGTCCTCATAATTATAGTCTTCATATAGTCCTCATAATATAGTCCTCATATAGTCAGACCAACCCGACCGTTCATGAACTATTTACTCTGTGTGGTCCTCTCCTCTTCTCCTCTCCTATCCTCCATCTTCTCTTCTCCTATCCTCCATCTTCTCCTGACTCACTGAACATTTGTGATTGGAAAGAACTCAACGCAAAATATTACTTGGTTCACTGGATACACATTTCCTGTCAGATATAATTATTCATCGCATGCTTAGTCATCGATCATATATACAACATGTATCATATTCCTCTTCTATCCATCTATCCTCTATCATATAATATCTATTAATCTTTCCACCACCACCCTCCCAATTATTCATCTAATTCCCATTCCTCTCATAGGCCTATCTATTCATCATCTGTTCTATATGCGAACCCCTCTCCATCCTTTCTTCTATCCATCCTTTCTTCTATCCATCCTTTCTTCTCTCCATCCTTTCTTCTCTCCATCCTTTCTTTACTCCATCCTTTCTTCTATCCATCCTTTCTTCTAGCCATTGCTCTTCCATCTGTTTCTCTCCCATTCATTTCCTTCCTATATCGACTCCACTCCCCTCCCTTCTGTTTCTCGACCCTATTCATCCGCCCGTCCATTCTTCTCTCGATTGACCCCATATTCACTGAGGTATGTTGTGTACAAATGCACCTAGAATCCTAGATCTTTGTCTTGCGTGCATGGAAGGCGTCAATATTATTTGTATTTTTCACCGATCAAGTGTATTGTGTGTATAATATATCAGAGTGATGCAATATCCTGATGGAATATAGAAACCTTACCGATAAGAAGATAATCCCTTAGCCCGGCTGCGGGATCTAATAGCCATCCATCCATCTGCTGCATGGTTGGTCCTTCTGTGCATGCAGCGGTCCAGCGCTGGAAAAGGCTGACGAAGGGAGTGGGAGAGAGGTGGAAAAGTGGGTTGATGATATTGGAGTGCGTAACTTTCCAGCATACCGAGCAGCTGACTCAGAAAATCGTTTCAGCGCCGGATAAGATGCATCATCCTTCCATCCATCCATCCATCCATCCATCCATCCATCCATCCATCCATCCATCCATCCATCCATCCATCCAACCATCCGTCCGTCCGTCCGTCCGTCCATCCATACATCCATCCATCCATCCATCCATCCATCCATCCATCCATCGCACACAGAGCATCAATTCTGCAAAGAGGCTGAGCCGTCAAAACATCATTCAGCAGAACCATCTCCAGTTTGCTCTTACTTACTTTCTTCATTATAATTATTGTCTGTCTGTCACACGTCTGTCTGTCTATCTGTCTGTCTGTCTGTATGTCTGTCTGTCTCTCTGTGTGGTCCGTCTTTAAATAAACAACGTAATATGAAAGTAAGCAAGTCGATCAGCAAGCCTATAATTCTATCAATCAACATTGCAATCAATCCATCTCTGTACGACTGAAAATAAAATACAAAGCAACTTAGAATGTTACCGGATATACCGTTCTCCGACGTCAACAGTAACACCTTTGTCCTCCGTCGCCGCTCACTCCATTTCCCCATCCTTCCCCCTACGGTCCTACCCAACCCACCTCAGCCCCAACCCACTCTTACTCAATAGCTCACATCTGAAAGAATACTATGGGGACAAAAAAGAGGGTGGCTCTGGAGGGAGACGTTTTTAGCGACAAATAGACAAAAAAGAAACAAAAAAGCAGTGAAACAAGAAACGGGAAAAGAGAGAGAAAAGAAGAAATCAACCAAAGACATCGACGGTCTGTGCTACCACATGATGTCTATAAACCCTTGGATAAGAAGAAGCTCACATCAAAAAATTGTCCCTCTGCATGGTGCCTCAAGCTAAGCACGTTTTTTTTATTAATGGCCCACATAATTACCGTCTGTATCTTGTGCCCAATTACATGTAAGTGAACCCATTATCCAATATCGCATCTTGCACATTGATGTCTCTGGCAAGAGGATACTAGCGCACGTGCGTGTTCATGCGCTTGCTTTCTTGCATGTGCACATGTGTATCTGTGGAGATGTATTTATACGTCTATGCATGCATCGATGTATAATTGTAAGAAAGTACTTACGTATGCACTTGTGATGATGTGTGTACTGTATGCATTAAATGTAGGTATATGGGCGTACATATATCGCACATGCATAAATTGAACTGTTGTATTATTATTATTGTTACCACCACCACCACCACCACCACCACCACCACCACCACCACCACCACTACCCTGTAACTAATGCATGTAGCCTATTTGAGTATGTAATATGTATGCGTGAGTGTGTGTCTATTAGTGCGTGTGACTGTGCAGGCCTATAATTTACACGAAAATTATGAATGCATGTATGCTCATGAATACATGCACAAGCACACATACCGATAACGAAGAAATTGATTATTTTTGCCGGTTTCCGGTTTATCGATTGAATAACATAATAATTATTATTCACCATTGCATATGTAATCTGTGCTTTTGAGCGTCCCAGTAACTGCTCAATAACAACGTCATGCACGTACTAGACTGGCGCGTCCTCCAGAATGAACGAGACATACCCAGCCACAATAGTGTTACTGACACAGGAAGGCACAATAACTTGGAACAAGTTAAGTGAAGTGGCAACGCTCACCGTGGCAGAAACTGATGTCTTCCAGTTTGTTCAAAAACACGTCGCATTCTTCAGAGTGTCTTGGACTTAAAAGGGCATAATTATGGTGTGGTATGAATACACAAATAAATAAATAAATAAATAAATCAACCAACCAACCAATCAATCAATCAGTATATCGGTCAGTCAGTCAGTCAATCGGTCAGTTGGTCAGTCAGTCAGTCAATCAATCAATCAATGCAATATGCACCCGACCAAAGTCAAACGGATGAAAGTAGTCCTCACAAGCAGTAAAATTAATGAAGTCGACCGAATTGTTACGGAGACGAGAGATATGCAGCAGCAAAATGATGCTCATCATCTGATCTGACAGCTGCTGCACCCATGTCGCTTATCTGCATCCGTAGCAGACGACGACGCCTGTCTCAGCAACCTCATCCGCATCCCCATCTCCTCCTCCTCTGCATCCCCATCTCTTATCTGTCGGGTGTGACTTGCGGACGAAGGATGCAAGATAGACCGCCCTCAACTCTTAGACCCCTCCCTCTCCTCTCCTCTACTCATTCACTCATTCAGTCAATCCTCATTCTCATTGATTTGCTCACTTAATCGCTCACTTATTCGGCCAAATTATCAGTCCTCACTTAGCCTACTCATTCATTTGCTCATTCACTTGCTAATTTAATGACTCAGTCATTCAGCATTCAAACTGTCGCATTCACATTCTTATTCACTGTCTTCCGTTCATTTAAGTCATTCGATCCATTCTTATGGCTGCTACACTCGTTTATCAATTTATTTATTAGACCATTAATTGCTTCATTCATTCATTCATTCATTCATTCATTCATTCATTCATTCATTCATGCATTCATTCAATCACTTCCTTCTGCACCACTGATTGCCTGCTAATATTACACTAGTAAGTAAAATGTAGACCCTATCTGCCTTTTGAGCCTCAAATCACATCAGCGACGCCATTAATAATAGTCCTAAATAGTAGGCTATAATAGGCCTAAATATGGAGGGCTCACTGTACGATCTATACACTTACCCATTTGAAAAACTCACCAAACCATTGTCTACATTAATCCTACACACGGTGTTACAAGACAGTTCATTCAGAGCAAACAATTAATCAACAAGCTGTTGTATGAGATAACGAGATGTCTGCGCGCTGGTGGGATTTATCCCGCAGGCACAATCTGGTCCTATCATAACGCACCCGGTATCGTCATGAGGTGAACGAAGGCCGTCGCTTCAATTGAAACCGTCGTCCAGGATCGTATTACGTTGGCGAAGCCCAGTCACAATACAACTCACAAGTTCACAACAGAACAATTCGCGTGAGCTATCAGTTTCGCACTTGCACACACGTGCTGCTAACAAAGCACGCGATACAAGCCTAACAAGGCGACGAATAGGTCAGGTAGACACACTGACAAAGACTAGAACGCATAGACACTGCGGCAGAGAGAGAGAGAGAGAGAGAGAGAGAGAGAGAGAGAGAGAGAGAGAGAGAGAGAGAGAGAGAGAGAGAGAGAGAGAGACAGACAGACAGACAGACAGACAGACAGACAGACAGAGAGAGAGACACACACACACACAGATGGAATGACAAGAGAGGCAAAAAACCAAAACCTTGAGCAGGATATAGAGAAGCACGAGTCATATGTAACGGAAGTAGGCTACGATATTCTTATCAGTAGAACAGAAAAATAGAATAAATTGTAAACGTGTGGGCCTATCGATCGACGGAGCACCGTCTCACTCATCACCAGATAAAGCCACAGAAATAGTCGGAAAGACGCTAAAACGAAGTGCCAGCCGTTCTCTCGTTCCACGCAACTATTTGGTTTATCGCAAGAGTCCTTCGCCTATTACCTAACGTTATTAGGGTCTGGGGAAGATGTAGGAAACCAATGACGAATGAATCGGAATGATTCTAGCACTTCATTCATACAAGCGGCGACATCTGTCTTCCTCAAGTTCTCACATTAACACTTTTCATCTTGACTTCACGAACAAATCGACCATCAAGTGACTTAACGCTCTTGTCGAATTCCAAACGATCGTTGAATTCCAGATGTTCGTCGAACTTGACTGCATGCAGTCTGTCGACGACATTCCGAATAGATAATAAATTCCAAAAGTCAATCAAGTTCAGGAAATTTGTCGAATTCTTTACCAACTGCATTCTATAGACTGCCGATGAATCCAGCAATTTTTTTAATACATCCGTTTTAAAATATATTATATTTAGGGACTATAACTCTGTACAGTGGCGGCGCTAGGGGGGTCTGGGGCCAAGCCCCCCCCCCTACAAGAGGCTCAGCCCCCCTAAAAAAAGGGCCATTCGAAATTTTTTACAGTGAAATATCCACGATTTTGGGCTGACGACTACAAAAAAAAGGTCGTCAGAAATTTTGGCGGCGAAAACGGAAAATTTTCATGAGATTTCGGTCGAGGCTTCAGCCCCTCCGAAACTGAAATCCTGGTGCCGCCACTGACTCTCTATTATCCTATAGGCTAGTCGTCGGATTGCATTTGACTGTACATTAAAATTATGTTCTGTTCAGATCTAAACAGCAAACCATAACTGTTAACAAATTTTAGCTAGCAATTATGTTTAAAAAATAATTTAAATAATAGCATATGGTAAAATATATATTTCATAGATGACTTTAGCCAAATAGCCTATGTAAGAGGGGGTATAAGGAACCTTATTTGTACGTACACATAGAGGTGGGGCTCAACATAATGTATGGGTGCATATCCGGGTGGGGAAAGATTGAAAATACAAATTTTTGATTACGTAATTATATGGATGGCCCTAAATCAATTTTGATTCTGTCTGGCTATGTGCTTCACAAAACTATCCATTTCCCCTCAAACTTTTGAAGACTAGTCAACTTTAATTTTACACAAAACCATTAAAGTCCAAAACACTACCTAAATGTATTTCAAGCCACAGAAACAGTTGCCAAACATAGATGGCTTGTCAAAATTAGAAAGCCAGTCAAATTTCCAAAATAGGGAGAGAAAAAAAAATTCAATTCAAAAAGCCAGTCAAATTTCCAAAATAGAAATTTCATCTAGAAATGTTAAAATTGCAATAGTTAAGGGATTCATCAAAAATGAATGAATTTGTTTATTGCACACAAAAGTCAAACAGTACAAAAAAAAGCCAACAGGATCTGTAGATTTGATAAATTGCTAGTCGATCATATCTCAAAATATGGAATAGAGAATCAGAAGACTATATCAAATTTTAAAACATCAGTCAAATTTCACTAATATGAATATGAGAATCAACAGTTGGCAAAATAAAAGAGCTAGCCAACTCTCAGAAACAGGGGACTACACAATATGGGGTTCGCCTACTTACCTTCGAGCAGTCATTTGCACTACATAAAGGTGCTACATAAACGTTCCGATACATACACGGAGTACACGTGGAATGTACTCCACAGGTTTCCTATTCCACAACGGATCACCTATAGGGTTTTTGCATTAGTCTGGTGCCGCATGGATGGTCTGGCTCCCATGTAACTGCAGAGCTCTGCTGTCCAGCGGCAATCTGACCTCCGATTGGCTGATCAAGCTGAACTCCATGAGGCAGCGGCTGTGGCTGGTCCTAGAACCTGGAATGGGCTCAATGTTGCACTCTTTCTTGTGCCTAGAGGACATACCACTATGGTCCTTTCTCATTTCAAAACTGCTTCGTTTAGCCGTTGTTGGACTGGGAGCGCTTCCGAGTGGTTACCTTGAAGATGCACTATATAAAAAGTCAATAATAATAATACCACATGTACAGCGGACAGGTGCAGCCATCCAGTCTGCCAAAACAAGAAAACAAACGCGGAGAAAATTTACCAGATTGTTAAATCAACGAAATTATACAGGCTGTGTTGAATTACAAACGTCAATAGAATCATCATCACATCTCAGATTTGGGTCTCGAAGCCTTGTCCACAGATTCTGCAAAAATATGTACATAGTACGGAAACCATCTTCAGCAAGTGATTAAATTTGTCAAACGTGACGCTTAAGATTGTTATTCGACTCGACAGACGACGTTGCCATGGCAATTGGGCAATTGTTTATAGAGACCGTAGTTAGTAAAAGAGGACAAACGACCCTAAATAATACAAAAACTACTAGGAATATCTGCCCTCGTCAGCCCCAGCCCTACCCATATGCATCAACAGGATGCACAGATACGAAAGTTACCAACAAGGTAAAGTATATGCATGTAATAACGGACACTGCTATCACCCACAGGTCCCACACCCCTCTCAACTAGTCCTGAGGCAGAAGATCATTCGGCCAATTCACAAATTTACGCAACTACAAAACCTAATCAGATTATACCGTGCGGCAACAATAATACGCATTGCACCAGGAATTTGAGCGATCAAGAAGTCGGCAAACATGTGACTCAAGTAGAATGCAAAGTACCACTTGTGAAGCAGCAGATCCAGCCCCAAATCAAGTGCTACATCCAGTAAGTCAAGTAACTCGAGTGACACAACATCTCCGGGAATGAGACTGATGGCATATCCTGACGTTTGACGCTAATGATAAAATGCCAAGTGGAATTCACTGCGCATGACAAACATTCCTCTAACTTTTAGTCATTATTTGTTTACAACATGAGGAAAAATTTCTAAAACGAGTGAAACGGTAATGATAGTAACGAGAATGGTTGGGAGCACATGTGTGGAGTTGAGAGAATGGCTGGGAGTAGTTGCAGCAGCAAAGCAAAATAAGCTTAGGTTTTTTACTCTGTTCATTAATGCTGTTAATAACAAAATGTGACATTAACTAATAAAAATCAAGTTCTTGTAATCTCTTTTGTAGTGATGTAGCCTAAAGCCAAACAACAACTCAGTCTTGACACCCTTCTATAGTTTCTCTTCAAGTCACTGAACAAGCTAGTTTCTCCATCTCCCTCATGCTACTGCTTTGTGTGACATTAAGAAATCCTGGCAATTTTTTAAACTTATTTTGCCCAATATTTTACCTCTTAACATTTTTTTGTTTCAGTGGCAATGTAACAATATTAATAATAATAAGCAGAAACAGGAAAAGAAAAAATGAAATCGCACTGCATTTGGAGAATCCAAAAGTTCTGTAGCATCGATTTTTCATCTTGTTCTATCCACGCACGGTAACCTTAAATGATGTTGCAACCTATCAAATGGGGCAGCAGTGGTGAGGGATCTCCTCTCAACAATAATTCATTGTAACATGAATATTCATTGAATAGGGTTGAGGTCACATGGCTGCTACTAAAGGAAAACCTACACAGTTATCTATCATAATGTACATCATTTTGCCCATTGCTTCTAAGCAAAACCACATTGCAAACCCAAACAGTACACTCAAGACAACACCAGTGAATAGCAAAAAAATCAGAAATGAAGAACAGAAAGAATGTTCACCAGATTTATCGACCTATGTGCCACAAAGCTGATTATTGCCACGTTGGCCTCTCAACCTCCAGTTCAGGGTTTGAATCCCAGTATAAAACAAGTTAACAGGTGTTGGGCCATTTCACTTGAAGTCTTTAGCTTCAGACACCACATAACGACCGGTACAATTTGATGCACTAGATTTCTGTTGAGAGATCTATGAGCACGAAACACGACGAATCAAATTACACTTCATAACACAACTTTTCTGACACAGCACAACAATGCCTACTTCAGAATCAAAACCTCTTATCTCTACCCACATAAAATGTCTGGGTTCTTTGTTGCACCACATTATAGTGCATTCATTGGACTGCCAATGTTTTAAATAGCCACAATATTCTTGAAATCCTGACAGCTCCTTGTTGATTGCTTCCAACTAATATTTTTAGGCAATTTCAACAGCAGCATCTATAATTATTTATCTGCAACAAATCAAATCAAATCAAATCACGCTCATGTGTACCTCAGCAATTGGTCGTGTCCTGCAAACTGAGGTGACATTAATTCACAAATGCAAGCAAGAAATTCTTACATATTTTTCATGCAACAAAAATCCAAACTTTACGGGCTCTTTAGGCTAAAGTGTAGGCAACAGCCAAGCAATCACATCTCTCCTCATAGGTGCAAACGATGGATAAATTCACGCAATGCACCAGGATTCAAATCCCAATCCGAGGCAGTTACACCATTGCCACTACAGGAAGATGCACTCCTTTTTTTACTAGAATTGTTAAATTTCTGTGTTCTAAACACATCTTTCGATGACAACACTTACAAAACTATTTCAAGAACTCACGATAAACAGACAACAGAATATCATGACAGCATTGTAGACGACACATGAGCAGAAATATAGTTTTCAGCTCACACTTTACAAATCATTCATTGAACTAATTATTGGTCGGTCTTTGCTAGTTGTCAATCAAATAAAATATTTTTAAGGACTGGCACCGAAGTAATGAATTTTATTCTTTCACAAAGCAAGCAAACACCAAAGCAATTGCCATCACAATGGTCTCAATAACTGGTTTCAAACAAAGATACAGCAAAGAAAATTAATAGCAGGACACTTGGTCAATATGACAACGTGAAGGCAAGGCAAAAAGAGGAAATCCATTAAATTTAAAACCCCAAAGATGTACTTTAAAGCAGCATTTGCAAGTTCAAAGAAGTTAAAGACAATTTGGTCGTTTTCTCTGACACAAAGCAACAGGCATTTGAAAAATGTACAACTTGCTGTGCATAACCAGAAACTATCAAACATCAGACAGAATGTGGAAAAAACTTTCAAATCAAGTGCTCAGTCGAACAGCTAATTTGCAAGTACAATCATCCTCCACATTTGCATACACAGTCACTTTCATTTTTAACAAAATCATAGTATAATTTAACAGTAATCACCTATATTATAAACATTATTCCGCTACAATTATGGAGAGAGAGCTGTACCCTTGCATTTAACTGTGAACATCACAGCAACCAAGTTGAACATACCAGACTACAATTTAAGAGGTATCCAGGTTTCAATTTACACAGCACTTTGTCAAACAATCAGAGCTGTACGTCGCCAGCCGGCCTACACGATGTTTTCATTTGACAAGAATGACAAGGCAACAAGAATAGAACCTGACGAAGAATTCAGATGCCCTGAAACCAGTTAAAACATGAAAAGATCAAAGCAAACAGATGTCTGGACGTTCAGAGACAGAAGGTATCTCTGAAAGTCACAGAAACAAATAACTCCACACAGTTATCTGGCTCAACAGGTGGCAAGGAGCCATACTTAGCTGGCAACAATAGTATAATACAATAGGTGCCATACACTGGGAAGTACCATGTACCTGTATTATACCTGGTTAGTAAATTGAACTCTTGCTAGGTGCACTAGATGGTGCAAAAAAAGAACACTTTTAATCATGGAAAGTTATTGTTGTAGTCTCATATTGTGCAATCCAACAGATCAAAATCAAAATGCCTGAACATAGGCAGATTTTGATCAAGGTTAAAGCTACTCCAAAAACACATGTTAAACAGATCTGGTCCAATCAAATGAGAAATACGAACCATCTGCAAGGAAATGTTTGCGGTCTAACAAAATGATTCGCATAAATTTATTAAAACGCCAACAGCCGAACTAGAGGTAAAGCAATCACTCATAAATTCTAAATCTCCTTTTTCTTCATAACTTCAGAAGTTTGTAAACACGCAAACCTCCTCTGGCTCTCAACTGATCTTACAACCAAAAATCACATTAACAACAGCACCCAAACAAACGGACAACCGCTTCTCACAAAATGAACGAGACACATACAAGATGCAGACACAATAGTAACGCTAGCACTGTAGTGACGTAACGCAATAATTTATATGGCACTGCGCACTAGAAGTGACCTGTAACAACATGTAATATAAAGGGACAGACTTGAGTTTCATAAGAGCAATCAATATTAAAAGCAGAGGGAAGGGAAGGTTCACTGCCACTACGGTTCAAATGGAATTTCATTAACTCGTGCATTAATTAGTTAACCTATAATTAAAATTTAAATAAATTCTTGTCACCAGTGCCGTTTCACTACTCATCTCATTTATCGGTGAATAACTAACTAAAGATTTAATTTACATAATTGCATTCTGCATCATCATTCTTTTAGTCTTGTTTCTATGACAACTGTTGTCATCACAACACATCTTTCCAACTATTGTTCTTATTTCATGTAGCTGTATGTATTATTTACTAACAAGAAATTTTTTTATCAGTGAATTTTTTATGACTTAAATAAATAATGCTTCTCAAGTAGGTAATCTTAATTAAGGCAACTGAACATAATGGCAGAAAACAATAGCCAAATCTTGCCAAGGTCGTAGCCAACCAAAATCAATTCCCGGATGCTGTGTGGTCAGTTGCCAAGATATCTGAATTCAGTTCAGTTCAGGATTATGCACCAGATGACAGACCAGACTGGGGCAGTAAGTTGGTGAAACCAAATATACCCAATTGATGATAGAAGTGGATATATCTAAAGAATGCTATTAACAGCAACTGCCATGATATCGTATTACAGCTACTGAGATACTGAAAACTGTGTTACCCATGTCCAAATACAGATTGCATAATGGATACTGTATTAAGGAATCATGATGTTATCATATTACACCATTGTATTACGGCTATGTGTTTCCAGTTGACTCCCTGTTGACAATATATTACAGATATTGTTTTATAGCTATTGATATCATATTACAGATATTCTGTTTTCACCACTATTGCAGCATGGATACCTTTTTTTAATGAATATTGTTTTACTGCTATCGTAGTATGGCAGCGCCAAAGTACTGCTGGTCATTGAAGTGGTACGGTCAGCGGGCGCAATCGAAGGCCATACACACGAGAACTCTTGTCAATGTCTTGATATGATGTCCATGATCTCCCTTGTCTGTGCGAAAATGTGGGCAGGCAATCGACGGGTGGGTGGGCGGGGTACAGGGAACGAGGGTAGGCTGGTGGGAGGTGCTATTGCCAGGCGGCTGGGGGAAAGTTGTTCAGTTCGGCCTGTTCGCTGACGGGAACACCGCCTACGCTGTAGTTCACCCGTATCCGCATCCGAAGGGGTTGCTGAAACAGAAGACAACAAAAAGAACACCTGATGAAATTTTCATAGAATGCGT
>CATKHU010000121.1:0-17500 GCA_949752735.1 Lumbricus terrestris
ATACAGGGTGGGCCAGCATAAATGTCCCGACTTTGCACGCGTATAACTTCGCCAATTTTTAACATTTATTTATACTTTATGCATCAAATTAAAGGTATTTCACTCTAGTATTATCTCTAAAAAGGTCGAACTGATACTAGTCTCGGTTTTAATTATATGCCCGGAACAGCGCTAGCTACCATATTTTGCTGTCATTTGTGACGCAACCTGGCGCCGTTGACAGACGATGATCGCGTTTCGATCTTAATTTTACGAACTGGTAAGGGATTTAATTCGTTTGAAATGATTAACGAATATTCTAACAGAGGATGGAATAAACAATACCTTGTATTATCTGCTACGGAAAATTAATAAAACAGGACTTTCTACTTGCAAACCATGGGAATCGGAGCGCACGGCGCTCACATCCGCTAACATTGCTCGTGTGTCCGCGTACATTTGCAGTCAAGACAATGACCAGGGCAGGCCCTGCATGCAAATTCAGCGCAAAACAGGCCGTCTTGGAAGCACTGAATAGCGTATTGGAAAAGATTATAGACCTAAAGTTAAAGTAATTTGTCGACGAGAAGTCCCACGAACTCTCCAGCTCTTACGCAAAGAAACGACTGGCAGCGTGCAAGCGTCTGAAGCAGCGCATGGCAGTGCACGGCTGTTGGCAAAATTGAAAGGACGCGGTTTTGCGATTAGAATATACTCATGGTAGGGACCCTACAAACACTCAAAATGAT
This sequence comes from Lumbricus terrestris, assembly GCA_949752735.1. Lineage (NCBI taxonomy): Eukaryota > Metazoa > Annelida > Clitellata > Crassiclitellata > Lumbricidae > Lumbricus > Lumbricus terrestris. Next base: position 729 of record CATKHU010000121.1, read on the forward strand.
CGTGTCTACGCGCGTTTTAGCAAAAAACGATAGAATTTTCCCGGGAAACGGCGTCATAATGCGTCAGTAATGACAAAAAACGGTAGCTAGCGCTGATCCAAGTATATAATTAAAACCGAGACTAGTATCAGTTCGACTTTTTTAGAGTTAATACTAGAGTGAAATACCTTTAATTTGATGCATCAAATATAAATAAATGTTAAAATTTGGCGAAGTTATACGCCTGCAAAGTCGGGACATTTATGCTGGCCCACCCTGTACATATATATATATATACACATTATATACAGGGGCAAATCCGGAAATGCCCCCCCCCCCCCCATTGAGAAACGCCCATAGAACGTGTTCCCCCATGCATTTGGTCTCAACAAGCTTTCAACAGTAGGTGTCAATGGTATATTTTCCAGACAAGTCGGCTAAATGACTTTAAAAAGAGGTCATCAGATTTTTTGGCAGAAAAAGTTATATATATTTAAAGGCAAATTGGACCAAACGACTAAAAAAGGTCATCAGTTTTTCGGTCGAAAGATAAAAAAATCCCAAAATTTGGGGCCCCCTTCTAAAATTTCTGTATCCGCCCCTGCATATATAAAAATATATATACAATGTATTATGTATATGCATTATGTATCTAATAGTAAGAGCGAGCGATAAAAACCAGCTTAGAACTATTATCGTTCAGAGCGCTGCCTTCCTTAATTTTCCGACCGATTTCTCAACATCAAGCTGTGTCGACACTGTTTCAAAACTGTTGTTGGAGCAATCGTATACATGATTGTAAAGGGATTTCATCGTGAAACGAAAAGGAAACAGGTCCGAAGTATGACCGATAGCAGCTGCAGCATGAGCGATGCAGATAAGAGGAGAGTGGCGTTGGATAACTTTTAAGAGAGAAGAAGAAGAGATAAGATAAGAGATTACATTCGTTAAAGTCGTTTCAATTTTAATCAAGAAGTCACCTTCCCCCGCAGGTCAAACGCTCAATGCTAAACAGACAAAACAGATCAACTCAAACAAACAGACACAGACACACAGACACACAGACAGACAGAGAGACAGGTGAACATAAAGACAGACAGGTGAACATAAAGACATTATATACAGACAAAGACATACACAGATGGAAAGACAGCATGATATGATTACGGACAGACACACAGACAGATATACAGACAGACACTGATTCAGGCAAAGATAGAGATAGGCCTACTTTAAAATCGGGTACCACAACAGACAGACATATACACTAAACTAGAAAGGACAGATCTGCAAACTGACTGCATGGTTTACCAACTGACTGACTGGCCGACTGTCTGACTGACTGATGAATGAAAGAATGAACGAATGAACGAACGAATGACTAAATGAATGAATGAATGAATGAATTAATTAATTAATAATTAATTAATTAATTAATTAATTATAATAATTAATTATATTAATGATAAAATATTAATTAATTAATGACAAACAGACAGACTGAGTGTCAGAATCAGAGTGAATGTGTGATAGTCCCACTATTATAGTTTTACATCACCGACACACACACACGCACACACACACACACACACACAACGATGTCTAATAAATCAGACAACGTCTTGTATAACTCAACTGTCATCACTTCATAAATTCGTTTACTTACCTACTGACAGCATATACTTAACATCTCAATGTTTTGCATTCGGTGACTGATTCCGACAAGGGTCCACATCCGACCGTCTTCCCCCATATCCCACTCCACCCCACCCTACCCCAACTATACACTTCCCCCATACCGATGATAACAGATAGATTCTGAATATGAATCATGTTCACGTGGGGGAACAACAGAGGGTAACTTGCATGGGTGGCGAGCAACTCTACCAGATCTGTAGCATTTTCCTATTCTCTTCGGCGCCTGTGTATATCTTGCCATCGGTCGCGTTTTCATAACCCCCATCGCCGCTTTGAGCTTCCGACATAAATCCATCACTTTCTAAACGATATCGTGTCGCCGGGATTCGGATGATGGCTGTGAGAACGCACCCCGTTTTGTTGACGATATAGTCTGATTGTAATGGCCATATCTGGGAATATGCCTTGACATTATTGAAGAGGATATTATATTATGAGAATTTGCTTAGGGAGGGGAGTGAGTATACACTATACACAAGAAAAATGTGTACTTAGACAGGAAGGAAATAATCTTGAGATATATGTGCTTGTAGGAAAAGAATGTGAGTATAGATAAGAGGTTGTCTAAGAATGTGCATAACAGTTTTGTTCTTGAAACTTGACTTGTTCATAGTTATCTGCCTTGATCTACAAAATCATGTGTGTGGCTACAATAAAAATTGATTCATTGATTTATTGATTGATTGATTGGTTGATTGACTGATTGATTGATTGATTAGATGATTGACTGATTGATTGACTGACTGACTGCCTAACTGGCTGGCTGGCTGGCTGGCTGGCTGACTGACTGACTGACTGACTGACTGACTGACTGACTGACTGACTGACTGACTGACTGACTGACTGACCGACCGACCGACTGACTGACTGACTGACTGACTGACTGACTGACTGACTGACTGACTGACTGACTGACTGACTGACTGACTGACTGACTGACTGACTGACTGACTGATTGAACTTGAGACAGCGTCGACACACACACAGACAATGCAATAATTTATTTCCCTCTAATCTGAAACTAATTTCCACATATGACCTCTGCCATATGCTTTGTGTGTAAAGGTCAACTGCCCTAGAGCATGGAGCAGTGGCAAGATGTCCTTACATTCGATACTTTTTATAACAATGGTAAATTCAGAAGATCTATTCATCTTCAAAGGAAAACGCGCAATCACTCAACTTAAGTAAGCTTATATAGCGTCAGGCATATTATTCATAAAGGTATACACTACCCTACGTGTGTGTGGGTATGTGCGCGCGTGCATGTGTGTGTGCGTTTTTTCTTATAGTGCATTTAAATTATAGGATTTATAGTTTTTTTCTGGTTATTATTTTTATTGTTGACTGGTACTGCACGGTTCTATAGATGACGATGACATTTTAGACCTACATGTATATTGTGTTTCAATACTATACGTCTGCCAAAATTTACTTCGCTGTTACAGGTCTACACCCATGCACTATAGCGGAACCAAGGTTCCTTAGGGTCGTGGTCCTTTTGATCCCACGCATGAGTTAGCCTGTTTTCTACTGTGCTTCTTTAAGATGTAATTACTGTTGCTTGGGTTTCAATTAAATTTCTGGTTATAGTCATGATGGTAGACTTATATAATTTATAACGCCTCTCGAACAATGACTATTCAAACGCGCGGAAACTTCGGAAGAAAAGAGACTCCTGGTAATTCAAGGAATAAGAACCTGCAGTGCATAATATACGCACAAGTAAGCCTACACCTGCATACATAAACACATACTTTAAGATGCTGCACACAAATGCATAATGTGCATATAGGCCTACATTCGTTCGTATACGTATTATTGCAATGTGCAATGCATGTATACACAATCATTATTATGAAGGCGTAAAGGTAAATATGTGTATTGTGTATGATATTTTCTGAAACTTTTTCAGCTTGACAGATGAAGAATTGTTTTCAAATAGACTCGATCACACACACACACACACACACACACACACATACACACACACACACACATATATATATATATATATATATATATATATATATATATATATAGATTCGATCATGTATATACATATATAGTATTATATTGCAGCAGCGGACGATAATAATATATATCATCGTTCAAATAAATTGCCCGTCAAAGTTTCTTGGTCGCCGTCGTAAAGATTTGAAGCGCGTCTCTTTCTGTCATAAACAAATCTTCTTTCTCGACACATTTACGCAACAGATGCTGTCAGACTTTTGACGACGTCACTATTATAGTCGTTCGAAAGCAATATAAGACGAAAGGTGGTCGCTCGTTTGATTGCAGATAATATTATATATGTCCAGGTTCGAATCCTATACAGTATGCAAGCTATAATATTATGGATTATATGCCAGGTGTGTAACAGTTCATGCACGATTACTCATGCATGAATGGTGTGCACTCGCGTGTAGCTTTAGTGCATGGGATAAACGCACTACATACATGTATATCGTAGTCGTAACCTCCAAACTTCTAAAGCGCTACTCGAAACCCAAGCGCGGGGCACCAGTTTATTCACGAGCGCTGCGTTGTGTCAAAAGGGCTGTCCGTATAAGAGTATATATATAGTCCAAAGGTGGTTCGGTGGCACATTATCTGTGAAACGCAGCTCTAAGTTTTGAGCGCAACCGACATTCTTCGCTCTCCGATTCAGATTCTGGGACGGGGGCTTACAGAATTGGACTGCAGTGAGCATAACGATTGATATTAGGCCTATATGTGGTTATCAAGATTCAAGGTGACCCTTGATGGACAATTCTCTGATAAGACCTCCCAATAATTATAATCATTTGAAATAAAAGACACAATAGCGCATCACAGCCGTTTTAGTTCATACAACAATAGTTATTACAGGAACACAAAGACAAAACTATTAGTCTTTGTTGCCTCGAAGATTGTTATTATTATTGTCATCCAATTTAAAAGATGAAGAAAAGTGCGGTTTCTTAAAAGGTATACCCGGAAATTGTAAATGAGAACCATATTCACCCGGTCCATTGGCAAACCTTGTAACACCCTCCTCAGTGGGTCACCCATGTATTTCCATCTACCCCCCCCCCTACCCCACGAATGGCGACAGATGCCAAACGGGGGGTTAATGGAAGCACAAACGGGGTCGCGTCCGAATGCCCCAAATGTCAACGCAAAATCCCCCGATTATAAACATTATTATACAAGCCTTGTTTCATTCCGTCATTTTCCGGTCATAAGCTGGTAAACGCCCTTCGTTCCTTAACCCCTTACCCCCTCCCCCTTCCCCCGGTCGCCGAACCTTGACAAATCGTCACCCTGGGACTATGACCCTCGGTCGACTGTTACTCCCACCTTGTTAGTCGTCGACGGGACGACAATGAAAGGCGACGGTCGCCCGGCTACCCCCTTAGATCTACAGACCGGAAAATTGTCAGATTTAATTTATATGGGGCCACAGACGGTCAATGGGTCGTTTGAATCCGACTGGGGCTTTTCTTGCGGGGGTCGAGATCTGAATGCCCAGCTGCCCGACCGGGCACGCACCCCAGCAGTAAATTATGATGACTGTCGACCAACCGTCCCACTCCTCCGATGGTACTGAGGCTGGGGGAGACACTGATGCGGTCTGTCTTTACCCCTCCTCCTCAACCTCCATCTATGGGGTTAAATACTAAATAGCTTTCTCAATTACCCGTTTGATTGCTTTTCTGTCTGTTTCTGTCTCTCTGTGTGTCTGTATGTCTGTCGGTCTGATTGTCTCTCTGTTTGCCTCCTGACAGACAATCAGACAGAGACAGACAAAGACACACGGAGACAGACAGAGACACACAGATACAGACAAAGACATACAGAGACAGACAGAGACAGACAGAGACATACAGAGAGAGGTATTTGGGCAGACAGATAATTCCTATATCTGTATGTCTCGGTCTGTCTCTGTCTATCTGTCTTCTAACTGTATGTTTATCTATGTGTCGCACCGCAATTCTGACTGTCTATCTTTCTATCTGCCTATGTATTAGGGTGGAGTGAAAAATGAACTTGAAATTTCAGAATTGGCAGGGTGTGCAAAAGTTGTGTACTGAGTGTAAAATATTATTCGATTTAGTTAACTTCTTGAGGTGCCCCAACGCCTCCCAAAAATTACGAAATGGCAAAATTTCGCATTTTCATCTTAATTTTGTTTTTAATTAACAATATTATGTTTCCGCCATTGTTATTTAGCTATAGTGATATATTTAGCTAATGCTTTACTTATTGAAGGGATAACTTCAAGAATGGCAACTCTCCTTCTGCATATCTGTCCATCTTTCTACCTTCCGTTTGCTTCTCTGCAGTTAGTTTCTCCATTTTAATCATTTTTAATGCTTTCGTCCGAATGCCGTCGTCAAATATAATTCTCATATTTAACCCATGCAATGTTCTACAGTCATGTTTTAATATATTTTTTTATAAAATGCTCTTTTGGGTTCCTATTAGGGTGGTCCAAAAAAATAAAATTCAAGCTAGGTACCAAGGCGCCCTCTCAGTTTGTTAGACCTGTCAATAGTATTATTGAGGCCAAATTTCAGCTTCCCAGTCCAACTGGAAGGCGGTGCTCAAAGACATCGAAATATTACCATGTAGTTGTATTAGCAAGAAATCTTGATGCCTTTTAGCTTGATCAAAGACCTCAACCCTTGTCATGTAGATGATCTTGAAATAGATTCTGTTGCACTATCATACTTATTACAGTCAGTGTTAGCTACTTAACAGCTGTTTAGCCATCAAGTGACAAGTGCATTTTGATAGCAATAACATTCCAAGTGATCTGATCATGAAGCATTGAGATTGTTGGTCACAATTACTGCAGCGCTTATGTGCGATCCTTTTGCCCTGCCATTTTCATGGAAAACCATTCATATGGAGTGCTTAAGAAGCCAAGATGGAGCATGCTGAAGCTGTAGGATCTGAATTTGTACCAAATTAACCACTTGCAGTACACTGGAAATGTTGACCGCCTGTGAGTGCTAGCTTCAGGTGATGGTGTCGCTAAACTCTTTGGTATGCCCAAATGTCCCTCTATGACAGGATATAATTTAAATCCAAGGTCATTCATCATCTTCTAAAGTTATTGAGACTCGCTGATAATGGCTAAGACTTGATCTTTGACACAACACCGGACGTTTTAGGGAAGTGTACGTTTTTCGGGAAAACAGGATATGTAAAATGTTTCTGTGGTTGGCCTGCTGTCGTCATTGTGATGGAGATGATTTAAGCCAAAATCTTCATCTTGTGCTGCTGTCCATCTAATTGAAAATATAATCCAATCTTAAAGAGATTTAAAGCTGTGTGGGATGGTGTGACACGTGACAACATCCGAGTACTGGAAGTCGTATCCTCTACTGAAGCCTCCCATGAGAGAGCGATTAGTTTCATCAAATAGACTGCTAAACTTAGTCAATTTCAGAGACGACTACCAAGAAGTCATTGAGGTGTCAATGGTTGTCCTTGGAAGTCACCCCTCACTAAGAAACTGGAGAGCCCAATTTACCATGCACGTTGAATGGCCAGGTTACTGCATATCATCAAAATAATTGTACGATTTAGCAATCAACGTGAAGTATTCAATCTAAGGGAAAAGAAAAACTCAGATTCATCCTTTTGGGCGATTGGGTGCCCTCCTTCACTCAAAGGCATCCTCTTGCTGCTGAAACTCCTGGACAAGATCTGTCAATTTTGATTGATATAGGACTTTTGATTCAGGTGACTATTATTTGTAGGAGCTCAACGTTGCTGCCAAGAATGTTCTAGAAAATTATCAATACTTAGTGCCTTTCAGATGAGGCTGAATGTTTGACACTGTTATGCTGCCATCTGCCTGATAATTATGGTTCAGATAAGGTGAAGATTTTTTACGGAATGACTGCAAATCCTAGTGAAAGGATGTTGACGGTATAGTGCTGCGATACAGAAGGAGGGGATTGCCTGGGCGAGTTTGCAACCCAGTGAACACTGACACTACTGCCACGCCTGAAATTTGGTGATTCCTTTTTATACTTAGGCCTACACCAGTGCAATAGCCTGACGATGGGTCAGCAATTGAGAGTGGTAAACGACATGACTGAGAGAAGTGTGAAGTTGTTCGAGGAATTAAACTGACTCATCACTGATGAAGAAGAAAGCAGTATTTTCTCCAAGTGGTTTAGGCAAATAGAAAAGCTGTCCCCACTCAATCAACAAAGAAATATGCTGTTGACACTGTACTTGCAAAGCCTTCTACAGTGTACTAGTGTAGACGTCATCGTATGTTTGGAGTCATAAAACGAGAACAATAGACATTCGTGGATTTAACGATGTTTTTGACATTTTCCACATTTAAAACCTACTGAAATTTTATATTTCAAGCTCACCAATTGTTTAAGTGTCACATATATTGTCATGTTACAGTAATGTATCATCTATCTTGAAATAAAGCACAATTGTATTGGAATGTATGCTCAACACATTTATTTCTACAATTAACGTCTTTTCATTGGCCCATGCAAAGTAAGACAGTCGTTGAGCACCGCCTTCCAGTTGGAATAGGAAGCTGAAATTTTGTCTCAAATATACTATCGATAAGTCTAACAAACTGGGAGGGCGCCTTGGTTTTTAGCTTGAACTTTATTTTTTACCATGTATCTGTGAACCACACTAGTTCCTATATGTTCACATATGTTTTCTAACCGGTTCTTATTTTGTTATGTCCTAACATGTTCTTATGTGTCCTCAAATGTTCTAATATAATCCTATTATTCTCATTTACAGTATAGGTTCTAATCTGCTGTCAGATGTACTTAAATGATCCTTATGTTAAATAAACCCTGGACATAGCCATAGATAGTGCATAATGTATATATATATATATATATATATATATATATATATATATATATATATCGACGGGTCGACTTAAACCTAACCAGCTGGCACAGATAGACACTTCAAAAATAGGTTCCACGAAATGGAAGTGGATTAATTTCAACGTCTATCTCGCATACTGGAAATATTTTTGACGAAAACAAGCCTATCGTACCTAATGCAATTAGCCGACATCTTAACAGCAACAAACAAAATATATTTACTTTATGTCGACTACATATATATCCAGATATACATGCATGCATACAAGCATACATACATACAAGCACAATTACATGTCAGAACGTTGAACTTAAAGTGTGCTTTTGTAACTTATGTGCCACTATCTAGAAAAAGGCTTTCAACAATATCTCCGATAATACAATCATGTCGCCTAAGAGCATTTGCGATTTAATTACGCAGGAATTTCGTATGCGAACTAAACTATATTTTATGCGTATCTGTTGCCTGTAATTACATATATAAAATATACAATATATAGTGTATTATATATATATTTATATATATATATATATATATATATATATATTATGCTGAAGTTTCAGAAGTCTCTATAATAAACATTTGACTTGTTAACGGCAGCTTATAAACACCATACAGACAGACAACATACAGGAGACGGTGTCTGTCTGTCAAACGATCGTTTTCTAAACGTCACACGGCCAGATTATCTACGTTTGCCTTTCGAAGAATGCGACCCACGGCCATCACCCCTGGACTCACCGCGGCCGTATCTGCTCCCTGTAACAGCCGGGGCGACGGGTATATATCAGCGAACTTTCGACCGCCCTTGTAAATGACTAGGTGCATGATAGCGGGGACCATGGCAGGGTATACGACGGTTTATTGCCGTACCCTACCCAATTGCCTCAACGGCGACATGAGCTGATGTATCGTGGCGATATTCTGGTCGCCGATTCAAGTCCAAGTGGGTCCACGACTGCGCGCACTCGTGTCCCTGCAAGTCTCAAAAAGCTGAGACTCAACGCCTAGTGTAGATACATTAAATTTATGTGTCCTTTCAATTGTGGTCTGATAACAAACTTGATGTAAACTTGGCGTAAATACAGACTTTTCGTGCGTTTTCAATACACGAGATCTACAATGTTGACTGGTACTGCACGGTTCTATAGTATATGGAGCGCATTTAAACGACCTATACGGTAGACTCAACGCAGCTGGCTGGCACTAATGAAAACGGATGTTCAAAACATTTATGACATGTATATTGTATAATATATGAAGGATACAGTTCTCGGTAAAAAATTATGATGATAATAAAGAAGATGATGATGAAGATGGCGAGAATGGCGCGCATAATCATTATCATTTTTATCATTGTCATCATCATCATTATCACTATCAGAATCAGTATCAATAGTGGTAGCAGCATAGCAATAGTTGTTGAAGCAGCAGTACTAAAAGTAATAATAATAATATCAAAGGTAATAATAATATTAACAGCAATATTATTATTATTATTTATTTTTATTATTATTATAGTTAAATTTATTATTATTATTATTATCATTATTATTATTATTATTATTATTATTATTATTATTATTATTATTATTATAGTTAAATTTATTGTTATTATTATTATTATTATTTTTATAGTTAATTAAACTTATTATTGTTATTATTATAATTATTATTTTTATAGTTAAATTTGTCATTATTATTATTATAATTATTATTATTATCATTATTATTATTATTATATCATTATTGTTATTTACACCGTGCTATTATTATTATTTATTACTAGCTGGGGTACCCGGCGTTGCCCGGGAAATTTAGGATTCGACCCGGCCTCAGCCCCACCACACCACGCCTCACCCCTTCAACCCCCACCCCACAACACCCCACAGCACTCCGACCTCCACGGGTACGCCACCCGTGAAATTACGGTTTTCGGGAAAAATTCCCCCCTGACCCCACCCCTCTCACCCGCACCCAACCCTCCCCCACCCCACCAAACCGACCCACCCCTACCTTCGCCTCCCCACCCCACCATCCTCCACCCCACAACGCCCCACCGCACTCCGACCTCCACAGGCACGCCACCCGTGAAATTAGGGTTTTCGGGAAAAATTCCCCCTGACCCCACCCCTCTCACCCCAACACAACCCTCCCCCACCTACCCCACCCTCTCCCCCACCCACCCACCCCACCGATCCACCCCTACCTTCGCCTCCCCACCCCACCATCCCCCACCCCACAACGCCCCGCTGCACTCCGACCTCCTCAGGTACGCCACCCGTGAAATTTGGGTTTCGGGGAAAATTCCCCCTCACCTCATCCCCTCCCCTCTCCTTCCCTCCATCCAACCCTCCCCCCACCCCCACCCCCACCCTCTCTCCCACCTCATCCCACCACACCGACCTGCACCAGTACGCCACCCGTGAGGATCTTCGTGAAAAATACATCATTTGCGCTGGCCTTTTATATAATGACCATGCAAGCGTTTAAAAAGGTGTTTAAGAAACTGCCGTCTCAGTGTTTTCGGCCCCCACCCTGGCCCTCTTGGTGGTAGAGATTCGCCAACTACTTATCCGGGTGGTTCTGATGGCCCTCTATCTGGGTAAAAAAATCATATAAATGGCTGTTTTTTTGAAAAAAAATTTGGGGGTTTCGCCCCCATCCTGACCCCCATGGTGGCAGAGAATCGCCAACCCCTCGACTTTGTGTCTCCTGCCGAGACCTACACAGTAGTGAAGGTTTGGAGTGAAAAGCTCAAAAACTGTGGAAATGCATCCCGGACAAACAGACAGACAGACAGACAGACACACGTTACAGAATCTTCTCTTTATTTATATAGATTATTGTCATTACTATTATTATCATTAATATTAGTATTATTACTACTTCTATTATTATTATTATTATTATTATTATTATTTTTATTTTTATTATGATCAACGTCACTCATGTATCGCAATATCGCATGCACCTGTTGAACGTTTGGTGACATTATCACGAGATGATACATTCAACAGACATGATAATTGTATGCATCACTGAGTGGGCTCATAATAGAAGAAGAGGAGGAGAAAGTAAGAGTCAAGGAGGCATATACGAAAGAGGACGAGGTATAAATGGAAAAGAGGAAAAGAATGGAGTAAAATGACAAAGAGGCTGGGAAATGGGGTAGGAAGAATAGTTGGGAGGAGGAAGGAGAAGAAATACCAGCAAGAGGACACAGAGAGGGAGAAGGAAAGGAGGAGGAGGAGAAGAGGAGAAGAGAAGAAAGAAGAGTAGAAGGAAAGGAGGAGGTGAAGAGGAGATAAGGAGAAGGAAGAGGAGAAGGAAATGAGGAGAGAAGGAGAAAGGAAAGGAGAAGGAAAGGTTAAGAAGAGGAGAGGAGAAAAAAGAGGAGAAGGAGGAAGAGGAGGAGGTGAAGGAAGAGGAATATGAGGAGGAAGAATTAGAGGAGGAGGAGGAGGAAGAAGAGGAGGAGGAGAAGGAAGAGGACTATGAGGAGGAAGAGGAGGAGGAAGAAAAGTAGAAGGAGGAGGGACGGAGGACGAAGAAGAGTAGGATAATGGGGAGGAGAGGATGAAGAAGAGGCGTAGAAGAAGACGGGAGAAAACGCGTGAATAAAAAAAGAATTATTGAGAAGAAAACTGGAGAGAGATCTTTTGTGAGAACAATGAGAGCGGACATTTGCAAGCCGAAACTTGTGCAGTTTTATGGTTCGAAGGTACGTATGCCAGTGTGGAGGGGCACGGAAAGGGAGGGAAGGGGAGGGAGAGGAAGAGAGGGATGGGAAGGAAGGGAGGGGATGGGAGGGCGCCGTGCCAGGCAGAGAAATATTTCTGGCGAAGCTGTTCAAACTCAGCATTTGGTCGCCTGGCAACTGTTGACACGACAACCAGACTTCCCCCTTTTTCCAGTTGCTAATGTATACAACACCAACATCACCTACTTCATCAACACCACTAACACCAACACCACTAGCACCAGCAGCAGCAACCTAAAACCATCAACCACAACTACATATTATAGGCTTATCGCAGGTATACGGCATATATGTATATGTATATATATATATATATGTATGTATATATATACACACAATTACACATATGAAATGGAACTATTATACAAACGCACGTAAAAGCGAGTAAGTTAACTGCCTGCCATACATTTTTAATATGCCTCATAAACCCCTGTAATGTGTGTGAGAGTGTTTGTTTGCGTATGTGCGTGCGTGCGTGTACGTGTGCGACTCTGTTCGTGCGTGTGTGTGTGTGTGCATGTGTGTGTGTGTGTGTGTGTGTGTGTGTGTGTGTGTGTGTGTGTGTGTGTGTGTGTGTGTGTGTGTGTGTGTGTGTGTGTGTGTGTGTGTGTGTGTGTGTGTGTGTGTGTGTGTGTGTGTGTGTGTGAGAGAGAGACAGAGACAGAGACAGAGACAGAGACGGACCGATAGACAGACAGTCACACAGACAAAGACAGACAGACATTGGCAGACAGATAGAGACATAGAAAGAGACATAGAAAAAGACAGAGAAACAGAGAGACAGAGACAGAGAGACAGAGAGACAGAGAAAGAGATGTCTTGGTACAAAGCGACACCGTGTTATGTCAAAGATGATGACGTCACCCTCCTCCTTTTCCCCGCATTTGGTCTGGCATTGGCACAGGTAGGCTATGGCTGATTCCTTGCACGCTGTATAACTTCAAAGAGTATATAGGAAACAATAACATATTGTCTCATCGTCTTTGTCGCAATCATAACGTTGTCACGCTTGAACGATTTCTCGATTGAGGCAAAGAGTTCATCCATCTGGAAAATGCTATCACGTGGCAATAGTCGAATGCATGCGACCAAACGGAAAGGGGCGAACCAAGGTCAAAAGTGAATGGCATTATACCTCAAGTAAGCTGTGCATGTATACAACATACACTTCTCCAGTTCTCCTCCACAATATGGCTGCGGATGAGGCTGGAAATCACCTGGAACGCATTTGTTCGTTCAGGAATTCATTCATTCATTAATTAAATCATTTAATTAATTCATTTATTCATTCATTTAATTAATTAATTCATTCATTCATTCATACATTCATTCATTCATTCATTCACCCATAGATTCATTCATTCGTTAAATCATTTAATTAGGTCATTCATTCATTTATTCATTCATTTAATTAATTCATTTATTCATTCATTCATTCATCTATTAAATGATCACCCATTCAACCGTTTATCCATTCAACAAATTACTCGTCTGCTCACTTTTCGACCCAACCACCAATTCGTCCATCCACTCAACAATTCATTTATCCAATTTTCACCAACCCATTCATTCATTCATTCATTCATTCATTCATTCATTCATTCATTCATTCATTCATTCATTCATTCATCCACTAGTCTATCCATCCACTCACTATAGTCATTCATTCAATATTCACCCAATCCCTCATCCATCCATTCGCCTGCCCATATTTTATGACAATAAAAAATTTATTATGTACTTTTTCAATCTCGTCGTCCTAGAAAGCAATTACTCACACTCTCGACATCTTGTGACTATCGCGAGAACTATCGTCTGCCCGCGTCACGTGACCAAATCCCTTTAAATCAAACATTTTCTTCAAAGTCTGTCTATAACGTAAACACAATCATAAAATAATACACTACAGGCATATTTTATATATATTCATACATATGTGTGCAAATAAATGTAGCAAATACAAGCGCCAACTGATATTTATTGTGTGTGTATATATATACATGTATATACATTAGACACACATAATATATATATACAATTCATTGTGTGCGTATGTATATTATATATACAATTTATACATATCAAAATGTTCGCATTATTTAAATATGAATTATATTACGCAGACGTTGACAGGTGCAATAAATGACCAGATTGCGCAGGTAGACATTCATCACCCTGGCTGGTGTTCGGATAGTTTTCTAGACCGAGAGAGGAGGGAGGGTCGGGGAGGGTGGGTGGTGGGTAGACGGGGGATGGGTGGGAGGGGTACTTAGGGAGAGTGACAGGTCGTCGATGTCAGTATAACTTCCCTCTTATACGTCAGTGTCAGTCAGCATGATTGTGTCAGCTGATAATCATGAACTTAGATGTCGTCTGTACATCGAGATATTATTATGATGCAGTTGGGAGATCGACTGCATTGCGTGAATAGCTTAACGTTTCTTCTGTCTATTGTTTTAGGCGATCAGGTGAGAATTTGTACAATACGTCGAAACGAGTATTGTACTTTATTGTATTGCAGTGTGTCATTGTATTGTATCTTATTGTGTTTTGTTGTATTGAATTGTATTGTATCGCATCGTATCGCATCACACTGTATTGTATTGTATTGCATTGCATTGTATTGTATTATATTGCATTGCATTGTATTGCATTGCATTGTATTGTATTGTATTGCATTGCATTGTATTGTATTGCATTGCATTGCATTGTATTGTATTGAATTGTATTGTATTGAATCGTACCGTATTGTATTGTATTTATTGTATTGCATAAGACCATTTATAAAGCGCCTCTCTCAACAAAAACCTTTCAGAAGCGATCCTAGTGCAATCGACTCCGAAAGAAAAGGCAGTTGATAATTGGAGTGAGAAACAGAAGAGGAAAGACTATATATATACCACAGAGGAAGGCGGAACGAATTGACGGTGGAAATTCATTCCATGCAGACGACAAGGCATCTGGATTGAAACATGACAATCCTGACGCGGGAAACAAAGAGGTCAAAAGCCGATCAGAGGATTTGAGAGGAGAGGAAACGAAGCATGAGATCACAAAGATAATTCGGAGCAAGACCCAATTGAGACGACTTCTCAACCAAAGCAAAACCTTTGAATATTCTACTCGGACAGAGAGAGAGAGAGAGAGAGAGAGAGAGAGAGAGAGAGGGGAGAGAAAGAAAGAGAGACAGACAGACAGACAGACAGAGAGGGGGAGCCAGTGAATGCTGAGGTGTGCATGGAAGAATCCAGGAATTGAGAATCGAGTCACATTCTGATTGTAATCACAATGTCATTCAGTGTAATGTAATGTCATGTAATGTAATGTAATGTAATGCAATGCAATGCAATGTATTGTAATGTATTGTATATAGCGTAACATCCATGCCATGCATCTGCAGAATATGTCAGCGCTACTGTAACAGAATGTCAAGCCATGCAGGAAGCGGTCATGTCATGGCTAATACGCCGACGTATGGACAGACAGGTATGCAGACAAACAGACAGACATACAGATAGACGGGCAGTCAGACAAGGGCTTTGGTAATATGCATCCTCCTCAATGAAAGGCGTTACACATATTATTCAGAAATTTACTCGTTAAAAGACAAACAAACGGGCATTTGGATTTAGACAGATGAGACGGGGTAATACAGACAGCCAAGCAGCGGTACTGCAGAATCAATGTAGAGATATCGACGAGTGTATTATAATAGACAGCTGTAACAGGCGGTGATAAAAGCAGACTTAGCCTACAGATAGCTAGGCAGACAGTTGACAGATATGTCTTTGGCGTGAATATAATATAGCTGAGTCGATTTTCATGTAATTAACTGCAATTTCACAGACAATTATTGATGTTTTTTTGTTCTTTGTGTAGGCTATTGTATGATAAATCTGTATATTCGCATTATTTAAAAATATGAGTTACCTGCTCATGCAGGTGATTGCATGCAATTTAATACGAAATATTATCAGCAGCATGTTACGTCATTTTAATATTATACGAGGCCACAATGCAGATGCAAAACGAAAACCATTGACATACTATAAATAGACACACACTGACACACGTACATAGTACATACACATGTACGAAGACTTACACACACATATATATGTTTATATATATATAGACATAGAAACAATTGAACATGCGCGTACATGACCATATAATATTTTATATATATATATATATATATATATATATGCAATATATGCATACACACAGCTACACACACGCATATAGGCCTACAAGGCTAAAAGCCCGACATGCATGCTGCATATTATTACTATAGACATGTATAGTCTACGACTCTACGTATATGCCCAGGTATAAACATAATATGCTTGCATGCACGCAAGCGCTTGTACAAACATACATATGACGTGCATAAAATTAATGCACATTTGCGTCAGCCTTTGTGTATGATAAGCTAACAATCACTTAATCACTT
>CATKHU010000123.1:0-7500 GCA_949752735.1 Lumbricus terrestris
GAATTCTGGTTTCAGGTCTCAACACAATGGGGCGCAGTGGTGTAGTGGTGGCGTCGTTGCCTTGAAGCCGGAAGGTTCGAGGTTCGAGTCCACATCGCCGCGTAAGGACCTTGGGCAAGTCCTTCACTCACAATTGCTCAGCGCTTCGGCGTGAAACTCCGATGCAGTGTCCGCTCTGCATTCGGGAGCGCCTCTGAGTAGTGAGAGCTTGAAGGGGCGCTATAACAAGTGCACATACAAACAATGAAGCACATAAATAACAATAATAATAATAAATAATAATATATTTTCTTTAATTAAATGCCTGCAAGACGCACTGCGCTTTACATTTACAGGTTATGCAGTAATCTTAATTAAACTTAACTACCAACTGAACAGACAGTTTTGTAATTACACGGCGCCAATGGCAGCCTACAAAGCAAATCCGCCCAACGGGGGCTCGAACTCACTACCTCTCGCACTCTTGGCCAGCGTGTTAACCACCACTCTACCTGGCCCCCATGCTAACTTACCGTTATGGTGATCCGTCAAGGCAGTTCAATGCGATGTACAACATACCATACTCCCAAGGAGCAAACTTACAGTCAAATTTCAGTCTTCTTACATACACCATGGTGTAAGAAGGGATGGTGTGCGCACTTGGCTGAAATTTGTGGCTAAAGTCGCTAGATGGCGATGGCGTTCGCAGTTGACGGACCTCGCCCATAGGCCTAATGGAATTTCATGATATTGTATGGCAATACATACTTATACTCCTTCACTGCACGTCCGTTCCCTAATGCCAGTCTCATGTCTGGGCGAAGAAAGAGGGCGACACAAATTATCTTTGCTATGTTCTGTTCCATTTGCTCTTTGTCTCCTTTTCTCCTGTGTTCCGTGTTCTCTGTTCCATGTGATGCTATATGTGTTTCAATGTTCTCTATGTCCTCTGACCCTGATGTTCCTATCATGGTGTAAGAAGGGATGGTGTGCGCACTTGGCTGAAATTTGTGGCTAAAGTCGCTAGATGGCGATGGCGTTCGCAGTTGACGGACCTCGCCCATAGGCCTAATGGAATTTCATGATATTGTATGGCAATACATACTTATACTCCTTCACTGCACGTCCGTTCCCTAATGCCAGTCTCATGTCTGGGCGAAGAAAGAGGGCGACACAAATTATCTTTGCTATGTTCTGTTCCATTTGCTCTTTGTCTCCTTTTCTCCTGTGTTCCGTGTTCTCTGTTCCATGTGATGCTATATGTGTTTCAATGTTCTCTATGTCCTCTGACCCTGATGTTCCTATCGATGTTCCGTGTTCCCTTTGTCTCTGTGATGCGCCTTCTGTTCACTGTTAATTGATGTTCCGTGTTCCCTGTGTTCCTTGTTCCCTGATGTTCTCTGTGATATACCAGGTTCCTTATGTTCCATGGGCCTTAATTGTTTATATCCCTTATGTTCCACGGACCTTGTTGTTATTTCGCGCCCTTTGTTTTCTAATGTCGCAGGCGTTCAATGTGATGTTCCTTGTGTTCCCTGGTGTTCCCTGTTTCTTATGTTCCAAAGCCCTTGCTACATATTCCGCGTTCCATATGTTCCTTAATATTTCTGATGTTTATCCTGATGATTCATATGTTCCTTAATTATGTTTCGCGTTCCTTGTTCCTTAATGTTTCTGATGTTCCTCAGGTGTTCCATGTTGATTATGCTCCATGGTCTTTGTTGCGTGTTCCGCGTTTCGTATTTTTAATGCCTCTGTAGCTCCCATGATGTTCCTTGTTTCTTATGTTCCTTGATGTTCCTTGTATTCCTCATTCCTTGTTGAACATTCCGGGTTCCTTGTTCCTTAATGTTTCTTGTGTTCCCTCCTATGTTCCCTGTTACCTGCGTTCCACGGACCTTTTTGCGTGTTCCACATTCCGTGTTCTGTTTTCCAGTGATGATTCATGTTCCTTACGTTCCCTGATGTTCCATGTTCCTTGTGTTCCACATTCCTTGTTCCACATTCCGTGTTCCATGTATCTTAATGGTTCTTATGTTCCTTACGTTCCACAGACCCTGTTGCGTGTTCCACATTCCGTGTTCTTATATGTTTCTCATTTTCCCGTGATGTTCCAGGTTCCTTATGTTCCATGGTCCTTGTTGTATATTGCTTATGTTCCACGACCCTTGTTGCTTATTCGGCGTCTTTTGTTTTCTGATGCCTCTGGTGTTCCATGTGATGTTCCATGTTCCTTATGTTCCGTGATGTTCCCTGTTCTTTGTGTTCCGTATTCCTTGTTCTTCACTGATTCTGTTTTTCCCTGAAGTTCCATGTTCCTTATGTCACCTGATGGTCCATGTTCCTTGTGTTCCAATTCCTTGTTGCACTTTCCATATTCCATGTTCCTTAATGTTTCCGATGTTTCCCCTGATGTTCCATATTCCTTACGTTCTGCAGTCCTTGTGGCATATGTTCCGTAATGCATGCATGTTCCGTCTTCCTCGTCCTATATATTCTCTGAAAAATGTTCTCTGTGATGCTTCATGTTCTTTACGTTCCACGCTCTTTGTTGTATATTCGCTTAGGCCTATGTTTCCTGGTGTTCCGTATGACGTTCCATGTTCCCTGCAATGTTACCTGATCCTCATCGCCCCTTATATGTTCCAAATGATACTCCCTGCTATGATCCTGCCCTCTCCTTGTCCATATGTTCCATGTTTCGAACGTTTCTTATACTTCTTGCTCTATATTGTATATGCTGCCATCCATCAACTGGGGACAGCAGCGCCACCTGCTGAATTAAAATAAAAAGAGCCAAAAACAATGTATGGCCAGTATAAGAAGTGCGCACACCATCCCTTCTTACACCATGCATACACCTCGTGGTTGAAAAACATGGCGGCTGGTAAGCGGCCCTTCTTCTTGCAGCCTCTGCATTGCGATGTATTCGTGCGCGCTGTTACCCCAATGACATTAAAAAAAGTCCCTCAGTAAACTGTAAAATTCGTAGAATTAGACAATTATTTAATTAATCGGAGATAATGGTTGTCGTATTTGCATGTTCTAAATATGCTTCGTTGTAAAATATATTTACTGCCCTACATATATATTAAGTTTAATTTTCCATTTATCCAACGCGCGTAATCAGGTCACGCATCTAAGTAAGTAAGTATGTAAGCAATTGACAACGATCGTATAATCTCAAAATTTCTACAGCGCTACTCGAAAGCCAAGCGTGTGGCACCAGCTTATTCACAAGCGCTGCGTTGAGTCAAAAGTGTTGTCCATTAGAGTATTCCATGGTGGTCCGCCATAGAATCAGGGGCGAAAGAGATACTAAGGCTACTTATCAGTAAGATAGTCAATTGAACTTTATACTAAACGTGGTAAACATAATTATATAGGCCTACATATAAATACTTCAGTATTCTATTTGGACCCATGGCAGCGGTGGTGTAGCGGTTTGTTCTGTGCCTTGTGACAGGAGGTTTGCAGGTTTGAATCTACCCCAAGCCACCGCGTAGCGACGTCGGACATGCAGGTTGCTCGCCCAGAATTGTCTTTGAAGAAGGCAATGGGAAACCACCTCACTCATCTCATGCTAAAAGGTGGCTTTAAAGCCAGTGACAATCCGGCAGAAAACTCATCATCATCATAATCATCATCATCATCATCATCATCATCATCATCATCATTTAAACCTTTGGTTCTGTTTTGAACCAATTTCTGCTTTTTTGGTCATGCATCGAAATAAATTAGCCTACGTCGTCATCAGACTGCTGGACTAAGTGAAAAATAAGACTTAGTAAGAAAATACTTTATTGGACTTATAGGAAAATGGTGGGTGGGTAGATGAATGAAGAAATGATTGAGCAAAAGGACGGACGGATTGGTGGCTGGATGGGTGAGTTGGTGGATGGATGGATGGATTGGATTGGATTGGATTGGATTGTGGGTGGGTAGATGAATGAATGAATGAATGAATGAATGAATGAATGAATGAGTGAGTGAATGAATAAATGAATAAATGAATAAATGAATGAATGAATATATGAATGAATGGATGGATGGAAGGACAGACGGATTAATGGATGGACGAACGGACGGAAGGACGGATTAATGGATGGACGGATGGACGGACGGACGGAACGACGGGCGGGCGGGCGGCAAGTGGGCGGATAGATGGATGGATGGATGGATGGATGGATGGATGTCAATAACTTAAACGCATGCTAGATATAAACATACGGATTGTACATATACGCACACTTACTTATTTACTTTCAAACATAGAGGTCTCCGTGTGTATAATTTGTACTGGTACAATGACCTCTGACCGACAAACGACAGAGTCTTGGCCTCGGCCGGTGTCATGGGCTAAAGGCTAAGCTAAGAATGCATCCTATGAGGAAGGTGCTGTGGATGAGAAAGAACTTCAAAGAAGGGAGTAATAGACAGCGTGAACCCAAGATCAATCCACACAATTCAAAGAGCCTTGGCGTGAACCATTTAGGCTAGTGGCAGGCATGCCTGTAGGCTATCACAGACCCGTGGGTCCGCCATTGTTATATGAACGTGTCATATAGATACAATGATAGTAAATAAATTGTAAATAATTTCGGCGTATTTTTTAATGAAGTACACTAAATACACAGGTCACTTCGTTGCAACAGGCGGACGGACCAACGGGCGGGCGGACGCACGGACGGACTGATTGACAGATAGTTAAACAGGCAAACAAACAGAGAGTCAGTTACACAAAGGGACGGACTGATAGGCAGACAGACAAACCTATACTTAGTCACGCGGCCATGCAGACAGACAGTAAGAGAGTCAGACAGGTAGACACTACTAGACACACAGATAGATGGATGCACGGACGGACGGACGGATGGACGGATCGATAGACAGACACTCAGACAGTTAGATGGTCACACAGTCACAAGGCCAGACAGGCAGAGACAGATGCATGGGCGGACTCTTGTCCAGCAGGTGACCCAGGCCAGCCGGTCGCAATTGGCGGTCAAAGTATACACAGGGTATTCCCGCCACTGCTTTCAGCTCTTTGCGCCTAACTGATTCTTATCGTAGTCCGAGGATGTCTGGCTTCAATCATCTCCTTCCCCTCACAGTCGGCCTTTCCCCAATCGGACGATCCTCCCACTCTCCTAGATTGACTGGTCAGTATATGACTGGGCTCAAATGGCACCCGCTCTGATTAGGTAATTAAGCCCACGAAGTAACCTGTAGTTGCCAGGATTAAGTCTCTTCATCGTCAAGTAAGGGTAAACCTTCCACAGGCGCTCGTAGAAGCCAGGCCATGAAATTGGTAGGGTAGAATGCTTTGTGGTAAGTTTATTCACGATCTGTTGGGAGAGTGTAGCGCTATAGAAGTCGTTAAATGCCTAAGAGCATTGCATGACTCCAATTGAAAACAAATTAAGTGTCGTGGTAGGATGCGCACTTGTCAGATGTAAATTAAGGATACTAACCTATTTATACTTACTTACTTACTTACTTATTTGCTCACCTGCTTACTTACTTACTAGTTGAGTTACTAACTTATTTACTAACTACTTACTAACTTATTACTAACTTACTAACTTATTTACTTACTTTCTCACTTTATTTATTTATTTATTTATTTATCTATTTACTACTTGCTTGCGTAACTTAGTTACGTTCTCGCTTACTCACTTATTTATTTGCTTACTTACTTGCTTGCTTAATCACTCACTCATTGATGTAAATAAAGGTTGCTAACTTACTTACTTACTCACTTGTTTATTTATTTACTTACTTGCTTACTCACTCACTTATTTGTTTGCTTACTTACTTGCTTGGTTAACCACTTATACTTATTTACTCACCTACTCACTCACTCACTCACTTACTTACTTACTCGCTTACTCACTTATTTATTTATTTGCTTACTTACTTGCTCACTCACTCACTCACTCATTCACTCACTCACTCACTCACA
This sequence comes from Lumbricus terrestris, assembly GCA_949752735.1. Classification (NCBI taxonomy): domain Eukaryota; kingdom Metazoa; phylum Annelida; class Clitellata; order Crassiclitellata; family Lumbricidae; genus Lumbricus; species Lumbricus terrestris. The sequence continues at coordinate 5,945 of CATKHU010000123.1, forward strand.
CACTCACACACTCACTCACTCACTCACTCACTCACTTTCTTACTTACTTACTTACTTACTTACTTACTTACTTACTTACTTACTTACTTACTTACTTACACCAGGTTGCAATGGCACGCTATAGTGAAACACCGGCGCAACATCAATTGTCATCCATCTGTCTACCGTGGATGTAGCTGTCAAGTCTATTGTCTCCGGAGAGCATTGTTCGTGCAACAAACGGCGACTACAAGTCTTTGTCTCTTAGTCGGTCGAGGGATTGAACTGAGTAGAACAATTCATCAATTCTAGGGTTCGGCTTTTAAAGCTGAAAGGCGATGTCTGCTTCATGTGCACGACCCACTTATATATATACATATATACATACATACATATTATTTATATATACATATATATACATATATATATACATATATATATACATGTTATTTATATATATACATATATATATATACATATATATACATACATATTATATATATGTACATATATACATATATATATGTGTATATATATATACATAGAGGTCTATATATCGTTGTCTGAAGGAATAATTGTGCGGAACGTGTTGTGAGGTTGCTTTCTGATGCTGGAGTGGGTTAAGTGGGAAAGAGAACATTGGAGGATGGGGATCGAGGGATATATATATATGTACATATATATACTGTGTATAAACTATATATACATATATACTGTATATGAACTATATATTTGTTTATTTATAAGGATATATAAATAGGGAAAGAGAGTCAGAGATGGCTAAAAATGGACAAATAAATCACTTACTGACTGATTGACTGCTTTTATGACTGGCCGACTGACTGACTAGCTTGCAGATATAGGTGTAACTTTCTATTGTGACGGTGGTGTCCAGCAAGGGCGGATCCAGAACGCTTCGAAGGGGGGGGCCAAAAGTTTCGCTCTTGTTGGTTGGTGGGACAGGGGAAAACTTTCGTGTTGTTCGTCGCCAAAAGTTGATGACTTTTTCAGTCATCCGTCCAATTTTCCATGAAAAAGATACCAAGTCAGCCGCCAAAAAAGTTGATGACCTTTTTTTAGTCATCCGTCCAATTTTCCATGAAAAATATACCAAGTCAGCCGCCAAAAAAGTTGATGACCTTGTTTTTAGTCATCCGTCCAATTTTCCATGAAAAATATACCAAGTCAGCCGCCAAAAAAGTTGATGACCTTTTTTAGTCATCCGTCCAATTTTCCATGAAAAATATACCAAGTCAGCCGCCAAAAAAGTTGATGACCTTTTTTTAGTCGTCGGTCATTGTGGTCGACGAGTGTGTGGTAAAGGAAATGGGGGTCACATCCAATGCGATTTCTTTAATGGGGGGCCTCGTACCCTGTTTTTCTCACCCGCTGCATTTATTTCATGGCTTGTTGAAACCAATTGGGGGGCCACCGTCCCATGGGATTTTCAAAATGGGGGACCATGGCCATTTTGGCCCCCCCTGGATCCGCCCCTGGTGTCCAGTCGCTTCCACTTTTAAAAGTGGTGGTGATAGTCACCACCAGTTTTCGGTCCTACATATATATTTAGGCTATTA
>CATKHU010000123.1:12500-17500 GCA_949752735.1 Lumbricus terrestris
GTGCAGCGCGTGTCCGTGTATGTTCGTGTGCGTGTGTGTGTGTGTGCGTGCGTGCGCGTGTGTATGTGTGCGTATCCGTGTGTGTGCGTGCGTAAGTGTGTGGATGTGTGTGTGCGTGCGTGAGTTGTGTGTGTGTGCGTGTGTGTGTGTGTGTGTGTGTGTGTGTGTGTGCGTGCGTGTGTATGTCAGAGCCATGCGCCGACTCGAGAGTGTCGGCGGCGGCGCGCCGGTCATTTTTTGTCGGCGGCGGCGGCGCGCCGACCAACAAAAATCGGCGGCGGCGACGCCCTCGAAATGTCAGCGTCGGCGGCGCGGCGCGGTGCGGCGTCGTGAGGTTAGTGCTACAGCGTCGCATGCATATTTTAATAGTTGTTACACAAGCAACTTATATTATAAACATATGAGTGTTCAGCAATTATTTTTGGCAATTATCTGGTCTTAAATTAATGTTCACGAGAAGCAATTATTCTCAGAATGGACGTTCAATTACAAGATTCTACAAAGGCTTGATTGTAAAACCACTTGACAGGGTTTTCAAATTCAAGCCTCCAGCTTGCGTAACCTAATAATAGAAACTAAAGAACCGTTTGCGCAGTGGCGCGCTACCTGCCTATTTTACTATTGACGTGCCTTATGACCCGCCAAAAATTCTTTGGGTTTTTATAAATTCTCAGAATGAATGAATAATGGCGGGAAAGTGAAATATTTCTGGAAGAGTCTTTAAATTATTGAAACAAAAACCGCTTCAAGTTGTTATTCAACAACAATATCATTAGAAATAAGATTTTTTTCACAAATTATTTATTTATCCTTTTCTGTCAAAAACCAAAAATTGAAAAATTGAGTCTTCACGTTTTGGTCATTGCCATTGGTCAAGTGTGTGCTGCGACATGGGCCTGGTTTGGTTCAGATAGGTCACATATAGACAGGCCTATTAATGTTCGAAAGCTTGATTGCCCATTTCACTTATAATAATTATAATAGGCTAGGTCACGGTCAGCGTGGGACTTTGATACTGGAGAAAAAATGTGAATTAGCTGGTAACTGGCTGGCAAGAAGAATCACAAGCCTGCAGACGCGACCAATCGCATACATAAAATTACAGAGCGCCACTTCATTGCAAAATTATAGTAACGTGTATCCTAAAACTAGAGGCAGACTGTTCTTTGCAATCCTAGCGTATGGTCGGACTATCAGGCAAGAAGGCATACACCGCATAACAATTCACTTATGCCTGCCTGGAGATATTTTTACTTTTTTGCTGCCATAATTCAAATCCAATCACAAAATCCACAACAGCTTAAACGTTAAGCGCTCTTTTCCAAAAGTCAAAGCGAATAGATATCATCATAGGTTTCATTGCATTGACGCAAAATCGATGGTGCCAGGAAAAATCGAAGTAGATAAGAAAAAGATTAGCCTATATTTCGCACTGACGCAACATTTTTTCGTGAAATCATGCAAGAGATGAAAAATGCAAAAAAATAAATAAGCTGATCAACGTAGCATCGGCGGCGCACCGACAAATTTTCGGCGGCGGCGGCGCCGGCGCGCTGACCCCAAAAAATCGGCGGCGGCGGCGCCTACTAAATGTCGGCGGCGGCGGCGCGGCGCGGCCGGCGCAGGGCTATGGTGTATGTATGTGGGGGAGAGGTGTGGGTGTGGGTTAGTGTGGTTCACAGATGCATGGTAAAAAATGAAGTTCAAGCCAGAAACCAAGACAACCTCTCAGTTTGTTAGACCTATCAATGGTATCATTGAGACAAAATTTCAACTTTATATTCCAACTGGAAGGTGGTGCTCAACGACTGTGTTACTTTGCATGGGCCAATGTATAGACGTTAATTGTACAAAATAATGTGTCGAGAATACATTCCTTGTAAATCGTATTTTATTTCAATATAAATCAAATATTGCTGCAATATGACAATAGGTGTGATACTTAAGCAATTGGTCAGCATTAAATGTAAAATTTCGGTTGGTTTGAAAAATTGGAAATGTTCAAAATTGTCAAAAAAACATCGTTCAGTCCAGGAATGTCGATAGTTCTCGTTTTCTTTCTTCAACATCCAATAAAGTCTTTATAATACAGAAGGCTAAGCAGGCACTGTGTCAACAGCAGATTTCTTTATTGAGTGAGTGGAAACAGCTTTCCTACTTCCCTCGACCACTTGGCTTTTCATCAACATCAGTGATGAGTCGATTGTATTCCTCGAACAACTTCTCACATCTCTAAGAAATGTTCATCACTCTCTATTGTTGAATTCAGTATCTGCCCTATTTATAATCCTCTTTCTCGATCTATTTTTCGGGTGGAAGTGTAAAAAACAATTACCAATCTTCAGGCATTATGGTAGTGTCCTCATTTGTTGAAATGCAAAATTACCCATGCAATCTCCTTTTTCAGTGCCATAGCACTTAGCCTCGCCATCCTTTCACCAGGCTTCAGAGTCATTCTGTGGAATATTTCACCTTGTCTGTTATAGGCAAATGACCACATAGCCAGACCTTCAGCCTCATCTGAAAGGTACTACTGGTGGTTTTCTAGGACCTTCATGCAAGCAAAGCTGATCTCCAAGGCAACTGATTCGTATTTCTTATACATGTATCTGACCACATTGAAAGATCTTGTCCTGCAGCTACAGCAGCAACAGGAGTCTTTTATACATGACCTTGTGTGAAGAGGGAAACCAAATTACATAAGTTGATGAATCTGAGTTTCTTCCTTCTTGCTTAGATTGATTACATTATGTTGATCAGTAAAGGTACATTTTGATGGCATACAGTATACCTGACCATCCAATGTGCATTGTTAATTAGACTCTCCAGTTTCTTATTGAAGGCTGACTTCCAATGTCAACCATCTCAATGAGTTCTTGGTAATTTATCTAAAACTGACTTTATTTCAGCAGAGTACTTGAGAAAGCTGACTACTTTTGCATGGAGGGCTTCAGTACCAGATGCGACTTCCAGTCCTCAGATGTTGTCAAGTGTCACACCTTCCCAAGCAGCATTAAATCTCTTAAACATTGGACTATAATAAATTCGATAAATCACAGCAACATGCAGAAGGCTTATGGATAAAATCAATTCCATCGCATGAATACGGCAGGTCAGGAACAGAGGCTCTTAACCTATCTTGTCTTCCTGCAAAGTCGTACACTATATTGAAAATTGCGGTGCTGGCATAATGTTGTATCAAAGCTCAATGCCTGAATAGTATTAGTGAGTTTCCATAACTCCAGAAAATAATCAATGGCCTTGCATTTGAATTGCATCCTGCCACTGAAACTAATTCGGGCACACCAAAGAGTTTATACACACACCATCACCTGAAGCCAGCAATGGCAGGCGATTGGCATTTTCTGCTCTGAAGATCTCAGATTTTTCCCATCCAGTGTACTACCACTGGATAATCTGGTGGTACAAATTCAGATCTTTCAACTTCGGTATGTTCCATCATGGTCTTCTTAAGCATTCCTTGTTAATGGTACTCTGTGAAAGTGGCAGGACAGAAGGACAGACTGGACAGTACACGTGCTGCAGAAATTGGCACCAAAAATCTCAATCCTTCATGATCAAATCACCAGAAGTCTCATTTCCACAAAATACACTTGCCACTTAACGGCTTAACAACTGTGTAGTCTTGATTCTGGTAAGTATGATAACACATCAGAAACTATTTCAAGCTCATCTACATGACAAATGTTGAGTTTTTGACCAAACAAAAAAGGTATCAAGATTTCTAGCTAATACTACTGCATGGCAATTTTTATGTGTCATTGAGCACCGCCTTCTAGTCCGAATCTGGGGCTGAAATTTGGTCACAATAATGCTAATAACAAGTCTAACAAACTGTGGGGTTGTCTTGGATTCTAGCTTGAATTTTATTTTTTTGGACCACACTAGTGTGGGTGTGTGTATGTGTCGGTGCACGATCCTCAGATAGAGTCAACCCAGTGGAGGATACCGTCATCGTCCGATACGTCATTTGCGTGACACGCCATCTGTTGGCAAGGAATGGACGCTGAGGACAGCAGGCCATGGCACCTGGCGACGCCATCAAGTGGCAAGACTCGAGCAAGATGACTGTAGAGTGTATAGAGTGGTATCGAATTATCGATTCCATGAAATATTATATCGTACGGACAGGCAGGTCTGCTTTCCTGCGAATTCTAGTTTCGTGTTTCTCCTTTTTCTGTGCTATATACATGTATGGGCCTACACATCTGATTAATTAAAAAGTTGTATGCATAAACAATTGATATAGCACCGCTTCAAGATTCTTACGCAGAGCCGCTCCCGACTATAGCGCGGACACTGAACTGAATTTTCACTCCGAAGCTCTTGAGCAATTGTGAGTGAAGGAGGACCTTCTCAGGGTCCCTATACACGCGGTGGCTTGAGGTGGATCCGAATCTGCAACAGTCTGGCTCGAAGGCTACGAATTTAACTCTACACCACCGTGTACCACTAAAGATTAATACAGTAATATTAAGGTGCGTGGTGCAGGAGGCCGCCAGGAGCAGCTTCTACTATAATTGTGTTGTTCACTTTAAACGAGACTGATTATTTGCGAGTCTCATTAACTCGTTTAAAAGACTTTTTGGCCCTTAATAAAAGGTGTCTGTGCACTAATTATATAATTATACAGCCTGTTCGCGAGGCCCACCGTTGAACACGAGCAAAAGACCACTTTGCAATTCATTTAAACATCATGATCTTCTTCTATATTATTGAATCTGCTGAATAGAAGACCGAGTCCAACATAAAATGAAGCAATCAGGAAGAAGTTTAAGTCTCAGATTAAATTAATACAGGAAATAATTATTATATAGGCCGAGAATAGCAAGACTTACATGCACTTCAGGGCTTTCGTGAACACCGTCTTGTATTATTTTATACTAGCTGGGGTACCCAGCGTTGCACGGGAAATTTCGATTTTTCGTCCCCAAACCCAGCTCCACCCGCCCCTGTAGGACCCAGCTCCACCCGCCCCT
>CATKHU010000123.1:25000-63552 GCA_949752735.1 Lumbricus terrestris
GTACGCAAATATGGATTGCCTTTAAGACTGTAAAGTTTCATTTAAAAATTCTTATGTTTGGCCAAGATATGGGCTAAAAACCGGAGGGGTTACTTTTTTATGGCCCACCCTGTATGTCTAATTTTTTTACCTAGATTCATTGGTTGCCACTGTTTGGATGTGTGTGCCTCCTCGCTTTTTGTGTTGTCATTCCAACCAAGCACGTCGTGCAATGAGTGGAGGATCCCATTCCACGATGATAAGGCAGGGCTTAATAGTTAAAGATCAGATCTATTATGTCCAGCGCTCGTCAATAAGCTGATGCCCGCCCGGCGTTTGGATATTTCGAAAGGCGCTTTAGAAGCTTGGATCTTTTGAATATATTAACGATAATAATTGAGTTTTTAGTCATGAAAATATATATCGACAAAGCGATGCAATGTGAATAGTATATTGCGTATACGACGCGGGCTCCCTCTCCTCTTCCCTCCACAGCCTCATCTCATTTGTGCCCATCCTTCTCGCTCCATCCTTCCTTGCCCCTGTCCTTTTCAAAGTATCTACTCCGGTGTCTGCATATATGCTTGGCAATGCGCCTCATTCTCCCTCAGTCCCCGTCTATGTCCGTCTCCCTATCAATGTCTTTCTCTCCTTCTCCCTCTTCCTCTCCCTTTCCATTATAAATCAGCTGATTGTTGCATCTGGTCTTCGGTCGTCGACGGACATGTCACGTGGTCTAAGTGATCCACTTCTCACGTGACGTTTGGCGGAAATCCATCGCTCGCCGAAGACAGGTCTTCTACTTCTTATTCTTCTAATACTTCTTATTCTTCTTCTTCGTCTACTTTTTTTTTCTTCTTCTTCTTCTTCTTCTTCTTGTTCTTCTTCTGCTTGTTCTTCTTCTTCTTCATCATCTTCTTCTTCTTCTTCTACTTCTACTTCTACTTCTTCTTCTCCCTTTATTATAATCTTATTCTCCTTATTCTTCTTATTCTTCTTCTCCTCCTTCCCCTTCTTTTTCCTCTTCTTGTTCTTCTTTTTTATTATTATTTTCTTTTTCTTCTTCTTACTCTTCTTCTTCTTCTTCTCTTCTTCTTCTTCATCATCTTCTTCTTCTTCGTCTTCCTCTTCTTCTCCTCCTCCTCTTTCTTCATCATCTTCTTCTTCTTCTTCTTCGTCCTCGTCTTCTTACCCTTCCTACTCCTCTTCCTTCTCCTCGTCCTCCTTCTCCTCCTCCTCTTCTTCTTTTTCCTCCTCCTCCTCCTCCTCTTCTCCTCCTGCTTCTCCCCACCTCTTCTTCCTCCTTTTCCTCCTCTACCTCCTCACATATTGCGCATTATATTTTGCTACACTTTCCCTGAATTTTTTTCTCAATTTTACGATTGACTCTTACGCCGTCGAAGTAAAGAGAATATCGATACATCTTCGGTCCGTACACTGCCTTGGATTGTGACTGTCAAACATATTGGGAGCAGCATCTCAATGCTGACATCTTGGTCATCTCAGACGTCATTGTCGAACAGACCGCTTGCTGCTGATGTTGCTTTTGTTGTATACGCAGGATGATGATGAGCGGCAATAAAAAGACGATACTCGAGTTTCTATCTTCGTTTGATGGATGGCCCATCGTTGCAGACAGGAAGGCAGTTATGGAAGCAGGGAGAGGCACGGGCATGCAGAGACACAGGCAAGTAAAGAGTGATACATAAAGACATTATAAATGGGCAGTCAGAGAGATAGGCAAAGATACAGATACAAGGATATAAGCATATACAGTTGGAGAAATTAAGGAAGATAGGCAGACGGAGAGGATAGGATGGACAGGTACAGAGGAGCAGAGAGATAGACATGGTGGATGCAGATAATGAGAGAGAGACAGACAGACAGACAGACAAAGAGACAGAGAGTGCGCGCATTGATTTAGAGGTGTGGACGCAGAGACGCAGAGAGACAGACAGACAGACAGACAGACAGACAGACAGACATACATACATACATACATACATACATACATGCATGCATGCATACATACATACATACATACATACATACATACATACAGAGAGACAGACAAAGATACAGAGAGACAACGAGAGACACACAGAGCCAGAGAGACAGATAGACAGACAGACAGAGGAGACAGAGCCAGAGAAAGAGCAATGATTTAGAAGTGCATGTAAGTTCGTCTGATGTCGTTTTTAAGGCGTCCAACCAAATGATGTTTCGATAATTAGAACTCGTGATTATTTCACGAATAACGAATCGAATAATCAAATACAGAAATAATCGAGTAATCGAATAAAAAGAAACTACGGAATAGGAATCGGGATCGATTGAGAGGAATATATGATTGATGTATGGTTGACTTCGTGATGATCCCATTCCTAACATTTCCAATGTACGAATGTTTTGCTCAGACGCATACATGACATGTGCATCATTGTGCAATGGTGCAATGGTGCAATTGTGCAATTGTGCAATGGTGCATGTATGTGATATAGGCCGAAGTACTGAGTTACTGACGTGTCTTCAACCGATGTACTGTTACAGTAGGCTACCTGTAGCACCATATTATGAATATGAGATTTTGTATATTGTGGTGGGGGGGGGAGAAAGAGAGAGATAGATAGATAGAGACAGACAGACAGGGTGAGAGAGAGACATACATTCGGACAGACAAATAGAAAGAAAGGGAAAGAGGCTGAAAGAAAGAAACACAGGTAGAGACAGAGACTGCATATGCCTGTGCAATGATAATTTTTATAGTATAATATACAACCATATTCCTATCACATATAGGCTATGTATACTATACATGCATAATATATAATACATAATATGCGATATAATAAGGCCGTTATAGCGCTATGATGACCTTACCTATTATAAGGTGTTCAAGGAAGCGTTTTATCTGCACATTCTGACTCAGTGAACCTATTAATTGGGTTCAAATTGCACCAGTCCTCGATTTCGTACTTGTTTTTTTTGCAAGAATGCTTTCTCTCTCTGTCTCTGACTGTTTGTCTGTCTGTCTGTCTGTCTGTCTCTCTCTCTCCCTCTCTCTCTCTCTGTGTCTCTCTCACTCTCTCTCTCTGTCTTTGTATATCTTTGTGTGTGTGTGTGTCTCACTCTCTCTGTATCTCTTGAAATGTCTTTATGATTGTCATCTGACTATTATACCTGAATTGAACTTTGAACTATATGTATATACGATGAGCCAATCATAATTATAATTGTGTTTTATTTTATAACGTCGGGAAAGGACTTGAGTGTATAAGTAGATTGACGCCGATTCTTTGTAAGTACAGCAAAATGCACCGGCACTTCTCGCACTCTGGCAATGCCAGTCCAAAGCCTGGTGAAAAGAGGAGGGTAACTTTAATCATCTATAACCATGACGAAGCGCCGTTGAAGAGCAACTGACCGCAGATCTGTAGCAAACTTTGTGGGACGCGGTGGTGTAGTGGTGGCATCGTTGTCTTGAAGCGGAGGGTTCGAGGTTCGAATCCACCTCAAGTCGCCGAGTATACGAACCTTGGGCAAGTCCTTCGCTCGCAATTGTTTGTATAAGCACTTGTTATAGCGCCCCTTCAAGCTCTCTCTCTACTCAGAGGCGCTCCCGAATGCAGAGCGGACACTGCATCGGAGTTTCACGCCGAAGCGCTGAGCAATTGTGAGTGAAGGACTTGCCCAAGGTCCTTACGCGGCGAGGTGAATTCGAACCTCGAACCTTCCGGCTTCCAGGCAGCGACGCCACCACTACACCACCGCGCGTTGCGTGTGACATGGTCAGTGTTATTACCGATGTAGCTAATTGGTCAAAATATAGGACACCTAAGTATATCTATTCTGTCAACTATAATAACTATCAACGTGAACAGCTAAAAGAGCTCGAAAGCAAGACTGCCCATATAGCGTAGTTTTTAACTGGTTTTTTAACGATATCGGCCTAAAGGCCTTTTGTTTTGCTGATTAGAAATAAGGAAATGGTCTTTGCGCGTGCGCAAGTCGCCCGGAAGGCACTATAAACCATTCCAGTTTTTGTTGCAAGGATGTACGAGTATATATGAACCATAAATGCAGTCGTACTACCTAGAATGAAGTTCTCCTCGATTACAAACTCACTACAGGATCTATAACAGCCATTCATCTGGTATTTCTGGCTGAATGGCGCTTACCTGCATGCAGGATTGGGTTTTGGCGCACCATCCTTCAATGTTGTTTCTGGTATTTCTTACTCGCCTCCTTATTACTACGCGCTGTAAGCCATCCGACACGAAACGAAGTTCGCGGTAAAAGGCGGCATATAAATTCCAAGTCTCGCGTGACAAATCATCGTGCTCGAAGCAACGACGAGAAGACGAAGAGCGAACGCATTCTCATAGCAGACAGACAGACAGACACATAGACACGCAGACAGACACACACAGACAGACACAGATAGAGACATACAATTATAGGCAGACACAAAAGCACACAGAGGACAAACGCTTAGACCCAGCTAGATAGACAGATACACAACCAGGCAGAGATATATAAAAGCATACAGGAAGCCAAGCAAACAGACAGCATACAGGAAGCCAAGCAAACAGACAGACAGACAAATAGATAGATAGACAGACAGACAGACAGACAGACATAGATAGATGCCTTTACACGCATAGGCATTAGGCAGAGGACCAGAGGTGCTCTATGGATGAATCTGAGACTGGAATTCCGGCTTCTTGTAGCTCGTGATGCTGATGCTGCTGCTGATGATGATGATGATGACGATGATGATGCTGATGCTGATGTGGCTGCTACGGCTGCTGCTGCTGCTGGTGGTGGTGGTGGTGATGCTGGTGGCGTGATTCTTTGCGTCGACTTATAAATCCACCTTCGACGAAACCTGAGCGGTTCATATTCAGAGGCATGTAAAGCATTCGATGTCTTGACAGATAGACAGACAGACAGACAGACAGACAGACAGACAGACAGACAGACAGACAGACAGGCAGGCAGACAGACAGATAGGCAGGCAGACAGACAGATAGGCAGACAGACAGACAGACAGGCAGGCAGACAGACAGATAGACAGACAGACAAACAGACAGACAGACAGATACGGACATATGCACACACACACACGCGTCCATACACAAATAGCTATAAAGCAAACAAACAGACGGACAAAACGACTGTCTGCACCATATGCTTAGTGCTACGACTGACTGACAGACAAACAGACAAAAAGACAAACACACACAAGCATGCAGGTACAGAGACAGACAGATAGACAGATATATACAAACATAGATTAGGATGCAGTCACGCACGCACGCATGCAGGCATGCAGGTAGGCAGGCAGAGAGTGTCCGACTATGTAAAGCAGAATTTCCGCCAATAATGAGCTTGATATGAATGTAGAATGACGGCATTGGAACGACCCATAATGTAGACTGACATAAACACCAACCCACCATGAATACCAATTAATGGCTTCGTCCCCGATTTCATCAACACCAACACGAACCATGCAGCGGGACACCGAAGAGGCGCAAACAAACCATATAACGATTTTACGCACGTTTGATATCGCCAGGCCCGCCGACAGAAATTCCGGGCCCCTGGGCTGAGCAATCACGGGCCCCAAACTATCTTTAGCAGTGCTTAAAGGGTCGAAAAATAAGTGCCTGGACGCCACTTACCTTTCCAAAAGAAGTGCCTGGACGCCCCTTACCTTTCCAGTGAGTGGCAGGACGGCGTTCAGATTTTAAAATAAGTGCATGGACGCCGTCCATGACCGTCCAGGCACACTTTAAGCCCTGATCTTTAGGCTTTTTGAGAAAATTTACACAAAAACAAATAAAAATAACAATAGTGAGGGCATAAATGTACGTACGCTAATGCTTACATTCATGATTTTAATCAGTTCTTAATGTCAAGAATTTAATTTACAAATAATGTGGCAATCAACAGGCAATCTTTCTGGATTTAACTGCAACAATCTCTCTCTCTCTCTCTCTCTCTCTCTCTCTCTCTCTCTCTCTCTCTCTCTCTCTCTCTCTCTCTCTCTCGTCTGCGAACTTTAAAAAATTCACTTCGGAAATCTTCTTTCTTCATCGCCTGGAAAATTGTCCGAATGTCTTGGAAGACCGTTTTTTATAAGCTTTATAGTAGCCTATCGTCTCAATCGTTTTGTGTAGCCTATAGGTCTAAACGCGGGCCCTGGCGACCGAGTGCCAACATCAAAACAAAACCTTTTTACAGTTTCTATTATTTAAGCATTTTCATAATTCTTATTTATAATGTCTTCTTTTGGAATTAAGATACTAACACCACAAACTTCATTTTTATCCATTCAGTTATATACGATTATCATGCAGGCACGTTTAATTCGCTAGAATCCAACGATGTAGCCTACGGTGTTGCGAGAGAAATTTATCATATAGATTTGTTCACTAATGATTTAAATCTGACAACGCATAAATGCATGTAGCAGAAGAACGTTCTGAGAAGTAAGTGAGCGTGTTCTTTGGCAGAACACTGATAAGTATAAGGAAGGCTAATGGACAGTTGCTTGAAAAAACTTAAACAGTTGTACAGGACTGTACTCAAGGGTATACGCGGTTACACGGCGTATACTCACCTCAAAAAGCGAGGGTACACGCGGGTATACAGCGCGTATAACCGTGCACATCAGTAAGACCAAGTGGGTACACGCAGGCAAAAATCGCGAATTACGAATGAAAAAAATCATGAAAGTAGCTAGGCGTTTTACGCTGTTTCAAAGGTTTTCCGTGCGAAATATCACGGTAAAAACGTTGATGACTAAAAAAGAATTTTTTTGCCCAAAAAAGTCGACTTTTTTCCGGCGGCAGCGCGTACTCACCTCAACAGTTCTGAGTACAGCCCTGCAGTTGTAGTTATGTAACAGTAATAGCAACATAAATCACGAACAATAGGATAAGTAGACTAATATAAGTGATTATAGGTTGGGCCCACCGCCCGTAATCAACATATAAAACACATTGTAATCACTGTATACCCCGGGCGGCCGGGCCCCCTCCGGGCCCCTAAAAGTCGCCGGGCCCCTGGGCATTTGCCCCCCCTGTCCCCCCCTCTCGGCGGGCCTGGATATCGCCGTTCAAACTGCCACGAACGCCAAGATCCACACACGCATACACACTATTACACAGGCCTTGTTGGATTGTCACATCACAAGCCCTAATAAGTCCTTTAGTCTACGAGACGATTTCACGGGTACACACTGAATTACTGATAAACAAGGCAGTCTACGAGACGGTTAAACGGGTACACTGATAAGCAAGGGCACTTTACAAGACGGTTACAAGGGTACACTGATATGCAAGAGCTCTCTACGAGACGGTTACACGGGTGCACTGATAAGCAAGGGCGCTCTACGAGACGGTTACACGGGTACACTGATAAGCAAGGACGCTATACGAGACGGTTACACCGGTATACTGATAAACAAGGGCACTTTACAAGACGGTTACACGGGTACACTGATAAGCAAGGGCACTCTACGAGACGATTACACGGCTACACTTATAAGCAAGGGCGCTCTACGAGACGGTTACACGGGTACACTGATAAACAAGGGCGCTCTACGAGACGGTTACACTGGTGCACTGATAAGCAAGGGCACTATACGAGATAGTTACACGGGTACACAGATAAACAAGGGTACTCTACGAGACGGTTACACGGGTACACTGATAAGCAAGGGCGCACTCTACGAGACAGTTACACGGGTACACTGATAAACAAGGGCACTCTACGAGCCGGTTACACTGGGTACACTGATAAGTAAGGGCACTCTACGAGACGGTTACACGGGTGCACTGATAAACATGTGCACTCTACGAGACGGTTACACGGGTACACTGATAAGCACATGCACTCTACGAGATGGTTACACGGTTACACGGGTACACTGATAAACACGGAACGAGACGGTTACATGGGTACACTGATAAACACGGACACTTTACGAGACGGTTAACAAGGACACAAACTGTTCTAAACCAACGTAATTGATGTACGGCTGTGTTCCGTCACTCTTCATAAGCGCAGAAAATGCGCGAAATAAATGTCTGCGTTGCATTAATGTACGTTATAATAGGTTTGTATCTGAGGGTGCCTTTACGCATGGGTGCCGGGCGTGTGTTGGCGTTTCAGGCGAATAATTATTCTTGTTACCCTTATCGCGGACGGTCGGTCGTATACCCACTCCAAGTGGACATTACTTTCAATCGCACCGTCGCCATCAGCGTCCGGCTGGAAGCGCCATTCCCTTTCCATCCACTCCCACCTCCTACTCTTCCCATGGAAGGACCCGGAGCATGGAAGGCGTGCATAAAATACGGACGTGTATAAACGACGGATTACGTCTGTCCGGATTATGAACGGATTACACCGTAGAGCATCGGGAATCTCGTCCGACGCTGCGCAATCGGGTCCTGGAGAGAGAGGGACGGTGGGGAGGGAGGGACGGAGGGATGGAGGGAGATAAATATGGAGAGGTAGGGAAATGATGATGATGGTGGTAGTTGTGGTGGTGATGATGATGATGATGATGATGATGACGATGATGACGACGACGACGATGATGACGACGACGACGATGCGATGATGATGATGATGATGATGATGATGATTATGATGATGACGATGATGGTGGTGGTAGTGGTGGTGGTCGTGATGATGGTGTTGGTGGTGGTGGTGGTGATGGTGGGAGTAGTGATGATGATGATGATGATGATGATGATGATGATGATAATGACGACGACGACGACGATGACGATGACGATGACGATGACGATGACGATGACGATGACGATGGTGATGATGGTGATGATGATGGTGGTGGTGGTGATGAGGATGATGATAGTGATGCTGCTACTGCTGCTGCTGATAATTATGATGACGTGGGTGACAACCAAGTAATAAATAAATAAATAAATAAATTACAATGCATGAGTGATTTGACATACCATGAGGACGTAAGGAATTAAAAGTATGATGTATAGGAAGGTGTAAGAGGGGATGTGGACAAAGGAGTGAACTAGAGGAATGACTGAATGATTGAATGAATAAATGACTGAATGAATATAGTGATTGAATGAATGAGTGAATAAATAAATGAATGAACGAGAAAGTGAATGAATGAGTGAATCAACGAGTGAATGAATAAATAAATGAATAAATGAATAGATGAACAAAATGAATGAGTAAATAAATGACTGAATAAACGAATGAATGAATGAATGAACTGAATGAATGAATGGATGAATAAAGCAACGACTGAATGAACATAATTATTGACTGAATGAATGATTGAAAAATGAATGAACGAATGAATAAATGGATGAAAAGAGCTGAATTAATGAATGGATGAATGAATGAATGAATGAACGAATAAAAAATGACTGAATGAACATAATGATTGACTGAATGAATGAATGGAAATAGCTGAATGAGTGGATGAATGAATGTTTGAATGGATTTATGAATGAATGAATGAATGAATGAATGACAAGATGAGAAAGACGGGAATCAGAAAAAGATAGAAAGATGAAGAGAGACATGTAATGATTTACGGACGGAATGTTCGGATGAGGCAGTGAAGTCGGGAGGGGGAAAAGTGGACTGACGTTGTTTACGACGGATTCTCTACGATGGTCGTCGCATCATGGATGCAGCGACAGAGATAGGATGCGGATCGAGCAGCAGTCGAAGATGCTGGGAAGATGGACTGACGTCGGTCGGAAGAAGCAAGATAATTGGACGAAGTCGAGTTCGGATTTGCAGCTATTAATATTCTAATTGCTATTTATGTCATTAGCTGCAATCTCGCTCTCGCTCTATCGTTGCTCTCCGGAGAATTAAAAACCCTGGTCCCTGAGGGAAGAAGATGCTGAAACAATTTATTTACTCTATGCTGGAAATGCAATTTCTATAATTATTACTATCATGATTATTGTTTTTTTCCCGATGTACATAATAGCAGAAATGTCATTATCGTCATCATCGTCATCGTCAACGTCATCGTCATCGTCATCATCGCCGTCATCATCGCCATCGTCATCGTCATCGTCATAGTATCGTTATCGTCATCGTCATCATCGTAATCATCGCTATCGTCATCGTCTTCGCCATCGTCATCGTCATCTTCATCATCATCATCATCGCCGTCATCATCGCCATCGTCATCGTCATCGTCATCGTCATAGTATCGTTATCGTTATCGTCATCGTCATCATCGTAATCATCGCTATCGTCATCGTCTTCGCCATCGTCATCGTCATCGTCATCATCATCATCATCAGCAGCAGCAGCAGCAGCACCAAAATAATCATCATCATCACAACCGTGATCATCGTTTTTTTTTCTTATTGTTTTCATTATAATTTCCATTGTAATGCCAATATCATCATCATCGTTGATTTCGTCGCTGTCATCATTATAAAAAGGAATATTTTTACAACTTGTTGCTTATAGTACCAAGAACTCCACGGAACGCGATTATAATTAAATGTGACGTCATCTCTTACATCATTTCACGTGACAACATCAAGACTTGTTCTATCCATCATAATAGTCACATCATCATTTATGTACCCGTCATTTCTCAAGAGATGAATGGGACCATGTATCTCCCTCGATGCTTCTATGCCCATGGGTAATGACTTCAACTCGGGGTATATAAAGCAGGGAACCATCTTTTGCCCGTAAGGCGCAATAAATATTAATTGGTTTTAAACGGAATATTGGGTTAATGCCGGAGATCGTCAACAGAGGTCTCTCTACAACCATAAATCATGCTGCTGCTCTTTTCCCCTCGATCTAAATATGATTATAGGTCTACGTAGGCTATGTTTATCTGCGGCATGTATAATCTTCTACCGGTATTTTATAGCAACGCTCGCGAATAAGCTGGTGCCCCGCGCTTGGCTTTCGATTGGCGCTTTAGAAATTTGGAGAGTATACGATTACGATGCGATTGCGATTATTTGGGTGGCAAGACTTTTTGAGCGGGACAACAAACTTCAATTACCTCAACCACAGAGATTAATACAATGTCATGATCTTTTGTGGTGGTGGTGGTGGTGGTTGTGGCGGTCGTGGTGGTGGTGGTTGTGGTTGTGTTGGTGGTGGTGGTAGTGTTGGTGGTAGGCAGGGCGGACACAAAATTTTCGAAGGGGGCCAAAAATGTTTGGTCTTGTGTCGAAAAAATTTCGTTGGTCTTTGCCGAAAAATCTGATGACCTTTTTCGGTCATTTGGTCCAAAGGACTTGAAAATATACCATTTTCCCAGCTATTTATTGTTCAAAAACTAGGGTTACAATAATTTGATGCATTGTGTTTCCAGTCCTGTGTAGAAACGGTCCTTGGGTTTGACTTATAGGATTATAGCCTCTTCAAGTTGATAGCACACCTTAATCTGGTTTTCGTTTCTGGCATTTATTAGAATTTGTTACAGCGATTTGGCACAATGAAGTGCCGCATTTTCACCGAGCAA
Organism: Lumbricus terrestris; assembly: GCA_949752735.1. NCBI lineage: Eukaryota > Metazoa > Annelida > Clitellata > Crassiclitellata > Lumbricidae > Lumbricus > Lumbricus terrestris. The sequence goes on from CATKHU010000123.1 coordinate 36,507, forward strand.
GATTCTCCTATCAAATGATATTTCAGCTGCTGTGACATTCGTTTGCTATCCATGACGATAACGCAGTTGTACCATGCACACAAACAAGTCATTGTAAGTATTATAACAGATCAAAACAGTTTGGAATATATTAGAATAAAAATTAGAAATAGATTGGCTTAGAATAGGTGAGATCATATTACTACAGAATAGAATAGAAAAGAATAGAAGGGGAACAAACAAAACAGATTAGAATATATTTTACAAGCATAGGGTAGATAAAAATTAGAATAGAAAAACAAAATTGATGGAGCATATCAGATTAGATTAGATTAATGTACTCTAAATTGATCGGATAAATACAACAATAGTTCGGAGGCAAGCCACTCTGAAACCGATTGGAAGTTCCATTTCAGATAAAATGCATAGCCACCGGATGGAGTAAAAGCACGCCGAGCAGAGTCTATGGCACATTCAATACTCATAAAGCGCCTTTTCCCATTCCTCACAATATCCAAAAAACGACGCCGAGCAATCATTTCTAGTTGGTTCAACCACTCGACTGTATATCTTGCCACGAAACTGACACACTCCAGTATTTAGAGTGCATGTATGAGGTATGTATGAGTTGTGTATGCATGTATGAATGTATGTATGTATGTATGTATGTATGTATGTATGTATGTATGTATGTATGTATGTATGTATGTATGTATGTATGTATGTATGTATGTATGTATGTATGTAGGTATGTAGGTATGTATTATGTATGTATAGCACACCCTAAACTGGTTTCCAATTCCTCTGATTTATACGAATTTGTCACATTGATGCGGCGGATATGTGGCTATAGATAAAGCTAAAACGTCAATGCATTCAGTTGCAACCCTAGTTTTTGGACGGCAATTGGAGTTCACGAATATAATAGGTGCAATGGTGCATATCTGTTTTGTTGTAATAGGGATTGCATCATTGCGATGCACACATTGTTGTGTGACTTTTGTGCGCTACATATCTTGTATATAGCCTATATTCGCTACTGAAACACCTGTATGCAACAACAAAAACAATTTCTCTTCCAATATTGATAAATATGTTATATAATATTATATAATAAATTATAATAGAATATCCAACTGAAACGCTTACTGAATCCATATCGAAGTGTCCACCACTTTACAATAAGAGTCGCTACAGAAATCGTCCGTAACGTTAGGTAGCATCGGCACACTTACCGTCAACGAAAGTCGTGAGAATAAAGAAGATTATCCTCCAGTAACCACGGACCATCATGCCGCATCGTTTACGCATCCAGTGACCAGGATCTTAGTCCAGACTACCAATTCCCCTATTAGACAGTCCAAAATTCCACCACTTCATCGTCGTCGCCTTCCTCTGCTGCTTCACCGCTGCCAGACGCCGATAGAGAGCGACACGCAACTCACCTCAGCAAACAGCCGCCGCTCCACGCAAGCTCAGCGGCAGCAGCAGTGGCAGCAGTGGCAGCAGTGGCAGCAGCTGCAGTGGCAGCAGCAGCAGCAGCGGTCTTGGTTGATGTCCGGTGCCAATTGAGATTTACAGACCAACTGAAAGACAGGTAGACGCAGAGAGAAAGTCAATCAGAGTGATAAACGGACAGGTAGGCATACAGTCCGGCAGACGGAACGGATTTATGTCCAAATGACCGATCTGATAAATAGCTGACGAAATAAAAGAGATCGTGAGAAAGGCATGCGGAGGACTGACATACAGAGAGAATAGGAGAAGGACAGACAGGCAGACAGACAGGCAGACAGACAAACAGACAAAAAACACAGACAAGCATACATCAGATAGGCACACTAGCAAACATGCATGGAGGCGGACAGAAAGACGGACAGTCATATCAGCAGATAGGCAAACAAGGAGAGACAGACAAACAGACAGGCAAGCATGCAGGTAGGCAAGCAGGTAGGCAGACATGAATAGATACAGACTGGCACAAGACACAAACACATAGGGGTCTAGAGAAACACAGCGAGATATGCAGGCAGACGCACAGTTGTGCCAATAAAACAGACAACTAGAAACAAAAAGAGAATCAGACAATCAGGACCAGGAAGACAAGGACGACAGGAACACAGACAATGAGACATTTGAAGACACACACAAACGCACAAACACACACATACAGAGGAAAGCACACATAGATCAAGCTTTAAGTGGTTCCTCTCCTTCTGCCCTTTCCCGCAGAATGGCCTCACCCATAACCGTGGACCTGGTCCGAGCGGACAGCTACTTTGATCCTTCCCAATGGTTGGGCCACCTCCTCCTCCTCCACCACCGAGCCAGGAAGAACAGTTCACGTGTGTGGCAAGTATTTCAATCGACGGAAATATTTATGAACCGTCCGTATTCAATGACGCACGAATTCCAGCGCAATTAAGCAGAAACACCGGATATGCTGTTGATTTGATCATCGGACTCTCTCTATTCCTTTATCTAGGTCAATGCTCTCCTGCAGTAACTCATCATCCAATCAACACGCAACATTCTAGGTCATCGACCTAGATTATTCGCCGTAACCGCAGCTCACGCGATTCGAGCGCTTACGACTGATTTGCTCGAACACAGGCAGCGTAGGCCTACCGTTTAATATTGGCGATCGAGCTCATTAGCCAGGTCGTTAGTGATGTTTAATTAATAACGAAGCGTAGGTGATTAAGAAGGAGAGGGTTTTAAAACGTAGTTGTGCATAAGATCGGTTGATTTCGATTCGCTTGAGCGGATACGAAAAACAATTCAACGACGCTGCCACGTTTTAATGGCAATTAAAATGGCGTCCGATTTTTTCATCATAGTCGTCATCGTCGATACTCTTAACAACAAAGTCACTGGCGGTAGCAATTCTATCAACTCGACCCATCATCATCATTCTGTTTCTCTTCATTATCGTCATCGTCATTGCCATCGTCATCGTCGTCGTCGTCGTCGTCGTCGTCGTCATCATCATCATCATCATCGTCGTCGTCATCGTCATTTCATCACCATCGTCATCATCATCATCATCATCATCGCCATCGTCATCGTCATCGTCATCGTCATCATCATCATCATCATCATCATCATCATCATCAACAACAACATCATCATCATAATCGTCGTCATCGTCGTCGTCGTCTTCATCACCATTATCATCATCATCAATGTCATAATCAGAATCATCATCATCATCATGATCATGATCATCATCATAATCATCATCGTCATCGTCATCATCATCGTCATCATCATCGTCATCATCATCATCATCACCACTGTTGCCCTTTTGTACTCCGGTGCGAGTGTTGTCTCAAGGTCGTCCGCGTGTGTGTTGTTCGAACCTCTTCCTATGATATAGATATATAATATGAAAGCCAGAAGTAACCCGACCGACCTCGCCTCTTTTTCCTTCCATCTCCGTAACGAAGCCATTTTACAGTCACGTCGTTTGGCTGTCTAGTAAATCCTTACCCTCTTTCATTTCAGATCGTCACCCCTCACACCCTACCTCATCTCGCTCCCTTTCACGCACCCGCCGACGGGGCACTCAAGACACGATCTGGATTTGGGGGTTAGTCGGAGTCACACTGCCTCCTATTCTATTGCCCCTAAGGGTGCAATGGTCTTCGGAAAGAGGGGAATTATAGCCTCCTTTATCGCCAGTCTCCGTTTCAAACGTTTCCGCCGAACGGCATGATGGGAAGATGGCGGAAAAGGAACAAAGCGAACAGTGCGAACGTTTCGATCGTCTTTTGCTGCCTCGATGGTAGAACCGTGGACAGTGCGGAGTGGAGTGTGGGGAGGGGTTGAGAGTAGGTCAAGAAGAATGCATACGCGATGCTTGCAAAAAGAAGGTTGTGTTATTTCGAAGATGCTTGGAAAACAGCCCATCGTTTTTTATGTATCTCGTTATTTTATATAGCGCCTCTTCAAGATTTATCGTCAGCGAGGAACGCTTAAAGACGTAAAGTATAAGGGCAATAGTCGTGTGTCTATAAACGTGACCATTAAGTTGGCCCATAGTCATTTGAACCATTGAAAACATGATATATAACTCGAGTCATCATCCTCAGCTTTTGGCAAAACAGCTGTGAGATTGGCAACGAAACTTTCTTTAATAAAACACCTTTAAGCAGTTCTCATCTGCAGCTATATATAGGCCTATAGGAATAAGTTATTTCACTTGCTATGAATGAGGCTTTATCTCACTAGCACGATCTCGGTTCGTCCACAGCGCTTACACGCTTTTTAAAGAAATGCAACCACAACAGTTACCACAAAAACGTTGAAAACGTAAATAATTACTTTCAAGCCTCTTTATAAGCCTACTTAATTGTAAATAAAGGTGTTGGATTTTTGTTGATTGCACTAAGTCCGCGCGTCCCATCTTTTCCTCTTTCAAACATATCTCAGCGTGTTTAAGAAATATAACATTAGACGCTATTTTATTTAACATTATGGTTCATGCATACATGCATACGTACATAGGCCTACGTAATATTTTATGGGGCGCGGTGGTGTAGTGGTGGGCTACGGTGCCTTGGAGCCTTGGTTCCAGGTTCGAATCCACCTCAAGCCGCCGCGTATAGAGAGATTGAGCAAATCTTTCACTTGAAATTGCTCGTGCTCTTCGGCGTGAAACTCCGATGTAGTGTCCGTTCTGTAGTCGGGAGTGCCTCTGAATAGTGAGAGTGAAAGGCGCTATAGCAAATGCGAGAAGTAAATATATAGATATTTGGCTATGTGTATTACAAATGCACCTGGCATCATAAATGCATATAATAATATGAATGTGTAACGCCCGCCCCCACCGTCATTCCCGGAGTCGCCAATTCCGGATCATCGTACGGCAAGGAGGCCGCGTGCTGTTGTGGGTCATGGTCATGGTCATGGTCCTGAGATATGGATCGTGGATAAGAGGAGGGGACTCTCGGGTTCAAATCCAACCGATGGAATGATTGCCAACCATCTCGGCTGCCAAGCTCTCTATATGAGATTGGATCCTTGTGGGCCAGACGCTCACTTCTGCGCAGCGTGCCCAGGTGGGTGAAATCTTTAGGCCTAGCGCCTGAAGACTCTGCCAGTCTGATGGTCGACTGGCAAGGCACGTCCGCGATGGCAACAGCGGTGGACTCCAGTCCAGGGCTCGAACCCACAACAGATCTTGGGACCGGCGATGCCTCGAGTCGCTCTAAGCGTGTCATGACCTCCGTTAGCACCTCTCTAACATTAGAGTGCACGGCCGAAATTTCCTCCCTTACATCTGACCTTACCGAGGCAATCGCATCTTGCGTATCTCGGGCCTGTGACTGCATCGCTTCTTGTGTTTCTCGGGCATGCGATTGTATCACTTCTTGTGTGTCTCTAGCATTAGTCTGCATTGATGAGTGCATAGATGTTATAGCCTCCATCACTACCTCCAATGATGAGGGAGGCCTAGACGGCTGTGAAGGTGTTACAGGTCTACTTTCTTCCATGGCGCAATATGAATTAGGTCTACAGGTAATTCTATCACTATCAGTGAACAAAGTCAGTAATTTCAGTAATGTTTCTTATTATAGTCCATCAATTGAATCCTCAATCAACAACAACCACATTCAAAGTAATCAATCAATTACGTAACCAACTTCGATTACACTCAATGCAAACAATAAACAAAGTCAGATATTTTAACTAATAGCTTCTTGTTATGTTCAAAGACATTCAATGCAAACACACTTGGACCGGAGTAAAGCTAAGTTAGTCCCCGATTTACTTTCAAGTCCCTCGGCCAATTTAAAAGTAGCCCAAAGTTAAAGAACCGATCACCCTAAAACCCATCCACTCGTACCTCATGTCCAGATAAAGAGAGTCCATCGTGACATGGCGCGAAGAACGGCGTTGACATGTTCTTCTCCAGGATCTGGCCCGATGATGAAGCCCGAGTGCGAATCTTGCCGACGAGAATCAGCCGCAATGATCCATCACTTCAGTCTTGTTCGTTCAAAGTTCTGACCGTTTTCGTCTTATATACCTATACTTTAAATTAACTATAAAACATCTTGTTCTTTCTTGAGTTCCGACCGCGTCCACTTTAAACAAGAGACATCTTCTTCCTTCAACGTTCTGGCTGCTTCGGACTTAAACACGAATACGTCTTCTCTGCTCAAAGTTCCGATCGAGTCTGACTTAACACGAAAACGTCTCTTCTCCGTCGAAAACGTCTTCTGCCTTCAACACGACTTCTACCTGCAAAGTTCTGACCGCACCTCTACGTCTCACCTCTTCCACGTCTCTGCGTGTTCTGCCTTCAGTGCTCCTAGGACGTGATTCACGTCAACAACACAAGTCCCGGATGAAAACTGAACTGCGCAGTTTCCCAGCTAGCCTTCGGCGCATAGACTCAGCTTCAATTTCCGCACACGTGGGCCTCCCTCTCCCTTCGAGGCGTCAATCTAACGTCGCAATTTCGACACGTGCGAGTGTCGTGTGACAGAGTCTTAGTCTTCTTCTCTTTACCTCTCTCTTATCTCATGTCCGTCTGGCTGTATTGCCCTCACTCTCCATCAGGCATCGGTGCGTGGGCGGACTGTCCTTTTCTGTCCGTCTATCTTACCTCTCTCTTATCTGCCTGAATGTATCGCTTTGACACTTTGCATCATGCCGCTTGGTCGTCCGAAAATATCGCTGATGGCAGTCATTCAACTTCACCTCCTCCTTCCGGCTACAGCTCCCAGCTGCAGAGCGAGACGGGGAAGTTTATACAGCGGCCGCTTGCCAAAAACATCGACTGCGATGGTCGGTCGTTGAGATTCGTGTCAGACACGATATCAGAAATAAAATAATATTACCCGAGAACAGGCGCTCTATAAATGAAAAGATGGCGGATCCAAAATGGCGACTGTAAATTATAACCCAAATTATATGCCGCGTTACACTATTCTCCCCCCACCCTTATTTCGGAATTTATTTAATTGGACGAATATATTCTGAAATGCGTAAATAAGGCCGTACTCTGGTCTGTACATCACGAGTTCAAAATTATATGCAAAGAACAAAATTAAGCACTGAACGGTCATCGCTGATCACGCTTCAGAGCTCAAAAGTCATTACAAGCGAAGGAAATAGAAGAATTAATATGGTAGTTATATAGCCAGTCGTTGTTTTTCAAGAGTTCCGTCAAAATTTATCAACATTTATGTCCTTACAGGCTACTTTCAGTTCAGTCATACACTAGCGATTGTATGGTCAACGGGGACTCAAGCCACAGACAGAAATATAATTCGATCACATACATGTAGATCATTAACGTTACCGCTAAGCTATTTCATACCATGGCGTCTATATTACCACGAGACTCTTCCAGGCATCAGTTGTGTATCCAGGCCATATTATGGCATACTAGCAACTTACCAAGTCTAACCACCGCGTCGCTAAAGGCCACATTTACCCAAGACCCATAAGCTTATCACGATAGTATCAGGTCTACCTTTAAAGACATACCATACAGTGTAACCTAGGTCTCTGTTTAGCTCATATTATTATAACTCTGTCTGTCGACTATCACCACGGTCTACCTCAAAGAAACCAGCTTAAAACTTCAACCTAGTAGTTAATAGGCCTACCTATCCTCAAGACAGGTCATTACTTAATTAAAATATGCCACTTTAGTTAATCTATCCTCAGGTCAGTTTATTATTTATATAGCGCAATGACAGTCCTTATTATGTCTATATACGGCAAGGCTATAGTAAAATTGTCCATATGCAATGCAATCCTTATGCGTTTCAATACAAAAATCAATACACAATACAGCACACTAATGAATACGAATACAATACGAATATGAATCACCATTTATGCATTCCTTGGCAAGCATCATATTACGCACAATACAGTTGTTATACTGTACATGAACATGAGAATTCTTCACATGTAAAATAAAATATTTTCATCAAAATCAAAATAAATCAGTGTTAAACAGGCAGCTTCCTGTCATTTTTCAACCGGCCGTAATTAAACGGTCCTTCAACAGAGGTTACCCGGCTGACGTAAAGTTCTCCGGCGGACGACTTCCCGTTGATTCCCCAAACGACCTCCAGTTGTGATCGTCGGAAGACCCATTGCGGAGGGGGCATCCACGTAAAAGATGGAAGCGGCTGTCACAGTAGAAGCAGCGGCGCTCCTCTCCTGGCGAGTTCCGGCCATCGTCTCGCCTCCTCGTCTGATTCCATCCGTTTCCTTGGTTCCCGCTCGGCGCTGGAGCGGAACTCTGTACAGCGTTCACACGACCGACGATCGGGTTGCCCGGAGTATCGCTCCCGGGTTGTCCCTGGTTGTCGTTCCGGGCAGCCTGCTGCTGTCGGAATGGACAGTCGCGCGCGATGTGGTTCGTTGCGGAACATTCGAAGCATCTCCGCGCAAATCGTGCAGCTTCCGGTTCCGCCGCCTGTCGGTACCTGCACGTAGAACTCAAATGTCCGAGCCGATGACAAAGGAAACACCGTGGAGTTCCCCGTACGTTTCCTCCATTGTTATTCGACCATTCGTTTCTGGTTGACTCGTTCTGACCCCTCCATGGCTCGCGATTGTCGTATCTGGGTTGTGGCGCCAACGATGGTTGTCGCTCCTTCTTCTGCAGTTGTTCTACTTGCCTCTTCACTTGCTCCAACTGTCGTTCCAGATCTTTCACTTTCGAATCCTCTTCTTTAATCGCATTGATTCGCCCCTGTCGTCGTTCGTGCTGCTCATGGTCGCCAACTTCCGCCTTCTGATACCCGTCCAGTCGCATCGCCACCTTGTAGGCTTCATCCAATGATTTTGCCTCTCGCTCACGGATCTTAAGAGCGAGAGTTCGATCTCTGAGGGCATCCAAGAATGCTCGAACAGCAATTGCCTCGCTGTGGACAGTCGAGGAGCCCGGATACGCTCGTGACGTCAACCGGCGGATGTCATCCACCACCGATCCCATATCTTCATCAGGCTTCTGTTTCCTGGTACTCAGTTGTGTCTGGAACAAGGCCTGTTGTTCCGCATTCCCATATCTCTCTCGCAGTCGCTGGACCAGCGCCGTCCAGGTGTCCAAACTGTCTGCGTTTGTCTCACTTAGCAAGTTCGTTGCTGGTTCGACCAAAGCGACAACAAGTTGGTTTAGCTTTTCCTCCTCAGACCAGCCGTTGTTTTTTGCACAAACGGAGAATCTGCGAAGAAAGATTTCGACATCGGTCTTCCCGCTGTACGAACCGAGTTTTAGCCATTGCTTTGGCTTTGGAGCAGGGGTCGATGACGGTTTCACCTCGCCAACTTTAGGTGTTGCAGACGCGGTCGGTTCAGGCTCCTTCGCGGTTCCACCCAAGCTGGTAGACGGTAATTCCAGGTCGCCGGTCGTTTGTGTCGCGACGGTGGTCATCGGGACGGTTCGGATCAGGCCAACCGAAACATTGGAAGACGCAGGTGTTTTATCGACGCCAGTTGTTTCAATCCTCACCGGAAGTGTCGGCTTCAGTAGTGATGAACGAGGCGGTTCGATGACACGGCCGAATCCGAAACTCTGCGCACCGAGGCAGGAGCTCATTCTCGCCGATTCCACGATGGGTGGCCACCGGGGAAAGATGTCGTCGCTTGGTCGAAGCGGGTCGGGACAGCGGAACGGGTCGAGCCAAACCCGGTTGTCTCTGTGTTCGTAGAACGCGCTCGGAGCGTAGTTCGGAGCAGGAGGCATCCTCGATACGTGTGGATTGTCGAGGCGGACACTCGGCTGCATCCTGTCGATCGTCGCCATCGCTGTTGGTCCAAGATGAAGGTCGGGTCGAGCGTAGTTACGACCAACCATGGTCGAAGTCGTTCTGCCGTCGAAAGCGCTGTCGGGCATTGAGGTCGGCATTCCCGACGTTGATTGCCGAATGTCGACCGGGTTCATCGCTGTTTCTGCTCTTTGTCGACCGACGTCTGCGAGCGACGCTTGCATCCTCCATTGCGGATTAGGTCGAGGATATTCGACATGAGGAAGCGACGAAAAGGCCAAAGGAACTGGATTAGCCTTATCACCCCCCTCCCGTGGCAATTGATTGGCGATCGGTTTACTTATTTCTAAGTCCCTAAACTCCGGTTGCAGTGCTGTTTGCATTCTGTTATCAATTATTTTAACAGTTTTAGGTCTAGCTTCCATCATCCTGCTGATTTCAATGTCCACACTACCTTCATCAGACATAATTTCCACATTATCAGCAAATTCCCTTTCCTTCCTTCGTTCAAAAGATATTGCCATTTCTCCTCTCCTAGCATAGTCAGTTGCCTCTTCTGACCTATTTTCACCAAAATCCCTAGAACCAATTTGTACCAGTACCCCACTTCTGGTACCAATTGTAACGCCCGCCCCCACCGTCATTCCCGGAGTCGCCAATTCCGGATCATCGTACGGCAAGGAGGCCGCGTGCTGTTGTGGGTCATGGTCATGGTCATGGTCCTGAGATATGGATCGTGGATAAGAGGAGGGGACTCTCGGGTTCAAATCCAACCGATGGAATGATTGCCAACCATCTCGGCTGCCAAGCTCTCTATATGAGATTGGATCCTTGTGGGCCAGACGCTCACTTCTGCGCAGCGTGCCCAGGTGGGTGAAATCTTTAGGCCTAGCGCCTGAAGACTCTGCCAGTCTGATGGTCGACTGGCAAGGCACGTCCGCGATGGCAACAGCGGTGGACTCCAGTCCAGGGCTCGAACCCACAACAGATCTTGGGACCGGCGATGCCTCGAGTCGCTCTAAGCGTGTCATGACCTCCGTTAGCACCTCTCTAACATTAGAGTGCACGGCCGAAATTTCCTCCCTTACATCTGACCTTACCGAGGCAATCGCATCTTGCGTATCTCGGGCCTGTGACTGCATCGCTTCTTGTGTTTCTCGGGCATGCGATTGTATCACTTCTTGTGTGTCTCTAGCATTAGTCTGCATTGATGAGTGCATAGATGTTATAGCCTCCATCACTACCTCCAATGATGAGGGAGGCCTAGACGGCTGTGAAGGTGTTACAGGTCTACTTTCTTCCATGGCGCAATATGAATTAGGTCTACAGGTAATTCTATCACTATCAGTGAACAAAGTCAGTAATTTCAGTAATGTTTCTTATTATAGTCCATCAATTGAATCCTCAATCAACAACAACCACATTCAAAGTAATCAATCAATTACGTAACCAACTTCGATTACACTCAATGCAAACAATAAACAAAGTCAGATATTTTAACTAATAGCTTCTTGTTATGTTCAAAGACATTCAATGCAAACACACTTGGACCGGAGTAAAGCTAAGTTAGTCCCCGATTTACTTTCAAGTCCCTCGGCCAATTTAAAAGTAGCCCAAAGTTAAAGAACCGATCACCCTAAAACCCATCCACTCGTACCTCATGTCCAGATAAAGAGAGTCCATCGTGACATGGCGCGAAGAACGGCGTTGACATGTTCTTCTCCAGGATCTGGCCCGATGATGAAGCCCGAGTGCGAATCTTGCCGACGAGAATCAGCCGCAATGATCCATCACTTCAGTCTTGTTCGTTCAAAGTTCTGACCGTTTTCGTCTTATATACCTATACTTTAAATTAACTATAAAACATCTTGTTCTTTCTTGAGTTCCGACCGCGTCCACTTTAAACAAGAGACATCTTCTTCCTTCAACGTTCTGGCTGCTTCGGACTTAAACACGAATACGTCTTCTCTGCTCAAAGTTCCGATCGAGTCTGACTTAACACGAAAACGTCTCTTCTCCGTCGAAAACGTCTTCTGCCTTCAACACGACTTCTACCTGCAAAGTTCTGACCGCACCTCTACGTCTCACCTCTTCCACGTCTCTGCGTGTTCTGCCTTCAGTGCTCCTAGGACGTGATTCACGTCAACAACACAAGTCCCGGATGAAAACTGAACTGCGCAGTTTCCCAGCTAGCCTTCGGCGCATAGACTCAGCTTCAATTTCCGCACACGTGGGCCTCCCTCTCCCTTCGAGGCGTCAATCTAACGTCGCAATTTCGACACGTGCGAGTGTCGTGTGACAGAGTCTTAGTCTTCTTCTCTTTACCTCTCTCTTATCTCATGTCCGTCTGGCTGTATTGCCCTCACTCTCCATCAGGCATCGGTGCGTGGGCGGACTGTCCTTTTCTGTCCGTCTATCTTACCTCTCTCTTATCTGCCTGAATGTATCGCTTTGACACTTTGCATCATGCCGCTTGGTCGTCCGAAAATATCGCTGATGGCAGTCATTCAACTTCACCTCCTCCTTCCGGCTACAGCTCCCAGCTGCAGAGCGAGACGGGGAAGTTTATACAGCGGCCGCTTGCCAAAAACATCGACTGCGATGGTCGGTCGTTGAGATTCGTGTCAGACACGATATCAGAAATAAAATAATATTACCCGAGAACAGGCGCTCTATAAATGAAAAGATGGCGGATCCAAAATGGCGACTGTAAATTATAACCCAAATTATATGCCGCGTTACAAATGCATACATACATACATACATAGATGCATTCGTACATATACATATAAGCCTACATGCATACATGCACACATAGATACATACATTCGTACATATACATACATGCATAGATTGAGTATTCGCATATTACGAATATTAAGATTTTCAGATATTCACGAATATTAACGAATATTAAAACTGCCAACGAATATTATATTCGTAAAATATTATGTTCTTTCAGGAAATTCTTTATTCTTAATTTGTATTTTGTTATTTATGAAAATGTTTAACTTTTACTGAATGAATTGTAAAAAATTGAATTAGCCTTCGCATGGGCCTATAATATCATTAAGTTACAATAACTTTAATAGATTTATTGTTAAAAACTTCCAGGTCTCTGCTGGGTATGGCCAATGTGGCCATGCGGCATTCATATCACATTCGATACTTAGCCTAATGTTAGTCACTTTGTCTGACTTGACTTCTGACCATCCTCCCCAACTGAAAAGAGACAGTCACCGATGGCAGTTGGCAAGTAGCAGCAATAGTATGCTAAATTAGAAATAAACTTTAACTGCCGATAATAGTAACTGCAAATTGATAAAGTAGTTTTATATCAGTGTAGCAGGATGAGTAAATATAAATGCCAAGGCAGGAAACAATAGTGCCAGATTACAAGCAAAAATTATCCCGATCTCAGCATATTAAGAGCATCCCATATTTTAATCCAGCCTTGCCCTGAATGCGAGTGAATGTCATGCAGACATACATAAACTTAAACTGCTTTACCGGGTAACATTGCGGTTTCGATGGTTCACTTTAATCCGTTAATGAATATTTACGAATATTTACGAATATTAAAAAATCTTAATATTCACGAATATTTACGAATATTAAACCCAAAAGTCACGAATACTCGATCTATGCATACATGCATTGTATAGTATACTATACATGCATACGTGTAGGTACATTCCTGTACATACATGTACTGTATATCGGGTCACTGTGTGCGATAGCCAATTAAATGTCTGATTTAAATGTAAATGCTCACTGAAATATAAGACAGGATTGAACAAACGCATTTATTAACGTATGAATTTTATATCTGCCTCTATTGCGTAAAAATGGTGTTTGATTATTTCCATGAGCTGATTGCTTGTTCTGCTTTTCTCGCCAAGGAAATGTCGTCAAATCGTTTTATATATATAGGCTGGCAGTTTATTCTTCATTTTTCTGTACTAAATTTGCGCAGTTTCTTTCATCTTGTAATCTAGACGTTTCCGGAGGGAGCTTCCCAGGAATGATACCCCCGCCCCCAAAAAATTCAAGGGGTGTTGTTCACAAGTATAGGCGACATTTTCACCCTACACCAGAAAAATTCGAAATCTATGGTCATGTATGTATAGTTGTATACTATGAATATGTAAAAGTTGGCCGTCAGAGCAGCGTGAAAGCGCATTATCCATGATGCTAAACAGGTCATCAGATATAAAAAAATTAAAAATTTTATTTATTTTATTTTTAAAATTTTAAAAGTGCAGAAGTTATCCTTTATTGATTGTTAATTTAGATAGAAGATGGAAATTTTAACAGAAAGGTTACAAACCTGAATTCACAAACCTAAGCAGAGGGGACTATAGATTAAATACTACCGGACGGCGTGACAACAAAGCGCAACGTTAGACCAGCAATAGGCCTAATTGTTGTTTGGGTAGGGCCTACAAACAATTCATTAAATGCCATCAGTTCGATGACATCTTTTGTTACTAAAAGGAAAGATGATGTCTAAGCTCCTGTGCATGGCCCACGAGAGCCCACCAGAGCCCACGAGAGCCCACGAGAGCCAACGAGAGCCCACGAGAGCCCACCAGAGCCCACCAGAGCCCACCAGAGCTCACCAGAGCCCACCAGAGCCCACCAGAGCCCACCAGAGCCCACCAGAGCCCACCAGAGCCCACGAGAGCCCACGAGAGCCAACGAGAGCCCACGAGAGCCCACCAGAGCCCACCAGAGCCCACCAGAGCCCACCAGAGCCCACCAGAGCTCTCTGGTGTTGTTGGTACTATGAGGTGTCTATTGCAAGACTTCCAACTTGAGATGACAGCAAAATAATTAGCTTTTATCCTTCAAAGACGCAATTAATCTGCATGGTTCGGAAACAAACCACAGCTACAAAAGTCTGAACTCCAATTACTGACCTCCTATAAGATCTTCTGACTCCACCTTTTCCTGAAAGTGCGTTGGCGTTCATATACTGAGCGTGCAACTATCTCTCCTCAACCGCTCCAACTGAGATGACTTATGGCTATTAGGAGATAAGTGTACTCCATTGCAATGTGTTTACGGCCTTGGCACATGATTGTCTTTATCTCTGTACGGATTGTCCATTGCAACTCCTTCTACTAGCAATGGGCGCCCTATAGATTCGTCTGGCATCTGCATGTGCAGTCTGTCTCTCAATGTTGCTGATGTAGATTTATCGCACGGCTTCCTCGATACTCACATCGCCAAATACACGATTCAAGAACTTTTACTGGTACCCTGTCTCGGATACAAAACCCTGCTCCAAAGTCTGTGCAGGACTAAGCGCTTGTTTCTGTAACTTCATGTGCATTTGATAGTAAAGACACGGACTAGTAATGACACAATTTCATATAAACAACTATTCATTTATGCATCTAGATTATATAAGCTATATGTATAGTATAGATATCGTCTCAATTTAGCGACACTGTGTAATAGCAAAGCTTATGGGCGTCGCCCTCCTTCCCAATAAAGGCTGGGGACTGGCACTCCCAGACAGGAGCAGTAGCGAGGTCAATATATTATTAGTGCCGGTGTCGCTTAAATAAAGTCTGCATGGATTCATACTCTGACGACAGCTACGATAAACTGGACAGTGATATCATGGACTGTGATCAGTTTACAATTGATCATTTAAATAAGAAATATAATGAATTAAAACGGGTGTCTGTTTGCGAAGGTGCTGTAATCATTTGACTGCAGCAATTGTGAAAAATACACACCCGTTTTAATATAACAAAGTCCAAATTTATTCAATTTGAACGCTTACTTATCGTTAGCTAGTTTCAAATGTCTATTGAGAGATTATTCCACTTTTTGAGATTTTTTTAAACTTATTGCATCTATATGTACATTCCATTTTAGGTGCTGGTCAATATGAACGCTTAATTATAGGAACTTTGTCGTGTAGACTTGACCTACTTTTATTCAACGGAAACCACTCTGGTAATGCCAGTCCCAAGCCTGGACAAAGGAGGAGGGCGAAGCTGATGAGTTTTTTAACGACAATGTCGTCAAACTAAAGCAGCCATGCAACCAATCAAACTGGTTAATCTTTGATCGCTTAATTCAGGGCTTCAGCTGCCTTCCACTGTTATAATGTGTATACCGTCTATTTTAAGGAGATGCGTAGATTCGATATCGTTTAGGACACCGGCAGCAATGCCAGCGGAGTTGAGACCAATGTTTCTCAGATGATGCGTAGACGCATGCATGGTGAAAAACATCAACGGGAAGTATATAAGTGCAATAATTATAATACAATGCACTTGTGTTTGACAAAGTGTCCCTGCACAGTTAAATCAAAAGAGCACGTACGACTATGACTATAGAAATTTGACGACACTCAGCATTGGTTTGCATGCTTCTTTTACAGAGACTCTTATAATATAACAGGTTCATGATTTTGAAACCTTTCCTATAGTTAGTTGAGACTAAATCAAACAAAAGAACCTTTTTGGACCTGGAAAATCTGTGTGGGCTGTTGCGTCCCGTTTTTATAAAGGATCACTTCACTGCGTTTTAATGGTGTTTAAAGCGAACGCGCCACCAAATCGGCAACAGGACTTTCCGACGATGCCAGAATAAGCGGGTTCGACTTCGACATCTCAATGGCCGAAATGATCGACTACCGGAAGTGTAGTTTTTGCATTACACATGAAGACTAATAATGGTTCAGATGATTTAAAGCGTTGAAATGTTGATGCATTAAGAAAAATCAGCAAGGAGTTTAAACCTGAAGATATTAATTTGCATCGATGTAAGCCAAATGTTTTAGACATTGTGCAACGCACAGAATAATTGCTCTTTGCACACATTTAATCGGTTTTCACCGTTGCTGCAGCTTATTACTTGTGGGGTGGGGTGGTGTAGTGGGTTTGTTCGTCGCCTTGCAGCCGAAAGGTTGCAGGTTCGAATCCACCTCAAGTCGCCGTGTAGGGACCATGGGCAAGTCCTTCACTCGCAATTGCTCAGTGCTTCGGCGCGAAACTCCGATGCAGTGTCCGATCTTTAGTCGGGAGCGCCTCTGAGTAGTGAGCTTGAAGGGCGCTATAACAAGTGCACATACAAGCAAACAAAATTACTGCACAATGAGCTGGCGTATACCAAGAAATTTAAATTCCTTAATTTATTGATTGATTGCAACTGTCAAAACTTTGCAAACTAGGACTCGCACGTTGCGTGTGTACCATTTTGGTAGAATCGACCTTGACCCACTGCGCACGCGCGCACGACGTAGCCAATCGATTCCGCTTATAAATTTAGCCTACATGCGAAGTCAACCCCACGCAAGTCTGATGGCATGAGTTTAAGAAAGCGTCAAACAATTCTGGGACGCCAAACGATCTTTGCTCAGCGTATCGTTTAAATTGAACGCATATAATTTGTAGGCTATATATATATATTCAGAGCCTGCACATATTGCTGCATGATATAGCCGTGTGTAGGCTATTGTTTGCGCAGACAATTCCATGCAAGCGTCTCGGAGTCGCAACACAACAACACAACGCGTCAGAAATAAAGCTTTATGAGGAGAAGAAGGTCTTGCAATAAACGTTTAACGACGCGCAAAGCTCATTTTCATGAAAATGAACGTGTCAAACAATTGTGAGTTGTTGGCCCCGTAAAACACATCCCCCTCTTTCCTTCCCCTACCTCCCCACCCCCGTTCCCATGCCCCTGCAGAACTCGTAAATGAACGTGTCAAGCAATTGTGAGTTGTTGGCCCCGTAAAACACATCCCCCTCTTTCCTTCCCCTACCTCCCCACCCCCGTTCCCATGCCCCTGCAGAACTCGTAAATGAACGTGTCAAGCAACTGTGAGTTGTTGGCCCCGTAAAACACATCCCCCTCTTTCCTTCCCCTACCTCCCCACCCCCGTTCCGATGCACCCTGCAGAACTCGTAAATGAACGCGTCAAACAATTGTGAGTTGTTGGCCCCGTAAAACACAGCCCTACGTTGCATCTGGCTCTTGAAATATTTTTTATCCTGAATTTACAGATCTCCTTTTAAGCGTCTGCTTGCTAAAAAAAATAGCCTTCGTTAAGCATAATGTGATATTCGTCTACGTTAAATAAACCGTGAGCTCAAACAGAGAGCGCGAGCGCCTGACGTGTAATCTCCATTTCTTATTTCCTTCCTTCCGTTTCATATAAGGGAGATATTTTCGGACGCCGATGCATGGCCTCTCTTCCAGGCGGGATCCGTTTATGAAGCCGAGAACGGATGGCTGTAGTCGTTCGTGCGGAAACCTGTTTTATATAGCACTAGATTTGCTCCGGTAAACGAATTACAATGGAAAGCCGCTTCAAACGTTACCGTTAACCCTAACGGTACCCTGCGGGAGAGGATGGGGGGGAGCAAGTAGGCCAGGGCCGCATTGAGGCTAGTGAGGGCCCGGGGCCGTGATAACCTTCCGGGTCCTTCTGTCATGCAGGCGCATAATTATGCCATGTTAGTATTTAGCACGAACCAATTATGGCCTAGGCCTACGTATATTTTAATGGCGGAATGTGGATATGAAGATCAGCTAGATATCATTATTATTATTATTACTATTTTATAGTATTCTGGAACGGTTAGAACTCGTCAAGACCAGGGTTATTATTATTATTATTATTATTATTTTATTTTTTTTATTTTTATTTTTTTTAATTTTTAAAATGAATGTCTGGTGAGTCAGGCCTCGTCTTCAGGGTGTGAGGCAAAAGTGGCTTTGAAAGCGATCAGGTTGTGGCGTTGAATACAAATGGACAGACGTTGAAAAAGGAAGAAGGCTTCACGTCTGTCACCACTGATAGAAGAGATACGGCTGCCAATTTCACTTATGAAGTCTGAGGCTGAAGGATTGAACGGACCCAATGTCTCAATGGCCACCGGCTGGAAGATGTGCGATTACTATTATTATTATTATTATTATTATTATTATTATTATTATTATTATTATTATTATTATTATTATTATTATTATTATTATTATTATTATTATTATTATTATATGCCTACTTTTATTATTATTATTATTATTATTACTATTATTATTATTATTATTATTATTATTATTATTATTGACGTTTTATATAGCGAACCTTCAAAGTAAACTGCTCAGAAGCGCTCGCATGCAGTTTATGGTGCATATAAAACATTTTACAATTGAAGACTAGAAGAGGTGATGGGAATGATCGGAGAAGAAATAGACCTGATACAGTGCATATCACAGTAAAAGACAGACAAAGGAAGTAGGTATATTGGACACAGGCTGAGAGCAGGCTCACTGAAAGAAGGATCATCGAAGGAAAATGGAGAAAATGAAGAAAAATGAAGAAAACAGACACCCCTTTTTAATAAAATAAAGTTCTATTTATTCGGTTGAAAGGCATATTAGCTCGTTGGAACAAGAGGAAGACAACCTCAATTATACTGGCTTGGATTATGGCAATTGGATATGCAAAGCTCGAAGCAATACGCCTACCCATTGCATATTCTACGTTAATGTGGGCTCCAAGCATAATCCCTATTATACGTCCGTTAATGGTGAAGGCTACCCTGGCGCAATGGTTAACACGGATGCCGCCAAAATGATCCATTAATCAGTTCGAAATAGAGTCAATAAAACGGGTGTCTAATTGTCGCGCTGCTGTAATTATGTTTACCGCAGCAACTGAAGAAAACAGACACCCCTTTTTAATAAAATAAAGTTGTATTTATTCGGTTGAAAGGCATATTAGCTCTTTGTAATTCATGTAATGTTACAGAGAACATACCGGTAGATCATTTATTGTTAACTTGTAAAAAAGAAAATATATCTGACGTACTAAGAAATGCATGTGCTGCTTTTAAGTTAGACTTCAGTACTAAGAATTTACTTGATGACGGTTATATGCAAAGTGTAGTTTATAGGCTGATAAACCAAATAACTAAAGGAAAAATTGTGTAAATACTGTGTTTATAAGCCCATGTAAGAAATTGTACATGGTGCATGACCAACTTACCAAAAGATGCATATCTCGTGTGCCTGCAGCTCTGCTTTGCTTCTGAGTTTATTTCTTCTCTAAATATTTGTTGTTGTTGATTCTTGTCAAGTACATGTGTCTAATGACAATTTTTCATATGATGGTTGACTTCAAGGATATGGTGAATCAATAGATTAAATTGTGAAGTACAATTGTTTAGTATAACAAAATAAGATATAAAAAAATTCTTTGATGTGACAATGCATTGAGAAACTGATCGTAAATGTGCTTTGTTGTTGTTGTTGTTGTTGTTAATATTGTATGTCATGCCATTGTAACATGATTGTGTTGGATATTGTTAGTCGTCTTTGCTCTTGTTAGAGCAAAATTATATCTCATATTAACCTGTTTAAGAATTTCTTTTACTGAAATGTAGAAGCTAAGAATCAAACTTGTTTTAAGAATGGTAATCAAGAAAAGTTTGTGAAATAGCTTGCATGTGACAATTATTGCAACATATTAATGAATGTACCCAAGCAAAATATTTGGCATAAATTGTAAGCTTATTAACTGTTAACCATTCTGCTACTAAACAATGAACGCTATAAGACGACGTACAATAATATCATGCTAAGACTTGATGAACAATGATATTGTTATGACAATGTTATAATTATGGTTAATTTGGACGTTCATCATAAATTCATTGTTACTACACTGTATAAGCTGTAAATTGTCGTCAACGGCCTTTGATGTCATACGACGACGTTAAACTTTGGTTAAATAAATAAATTAGCTCGTTGGAAAAAAAACAAAAACAAAAACAAAAAAACAAAACAAAAAACTTCGACAGAAGAAAGCTCATAAGTGCTGTAATACGCCGAGCAAATTTCTGTCCAGGGTAACGGCCTCTGTTGTCATAGACCCTGGTCAAATCGGATCCACATTAGCTCGTTGGAACCCGTGGCAAACCGATAACGAGGAAGACTAGTATATTATAGAGTTAAACAAATATCGTATGCATGTGCACTTGTTGTAGCACCTCTTCAAGATACTACTCAGAAGCGCTCCCGTATACAGCGCGGACACTGAATCGGTTTCACGCCAAAGCGTTGAGCAATTGCGAGGGAAGGACTTGTCCTAGGTCCATATAATTTATATTTATTTCTTATTATCATTATTATTATTATCTATCGGAATAGCGAACACCCGAAATGGCTGGGTTACTTCCAACTGCTTGGCATTAGACAAGTTTTCGAACGGTACTCACCGAACCCTTTTATCTGACTCCAGCCTTAAGCAAAATTACTGAAGCGAATCCACAGCTTAAAAGCGTCTTAAGAATATCAAAGGTTGTTAATGTCGAGTGAAATTATTGCAAACAGGTCTCATCGTTCATATAATTATTCAGAAACGTTTAATGACTGCATCTTTTTGTCAAATAGAAAGTAATTATAAAGATCCAATAATCTATTTAAAAGGTGTTTAAGGAGAACAACGCCCTATACCTATAGGACATAACTCTGTTGATGCTTTGTCATAGTTATTATTAATTTGTTATAATCATCGTTATCATTATTTTTGCCCCATAGGTATAGGCCCTATACGGGATCCCTCAGGGACTTCACTATCACCAAATATAAAATCAAAGTCTGTAAAGCCCTTCTCATCTTTTGCTTCCTGGTCGGCGAAATTGCCCTTAAAGGCCACAGCATTATAGCGTTGCATCGTCAACGAGACTCGTTGGAACAAAAATGTTGTCTCCGGTCGGTTCCTCGTTACAGTGCTTTACCTTTGTCCCAAGTCCGACAGTAATGTTGATCCTAATTCGTTATTGCTGATGCCATTATCTTTAACTGTTCTTTTTTGCCCCGAGGCACATATGATCACACATAACAGGATTATGTAGTCGTCGCTGAAATTCAGAGCACTGAGTGCAGCAAATGAACCTCGGAATTCCACTGAATTAAATCGCTAGATTGTAAGAGCAAGACGCTAAAATAAGTAAGAGGTCATTATTATTAAAATCATTAGTATTATTATTTATGCTAATATTGTTATTACTATTATCATCATTATCATTATTATTATTATTATTGTTGTTGTTACTTCAATATTAATTTATTGATTATTATAATCATTATATTAATTTATATTACTTCAACTACAACCCACTGCGATCACACCGACACCTTTTGTTTATTTTATTTGGATGGATCCTGATTTGGAAAGTAATTATGAAGATACAATGCTCCATTTAAAGGTGTCTAATGAAAATCACACAGGGACTTTACTATAGTCCAATATAAAATGAAAGTCTGTATACTATAGAGTCCTTCTCATCTTCTGCTTCCTGGTCGGTGAAATTGCCCTTAAAGGCCACAGCATTATAGAGTGCACAGTCAACGATATTCGATGGAACCAAAATTTTTGTCTCCCGTTGGTTCCTCGTTACAGTGCCTATAGCTCTTGTCCCAGGTCCGACAGGAATGTTAATCCTTCGTTACTGCTTTATTGTTTTTTCTTCTTTGTTGCCCCGAGGTACAAATGATCCCTCAGGGACTTATTGTCTATTGTCTTTAGCCGTATTCGACCCGAAGGTTGGCCGGACCAGAAAACATGCCTCCAAATATATCGTATATATATATATATATATATATATCTTTCCTCTGTCGTCCCCAGTAGGTCAGTCATATAATCAGTCAAGCCTTCCAAGACATAATAAAATTATTTTCAATCCAGGTTGTTCGCGGTCTTCCGCGTGCTCTCGATCCAGCTATTGTACATTGAATTATCTCTTTTCCGAACAGTTTCCCCTTTTCCGCGTAATATGACCAAAGTATTTCATCTTCCCTGTTTTAATGTTGCTTAAAAGCTGACGTTCTGTGCCAATCTGTTTCAGTAAGTACCCATGCACTCATTGGTTTTCTTTGCCATCCATGAAATTCTTAGTATCTGCCTGCATGAGTAATTCATTTCAAATTCATCCATCCCAATCTCATCAGATTTTTTGATGGTCCATCATTCACAACCATGGGTTGCGACTTACACGCTAATTAATCAAATAAAAACATATGGAACGGCACATAAAAATTATAGTCGTCGCTGAACTCAAGAGCACTGAGTGCAGGAAAAAAGCACGGAATGCCACCGCATTAAATTGCTGCATTGTAATAGCAAGACGATGATCGATGGACGGACGGACGGACGGACGGACGGACGGACGGACGAACGGACGAACGGACGGACGGACGGACGGACGCACGGACGGACGGGGACGGACGGACGGACGGACGGACATATTGATAGATTATATTAACCCGACATTCCGTCATGTCGCGCAAACATAAATTATGGATGATACATACATACATTCTGACAGTCTCTCTGTCTCTGCCTCTGTCTCTCTCTCTCTCTCTCTCTCTCTCTCTCTCTCTCTCTCTCTCTCTCTCTCTCTCTCTCTCTCTCTGTTTCTTTCTGTCTCTGTATCTGTCTATGTCTTTGTCTCTGTCTCTGTCTTTGTCTCTGTCTCTGTCTCTGTCTTTGTCTCCCCTGTCTCTCTCTCTCTCTCCTTCTCTCTCTCTCTCTCTCTCTCTCTCTCTCTCTCTCTCTCTCTCTCTCTGTGTCTCTCTCTGTCTGTCTGTCTGTCTGTCTGTCTGTCTCTCTCTCTCTCTCTCTCTCTATGTCTCTCTCTATGTCTCTCTCTCTGTCTCTCACTCTCTGTCTCTCTGTCTCTGTATCTGTCTATGTATTTATCTCTGTATGTCTCTGTCTTTGTCTCTGTCTGTGTCTGTCTGTGTCTATCTCTCTGCCTGTCTGTCTCCGTCTCCCCTGTCTCTCTCCATCTGTCTCTGTCTCTCTCTGCTTATGCCTGTCTGTCTGTGTGTCTGTCTCTCCCTCTCTCCCTCTCTCTTGTGATTTGTCTTCGGTTAATATCCACTGGAGCGCAGAAGCGTCGAATCACTGAATCAGATTCTATTAAGTCGCTTCTTCTTCTTTTCATCAGTTGCAGAGTCTTGCAGCGTTCGTTAAATGTCTCTCTACAGATCCACTTCGGTGTGTTTCCCTGGCCGTCTACGTGTGTGCCTTTATTCGCGTCTATTTCACTGCTTGAGATCGAGATGCAATCAGAGACACGTGTGGATAAATAATATGTGAAGGTGCATGGGTAAGTAATAGGTATACGAAGGGAAGTAAGAAGACGGACAGGCAGACAGATAGACAGACAGACAGACAGAAAGACAGAAAGACAGAAAGACAGACAGATAGATAGATAGACAGAAAGGCATAGTACAGAACTCAAAGCAGAAGGACAGTTAGATGAACGTATTATGATTTGGAGAGTGTGCATGGATGCTGGATAGATATGCGAATTGAAAGAGCTACAGAAACAGAGAATTTTAGTGTTGGCTTCTCTCTCAACAGCCGTTGCCTTGCATTGCTGTCTCAGCTGCTGTAGCTGATATATATATACATATATATATATATATATATACATATGCGTATATGTCCGTATATACAATTATACATACACGTTTACATATACATATTTTTTTGTAATTACAAAGCTGTCTGTTCAGTTAGTAGTTAGGTTTAATTAAGATTGCTGCATAACTTGTAAATGTAAAGCGCAGTGCGTTTGCAGGCGTTGAATTAAAGAAAAGATATTAATATTATTATTATTATTATTATTATTATTATTATTATTATTATTATTATTATTATTATTATTATTATTATTATTTATATACATATACATACACATATTCATATACATATACATATTATAGGAGATACAGCAGCTTAGATATGCATAAATGTATACAGGGTGGACCAAAAAAGACCCCTCTAGGTTTTTTGCCAATATCTTGACCAAAAGTAAGAATTTTGAAATGAAATTTTACAGCCTTATAGACAATTCATATTTACATATGATGGCCAAATTTCATCAAAATATTTCAAACAGAGCAAAAGGTATGCCACTATTATGGAGACCACCCACCGTTTTTTGACTTTTTTGAATCATCAAAAAACGGTGGGTGGTCTCACTAAAAGCGATATAACTTTTGTTCTGTTTGAAATATTTTTATGAAATCTGGCCATCATATGTAAATATGAATTGTCTTTAAGACTGTAAAATTTCATTTTGAAATTCTTACTTTTGGCCAAGATATTGGCAAAAAATCTAGGGGGGGGTCTTTTTTTGGCGCACCCTGTATATATATTCATTCTCTTTCATTGACGATTTTGCTTCTCCATCTTCTTCTTTATCTTCATTTCCGCTTCCTGTTCTTTCTCAGCTTTTCCGGATTTTCATTCCATATTCGATCGTATTTCACTTTCTCTTCGTCCTCCACATCCTCTTCATCCTTTCCACTCCCTCCCTACCCATTCCGTCCCTCCTCATCCCTTCTATTCATCCTCCCACCCTCCCAATCCTATTCCTCCTACTCCCTTTTCCCCCTTCCCTACACATTGCCTTGCTTCCTCCTCCTCCTCCTTCCTCAATTTCTCTTCTTCCAGGTTCTCCGGTTAAGTCCTCCATCCTCATCTACAATGATCGGCACAACACTCAAAAAAGCTCTTCATAGATTCAGTCGATGTCACTCGAGTCGTTGACGTTGCTAACCGCGACTATAAAAAAATTATAGCCACGACGAGTTGGCATGGCAACCGTTGCTACGCAGCAGCTGCCGCTTTTAAGGAACTTTTAGAAATGCACAACCCATTCGTTCCCTTCCCATCATCCATGGTAAATTCTCCCTATCGGATGACAATTACCTTTTTAATATTTTTAACTGCACAGAAGTGCTCCTACAACTGCGCAGATCCAATTAGAACTGCATATTTTGTGTAGAGGTGCACGCTAGAAAAAAGCCTTGCTTGCATGTGAGTCTCTAATATAATTATACAATTTATGCATGTATGTGTTTTTCAGCTTTTCTCATATCACGCGAACATAATGGCATAATTGTTATGTGTTTATGGCCTATTAGGCATTTATGTCCTATATATACGTATATTATATACATTATATGAATATTAACTATATATATTATATATAAGTTATATATATATATGTATTTTAGTTATATATATTATACATATATATATTAGTTATATATATGTATATTATATATAAGTTATATATATATGTATATTATATATATATACACTGTGTCCCAATAAATCGAGACCCCTTTTTATAATGTGAATAAAACAGGCAAATCTTAATCGATTTTCAAAATTTTTAAACTGTTTTTATCCTGAGATAATTATCTTACACTGATTCAAATATTACGTTTCTGGAATGAATATTGACGTCACAATTACGTCATTAACAGAAGCCAACAAGCACGCTCGGGTTGAGCGGTCAAAGCAACTGTTAGATCGGTATCCTGCTCACATGGTAAATTTTATATGGTTCACTGACGAAAAGTTGTTTACCATCGTTACACGAAAGAACAGTCAAAATGGCCGTGTGTATGCGGCCGCCTGAACTCTTAAGAAAAACATCTCAGATGTTTGTTTGCTTCGCACTCGCTCGACATTTAGCCGGTCAGTCATGGTTTCGGTTGGTGTCTCGGCTCTTGGTAAAACACAAATCCACTTCATAGAACCTGGAGTAAAAATAAATGGAGCTTACTACCGGGATTGTTTGATGTCGGAAAAGTTGTTGCCATATATCCGGGAATGTTCGGAATATTACACGTTTCAGCAAGATGGCGCTCCGGCCCACCGAGCGCGTGAAACTGTTGAAATGCTGACAAGGGAGACCCCGGATTTCATACCCCCTAATCTTTGGCCACCAAACAGCCCGGACTTAAACTCGGTCGATTACAAGATTTGGGGAGTAATGCAAGAGAAAGTTTATAAGACAAAGATCAGAGACATTGAAGAACTTCGTGAACGAATCATTAATGCGTGCATGGGAAGAATTTGATCAATTATTGGTTATTGATGCTGCAATTGGCAAATGGCGAACGCGCCTTGAAGCTTGTGTTGAAGCCGAAGGCGGACACTTTGAACATACCTTGTAGTATAATATTAGTCAAATTTTAAATAAAATTTAACTGAAATTTAGAATTGTGAAATAATATTTAAGGTATATAACGTAGATTTTTTTAAAGAAAAAGTTGTGTTCTGTAGGCCTACTTAACATTTGAATTATCTGATGCAAATGACGTAATTGTGACGTCAATATTCATGTCAGAAACTTAATATTTGAATCAGTGTAAGATAATTATCTCAGGATAAAAACAGTTTAAAAATTTTGAAAATCGATTAAGATTTGCCTGTTTTATTCACATTAAAAAAGGGGTCTCGATTTATTGGGACACAG